>CM046376.1:252670-362670 GCA_025413485.1 Ficus microcarpa
AATATAAGAGTTAACAATAAATTTAAAAAATAAATAATAAATTTATGAAGTAAGTTATATACTTATAATAAATAATAAATAAATTGTAGCCAAAAAATATTAAATAAATTGTGTATGTAATAAATTTCTTATTTATTTCTACTTATTTCAAATGCTTTAAAACATTTCACCCAAATTTTTTTTAAATATATAATTTATTTCAATTATTTAAATATTATCGTTGTTATTGTTTCTTTGGAAATAAAAACTTTGTTTGATTTCAAATATTTTTACAAATTTCACCCAAAAAAATATTTTTAAATATATGATTTATCTCAATTATTTTTAAATATATGATCCATTTATATATTTTTCAATTATTATTTTTACTTTGTTATTGTTCCTTTGGAGATATAAACTTTGTCTGAAAGAGAGCAGTAGATCTATTTTTAATGGGATTGCCGTGCAATTGAAATTTAATACGGTGTTTGACACACCAACTCAAAACACTCGTCTCAAAATTTTTTTTATTTTTTTCCCAAAAAGTTTTTATCTTTTTCTCAAAAAGTTTTTTGTCTTTTCTGAAAATTCAAAAAAATTTACTATTGAAACTTAAAAATCTCAACTCAAACTACTCCACCAAACACCCCTTGAGATCGCAAATGAAGATTGACGAGAGCTATCAGGTGAAATTACTGTAATATCCTTGTTTTTTTTTTTTGGTTATGTTTTTGAGGTTGCCGAAACTTCTAAAAGTTTATTGTTTTTCTAATAATAATAATAAAACTATTCAAGTAGCCATTTTTTTTTATATATTTATTGACTTATATGACACGAATTTCTCTTTTATGACCAACATGATAAGAACTTTAGTTTTATTTTGTGTTATATTGATTCAGTATCAAATTTTTGAATATACTAGTGCAATTATCTTTAAATTGTATTGTTTAGATATTTTTCTCTAAAGCAAAACTTTAACGGTTTTACGTTGCGTTACAAATTAATATCATGCTTCCTTCAAAAATTAAAAATAAATAAATAAATAAATCTTACCTGTATACTGTATGTCTACAATGCTTTAGGGCTTGTTTGCTTCGTCATTTCATTTCAACTCAAACTGTACTTTTTTTTGTCTTTTTCTCAAAAAGTTTTTGTCTTTTCCCAAAAAGTTTTGTCTTTTCTGAAAATTCAAAAAAATTTACTATTACAACTAAAATATTTCAACTCAAACTAACGAACCAATTAATGTTCTCATAAGGATTATTTATTTTCTTTCAATTTGTTGTCAGATAAAAATAATGACAACTAAGACCAAATATTCCTTTAAATGCAGAAGGTAATATACCTTATTATCATTAAAACTAAATTATTTACGTTACTCAACCCATCAATATATAAAATATTTAGCTAATGTTCTATTTTCTTTTTTGAATTTGAAGGTGAGTGATTCAAACTATGAGCTTATAATAAAATCACGTGTAAAATTACAACTAAAGCATGACTACAATTACTTTCTTCTTTTTTTCCTTTTTTTAAATTTTGCTTTAAGTCTAAAAATTTGATTAATTTCCCCTCTTTATCAAATTCTTTTGAAGAAATCCCTTAAAAAACAAAAAAACTACAATTTTAGATTATAAAGGGGGACGTTGCACCATACGTAGAAGGGAGGAACATGCACATTTGAAGAGCACAGTACAACGGAAAGTTATATGTTGCATTTGAGAATGGTTAATTGTTTCGGAAAAAGAATCAATTGATTCTCTCCCAATTTATTGGACTATAAATTCGATGATTTACTTCATAAACAAGGTCTTTGATTTACAATCAAAACAAAAGAAACTCCATAGGTCTTCTTTCTTTAAAAAAAAAAAAAAAAATCTACAACACATGAGAGATCTAAAATGCATGCAATACCTATTAAGGGTATATTCGTCCAGACAAAAAGGCGTTTCCAACTAGTAATCTTGGCAACTGGGGACAAAATCGGAGAGCGTAGTATAACAGAGAATTGTATGTTGCTTTTCAGGATTGATAAATCGGTTCAAAAATGAATCTATTGATTTTCTCCCAATTAATTGGATCACATGTACGATGATTTACTTTATGAGGGAGGTCTCTGGTTCACAATCAATGTATTAATATACCTTGTAAAAGTAGAAGAAACATCATACGTAAGCTCCAAATTACCATAAGATCTTTTTTTTTTTTCCTCCCAATATCTACCACGTGAGAAAGATTTAACATTTCAATAATAACTAACAAGGATATATTCGGTCAAATAAAAAGGTGTGTCCAACTAATATCCTAGCAACCATGGACAGAATCGGAGAATGTAGTATAACAACGAGTTTTGTGTTGCTTTTTGGGAAAGTTGAATCGGTTTTGAAAATGAATCAATTAATTCTCTCCCAATTAATTGGATCGCATGTGTGATGATTTATTTTAGGGGGGAGGTCTCTGGTTTACGATCAATGTATTAATACACCTTATAAAAACGAAAAGGCACTTCATACGTAAGCTCTAAATTACCATAAGATCTGATCTCTCTCTCTTTTCCTGAAAAATAAAAATTAGATCTTCCACGCAAGAGAGATTTAACATTTTAATAATAACTGATAAGATATGCTCGTCCAAATAAAAATGGTGTATCCAACTAATATCCTAACAACTAGGGACAAAATTGGAGAGCGAAGTCTAACAACGAGTTGTGTTCTGCTTTTTGAGAAAGATGAATTGGTTTCGAAAATAAATCAATTGATTCTCTCCCAATTAATTAGACCGTAGGTGTGATGATTTACATCACGGGAGAGGTCTTGGGTTTACAATCAATGTATCAATATACCTTGTAAAAACAGAAGGCACTTCATACATAAGCTCCAAATTATCATAATATCTAATTTTTCTTTTAATTTTTTTTTCTTGAAAAAAATCAGATCTACTAAAGAGACATAACATTTTGATAATAACTAACAATAATACATTTGTTCAAATAAAAAGGTGTGTCCAACTTATATCCTAGCAACTAGGGACAACATCGGAAAGCATACGACAACAGAGAGTTGCATGTTGTTTTTGAGATAGATGATTCGGTTTCCAAAATGAATCAACTGATTCTCTCCCAATTAATTAGACCGTAAGTGTGATGATTATTTTACGAGCGAGGTCTCTGGATTACAATCAAAATATCAATATAACTTATAGAAAGAAAGGGGGTGTTTGGTGAATGAGTTTAGTTTAAGATTTTTAAGTTTCAATAGTAATTTTTCAGAAAAGATAAAAAATTTTTTTCAAAAAAGACAAAAAACTTTTTCAGAAAAAGACAAAAATCATGATGAAAAAAGTATAATTTAGCTTAAACTAAACTCACAACCAAACAAACCCAAAAGGTACTGGATAATAATTAATAAGCTCCAAACTGCCATGAGATCTGATTTTTCTTTTTTCTTTTTTTCTTAAAATTTTTTTTATTCTTCAAACAAAAAAAAAAAAAGATCGACCATTCTAGAGAGATCAAACATACCAATAATACCTAATAACGGGTATATTTGTCCAAACAAAAAAAGGTGCGTCCAACTAATATCCCAACAAGTAGGGACAAAATCGTCATTAAATATTAACAAATTTAACAAAATTTCCAATCTCATATAAATATATATTTTTTGAGAGATATCAAATATCTCATATAAATATTTGGAAACCAAAAAAAGGGTAAAAGGAAACGAAAAAAATAATAAAACAAAAAAAAAAAAAAAAAAAGAAAGAGAAGAAAATCGAAACTCTCACTTGATCAGCAAACAAGGGTTTTTATAGACTCTCCACCGGCCGCTCGTACTTTTCTTTCTCTCTCTTGAGCTGCGTTTTCTCTCTTTCTCTCTCTAGAAGAAGAAGAAGGGAGAGAAACAAAACACACACACGAAGCCTTCAAACCCTATCTCTCTTTCTCTCTCTCTCTCTCTCTCTCTCTCTCTCCCTCCCCAATCGCATCCGATTCGGCGCCTCGCAGCCGCTGAATCTCTTCATCTTCATCTTCATCTTCATCTTCTTTGTTCGATCGGACGGCGGAGATTCAATCCGGAGCGAAAGATTGAGGTATGCAGCAGGCTGATCAGACGGTGTTGAGCTTAAGACCTGGTGGCGGTCGCGGTAGACTCGGTGGTGGTCCTCGCTTCGTCGAGTCCTCCTCCTCCTCTTCTGCTTCGTCTTCGTCTTCTTCCTCCTTCGCCTTCGGTTCCTTGTCCTCTGATCTCCCTCTCTTACGCCCCCATGGCGGCGTTCCTCCCTCTCTCTCTCTAAAGGTATCCCCCGCTCTCTCTCTTTCTCTCTTTTCGGATCTAGAGTTTTTCCGATTCAAAGATACGATATTTTTTTTTGTTGGTTTCTTTTTCTCGATTTGGAGTTTTTATTATAAGTTGGATTTGGATCTTGGAACAAGTTTTTGTGGGTATTTGAATTTTCTGTTATTTGTTTTCTCTCGTAAAGAAAAGATTTTTTTTAGTCCATAAATTAATGGGGTTTTACTTGTAATTGATCTGGGACTTATCGCAGAATACTGCTTGATAATAAATTGTACGTTTAAAAGTCTCGCAACTGAAAAATTGTGGATTTTTTCTATCGTAAAGACAACTCTTTTTTTTTTTTTGCTTAATAACATGTACTTGGTATGGGGCTTATTATCACTGAAGGCTGCTTGATTATATAATGTTCGTTTAGCAGTCCTGCTATTTGTCTGTTTTTTCATTATTAAAAGTATGAATTTTTCGTACTTGGCAACAGGGTATTCGAAGTCTGTGCTTAATGTTGGAGTTGGGTGTGGAATTACTGCTAGACTATGCCCGCAACAATGCTATTTGTTTAAAAGTAGTGAAATCAGTTAACGGGCAAGTGTATCTTAGGAAGGGTTGTGTTACATAATGCCGTAAATGATTGTTGAAAATCAATGTCCTAATTCTTGGTGGGCCACTTAGTATGTGTACCTGCTGTAAATATGGACAGAGAGCTATTTGTAGGCTTATAGGTGGGCATGGCGTCGAGTTTCAGATTGCCCATAAAGGACCTACATAGATTTAAACGCCCAATTGTTGTTTTCCACAATGTTCATTTTTTGCTTGTTGATTTGGTAACTGAGATTCTGGTTGTTCTTCTTCGAGTACAAGAGTAGTGTGAAGTTTTAGCACATGTTATGGGCAATTTAAGTTTGAGTTGATTTTGGAAACATGGTCATATGTGCCAGTGTCCCTTTAAAGCAATCTATAAAGCTACATTTTGGTTAGTTTCCTGTTGATTCATTTGATTGATTTCTTTTTTCTCCCTTGGTCTTTTTGTAGACTGGAGACTCACGGTATGATGGTCGGGAACGTGTGCGATACACTCGAGACCAGCTGTTGCAGCTTCGTGAGGTAATTAACCATTTTATGTACCTGATGATAAAATATGGTTACGATTTTTACTATGTGGCATAGCAAGGGAAATGTTTCACGCTAAATGTTGCATCCTAGATTCCTAGATTCCTTGTGATGCTTTAAAGCTGTCTTTTTAATGTCATTACTCACTAATGTGCGTTATGTACAAGATATAAAATATTTTTGGTATTCCTCTTCTTCCAGGTTAGTAAAATCCCTGATGAGATTTTGAAACTTCAACGGGAATTTGAAGCTGAATTGTTTGCTGAAGAACAAAGCTGGGGACGTGGAGAAAGCAATGTGAGCTTCTCTTTTGAGCTAGATTTCTAATTTTTTTTTTTTACTCGAAGTTGTTTGCTTGCTTCAAATACTTTAAGCAGTTGTGTAGTTGTAGTTGCTCTCTTTTGTAATAGTAAATCACTGAATCTTTATTTTTTTTCCCTTGATGATGCTAAAATCATTATTTTTCCTTGTGATGTTTGTTTGATTTCATTGTCACATCCTATGTATGAAAATCTTTTGCAGCCACTGAATTCACCCCAGAGCCGTTATGCTGAGCCAGATAACCGTGATTGGCGTGGCCGCTCAGCACAATTTCCTGCCTCTGGAGAGGAAAAGTCTTGGGAGTCCCTTCGAGAGAGTAGAGAGTTTGGAAACCGTACTGATTCCAGACAGCAGGAACCAAATCAGTTTAATCGTCAGGACCAACCAAACTCCCACTTTGCCAAGGCCTCTAATGAAGGGGTAATGGATGTACCTGCCATTCTTTTTTATAATTTTTTTCAGTTGCTAATGATATTGTAAAAGCCCTAGTGTCTTGTTTTTGTTGGAAAAGGAATTTTCATGAGTTCCATAGTTTGAATAATTTTTCAGATCCATTTTTTATTGGTTGTCGGTTGTGCAATGTTTGTTTTTAATTGTCAAAGTAACATTCATGTTTATGCTGTATTATTTGTTGGGTGGTAATTTTGAAATTTTCATGTATTCTATAACTAAGCAATCATAAATAAAAGACTCCTCAGGTTTGCTTTTAAAACTAGAACTTGGCTCTCATTCCAAATCAACGTGTTTCCTTGTTATTTTAGGGAGGTCCTCCTCCTGCCCTTGTTAAGGCTGAGGTGCCATGGTCTGCTAGGAGGGGAAGTTTATCTGAAAAGGATCGTGTTTTGAAGACCGTGAAAGGGTATGATATCAGGACATGAACTGTCCTACCTAGATGAATGGTTATGTTTGCTTCTTGATTGTCATGGTTAAGATATTTTGCGATAGTTAAATTCATTGTCATGGATAATTTGCATTTCTGAATACTGTGTATTTTTTAATGCAGTATATTGAACAAGCTGACCCCAGAGAAATTCGACGTCCTTAAAGGTCAACTTATTGACTCTGGTATTACATCAGCTGACATCTTAAAGGTAATCTCTTCCTCCATACACAACTGCCGCCATTTAAATTGTACTTTCTAACAGCAATAGCTATTAATTGTTTTTCTTGCATTTCAGGATGTTATTTCACTTATCTTTGACAAAGCTGTGCTTGAACCAACATTTTGCCCCATGTATGCTCTTCTGTGTTCTGATCTTAATGAGAAACTCCCTCCATTCCCGTCCGATGAACCTGGTGGTAAAGAAATCACGTTTAAGCGTGTACTCTTGAATAACTGCCAGGAGGCTTTTGAAGGTGCGGACAAACTCAGGGAGGAAGTGAGGCAGATGACTGGTCCTGAACAAGAGATGGAACGCAGGGACAAAGAAAGATTGGTCAAGCTTCGTACACTGGGAAACATTCGGTTGATTGGAGAGCTTCTGAAGCAGAAGATGGTGCCAGAAAAGATAGTCCATCACATTGTTCAGGTTCTTGTCTGGTCACGCCCTTTGTCCGTTGAGAGATTTCTTAAACCCTGAAGTGTTTGAAATTGGATATTTCTTATTGGTTTGTTAAACAGGAACTTTTAGGATCTGATGCCAAATCTTGCCCTGCTGAGGAAAATGTTGAGGCAATCTGTCAGTTTTTCAACACAATTGGTAAGCAGCTTGACACGATCCCAAAATCAAGGCGGATAAATGATATATACTTCAGCCGATTGAAGGACCTGACAACTAATCCTCAGTTGGCTCCAAGGCTGAGGTTCATGGTCCGCGATGTCCTTGATTTGCGTGCCAACAATTGGGTACCCAGGCGTGAAGAGGTCAGTTTCCATTTTTTCTTTCTATGGTTTAATTTAGGTCGCAGAGATATTAACTTGTCTGGTATTTTTAATCTTTGTTCTTTAGATGAAAGCCAAAACCATCACCGAAATACACACGGAAGCTGAAAAGAACCTTGGATTACGACCAGGTGCTACTGCAAGCATCAGAAATAGCCGCGGCCTGATTTCTGCTGGTCAAGGGAACACAAGCCCCGGAGGCTTCCCCATTGTGAGGCCAGGTTTAGGGGGTCTGATGCCTGGAATGCCAGGAGCCAGGAAGATGCCTGGGATTGGGTTGGACAATGACAACTGGGAGGTGCCTAAACAATGGTCAATTCCGAAGGGTGATAGTTTAAGTTTGGGGGCTGCTGGACGTGGCCGGTCACTGTTGATTGGCAAGTCGACATCAGTGAATACAAGGCTGTTACCTCAGGGTAGTGGCGGACTTATTAGTGGCAGGACAAGTGCCCTATTGCAGGGCAGTGGTCCTCCTGCTCGACCATCAAACTTTGGTTTTGGTGCAGAATCCCCTACTCAAACCCCTTTTACTGCTAGACCTGTTCCTTCTGCATCTGTGCCTCAGGTTGCTGAGCAGCCACAGGCTCCCACTGCAGGGTTTAATCCTGAAGTTCTTCACAAAAAGACGGTCTCTCTTTTGGAGGAATATTTCGGTATTTTGATTTTGGATGAAGCACTACAGTGTGTGGAGGAACTGAAGTCGCCAGCTTACCACCCTGAGGTTGTCAAGGAGGCCATTTCCCTCGCCCTGGAGAAAAGCCCACCGTGTATCGCACCAACTGTGAGGCTTCTCGAGTATTTATTGTCCAAGAAGGTCCTTACAGTTAGAGACATCGGGACCGGATGTTTGCTCTATTCTGCCTTGCTGGATGAATTTGGCATCGATCTGCCAAAAGCCCCAAACAATTTTGGTGAAATCATAGGGCACTTGATTTTGATTGGAGGTTTGGATTTTAAAGTAGTGAAGGAGGTTCTCAATAAGGTGGTGGAAGAAAAACACTTCCGAAGAGCTATTTTCGAGGCAGGAATGCGGATCGTTAGCGAAAGTCCTTCTGGACAAAGTGTAGTGGAGGCACAAGCATCCGATATTGATGCCTGCCGGAGTCTGCTTTAGAGTCTAAAATATTTTTGCATCCGAGTACTTTTTCTTTCTGTAACAACATGAACTTCGTCGTCGTTTTGTTTCACTTTTTGATGCCTTTTTCTATTCGCCCACCCCCCTTCTGAGGAGCGCCGAGTTGTATTACGGTTTCTGATAAGGTGGAGAGCTGCCAAGAACAGATAATTTTTATGGACTTGTATATTTTTTTTTCCGCAGAGAAGACAGCACTTTTGTTTTCAGCAGAGATGACAGCACTGTGTGCTTTTTTTCGAGGAAAGAAAAGAAATCATAATGCCATGGATTTCGTTCCCGGAAGAGGCTGATCATGTGCCAAAAAATGCTCCAAGACAGTAAGGCCCTTATGGGATCCAGATGTTTTTGTTTTTTAATTCTATTAGTTTTGTACCATTTTTTCTTTTCCCTCTTGTTTGAAATTTTCTCGGACTGAGTAATTTAGTTCATTGTTAAACTAAAGTTCATAAATGTCATGTCTTTTGCCTTCTATTCATTATTATGCTTGTTTTGTTTTTTGTTTTTGTTTTGTTTTTTTAATCTGAGCATCGGTTTCGCTGATCTCTTTGAATTAAAGAATTAGAGTTATTTTAATTAGAGTTGAGTTAGATTTTGATTGTGCGATTGGTTGGTTGGTGTATAAAATATGGTTCTTGTTTTGTTCATTTTCATATTTTGTGATTTTTTTTTTTAATTTGAGAAAGTCATCCTATTCGAATTTTGAAGAATAAAATATTGGGTTTTTAAAGTTTGAATTTTTAAATTATAATTGGAATTGCGAAAAAGTTGAAATGAGTGGATTTTTGAAGGGACAAAACAATTGGAGTCAGTTGATTGAACATGTGTACCGTGTTTTTGTGCAAGTTGAAAAAACTTAATTAAGTTTGTCATCTTTTTTAAAATCAACTAAGTTTTATAATTTATAGTTCTAATTTTTAACTTAAATTTATATTTTAAAAATCTATAATTTTATATATACAAGTTTAAATGAGATAATTTTTTAAATTATAGAGATTTGATAAAATAAAATAAAATTTATGTTGATATATATATATATATTTTCCACAACCGTCTAATCAACAAAGCATATAACTCTAATTCCAACTTAATACTTTTAATTCAATTCCAATTCAAAATTTTCAATTTAAGAAAACGTCCCAAACACAAACGCATGCTCAGTCGCAAAACAAAAAAGAAATCTTTTCAAAAAAGAAACCCTAATTACACAAGTAAATTTCAGCCACAAATTTCAGAATGCGTATGAAATTCGGAAGTTGAGCATTCACACTTTATTATCTTTGTACTCTCCATATTTTATACGTTTTATCCCATTGTTTGTAGAAAAAAAGTTAAAATATTATATAGATAACAAAAAAGCATATCATTATTACTATTATGTAATTGTGCCCTTCTTCTAATAATTGAAAATATTTATGGTCTATTTAATAAAGTTTTTGTGTCTGCTTCTACTCGGTAGAAGAAAAAAAAATTATAACTTCTCAATAAGTATTTGAAACTAAAAAGTTTTTGCGATGAAAACAATTTTTAAAATTTTTAAAAAATTTATAAAAATGTTAAAATAAAATTTATAATATATAATTAAAAAAATTTTTTTTTATTAATTTTAAAAGTTTGCTCAAAATAGTTTTTGTAAACTATATTTTTTAATTTTTACGTGAAGATCAAAGACTCTTTTAACAAATTATTAAAATACTTTCAAAAATTACTTTTGAATTTAAAAAACTAAAAATGACTCCGAAAAAACTATGTAAAACATACTTTTTTATATATATATACATATATGGGGGTGTTTGGAGAGTTGGTTCATTCCAATTCAAACCGTACTGTTTTTTATTTTTTTCTCAAAAAGTTTTTGTCTTTTTCTCAAAAAGTTGTCTTTTCTGAAAATTCAAAAAAATTTACTATTACAATTAAAATATTTCAACTCAAACTAACCAACCAAACACCCATATATATATATATATGTATGTATATATAAGCAAGCATGTAGTGTAATTTCCCCATTATTCTCTCTAGGTCAGTCATTTTCTTGCTTATCGGTTACCGCATAAACTCCAAAACTTCTTGAACTCTCCCTGGATTTCAATCAGATAGCACAAACTCTCTCTCTCTCTCTCTCACTCTCTCTTTCTCTCTCTAAAATCCTTATCCCTTTGCCACCACTAGTATATAACCCCACCACACCATAATATGCAAAAAAGAATTTCACTCTTCCATTCTCAGCCATGTAGAAAGCTATGCAAGAAACCCAACTCCTCTCCTTCACCAAATCCCTCCCTTCCCCATCCCCCTCCTCCTCCACTAGAACCCATCTCCCCTCTCACTCCCACCATGATTTTCCCTCACTTTCCCACCCTAAATCCCTCCGCTTTCCCACTCTTTCCTCCAAAACAAACACCCCACTTAACCCCTCCACCCCCACTCCCACTCCCACTCCCAACGCCACCACGGATTTCCAAGAGAAATTGCTCTATTTGGATTCCATCGGCATTGATTTCCTTTCCCTAATCTACGACCACCCTCCGATCCTCTCCTTCCCTCTCGCCGACATCAAATCCACTGTCGATTTCGTCGGCTCCGTCGGGTTCACCGCCGTGGAGTTCCGCCGCATTGTCGGAATGTGCCCGGAGGTCCTGTCGTCTAGGGTTTCCGACATCGTCCCGATCTTCACCTTCCTGATCCGGGAGGCCCGCGTCAACGGCTCCGATCTGCGCCGCGTGATCAACCGACGGCCGAGATTGCTCGCCTGCAGCGTCAGGAACCGGCTCCGCCCCACGCTCTATTTCCTCCAGAGCATCGGAATCTCCGAAGTCCGCAAACACACCAACCTCCTCTCCTCCAGCGTCGAGGAGAAGCTCGTCCCGAGGATCGACTACTTCGAGAGGATCGGGTTTTCTAAGCGGGATTCGTTGTCGATGTTCCGCCGGTTTCCGCAGCTCTTCTGCTACAGCGTGAAGGAGAATTTCGAGCCCAAATTCGACTACTTCGTCGTCGAAATGGGGCGGGATTTGAAGGAGCTGAAGGAGTTTCCGCAGTACTTTTCGTTCAGCCTTGAGAAGAGGATAAAGCCCAGACACCAGAGCTGTGTAGAGAAAGGTATGTGCTTTCCTTTGCCCATTTTGTTGAAGACTAGCAATGCCAAGTTTAGAGATAGGTTAGACATTTGTTGTAATGCTTCAATGCCCTTTCAGAAATCTCCCTTGTGGTGTACAAATTGTGACATTGATTTGGTATAAAAAAATAAAATAAAATTCAAATGTTACATTGCATATAATATAATTTGCTCTCTGAATTTTTTTTTTTTTTTTTGGGGATGAAGTTTTGTTTGATTGTGTGAATCTGTTAAGAGTATTTTTGATATTTCTGATGTTTTTCTAGTGCTTCACGAATTAATGGTAATAGGATTGGAATTTTTTGAGTAATTTTACTAATTATGAAGAGAATTTGGAGGGTATATATGCATAGGATGTGACGATGTGTCTTGTGTCCGGCATTTGGATTTTGCCTGACATATCCGGCACTTTAATTATGACCGTTGGATGAAACTTGGACGGTGGGATTTGTCGAAGACAAATGAAGGGTAGCCTCTGACAAATGTGACATAGCATATAGTATAAATTTTCTCTGATTTTTTTTGGGATGAAATTTTGGTTATTTGTGTGAATCCGTTGGACTATTTTTGATATTTCTGTTTTCTTTTTTTTTTTTTTTTTTTTTTTTTTGGCTTGCTTTGGTTAATTAATGGTAATAGGATTGGAATTTTTTTGGTAAATTTACTGGTTCAAAAAAGGAATTTCGAATGTATATATATAGGTTTAGTCTTATACCCGACGCTTCCTTTGAAACGACACTTTGGAACTTTTTTAATATATTCATTTAATTTGATTATATTATAACTTTGTGCGTAACTAAATAAACATATGATAGTGTTTCATGTAAAAATATAACATTATATAACTTGTTAGTGTTGTATGCAAGTGTGATACTTTTTATGAACAGGAAATTTTACACGTTATTGATGTGAGTTTTATACACTATTAATGGTTAACGGTATATATATATTGACTTTAACTGTTATATATGCTCGAGAAATCGTACACCCGTGGTAATGCCGGATAAAAGATTATTCTAAATCTATATAAAATATAAAAGATGTGTGCTTTCCTTTGCCTATTTGATGAATAAAAAATCAAACGTGACATTTCATACAATTTGCACTGATTGTTTCGGATGAAATTTTGTTTACTTGTGTGAATCTATTGGACTGTTTTTGATATTTTTGATGTTTTTCTGTGCTTGGTGAATAGATGGTTTAAATAGGATCTGAAAATTTTGAATTAACTTTACTAGTTATAAAAGAATTTAGAGGGTATATATACATACGATGTGTCTTGTGTCCGGCATTTAGATTTTTCCGGACATATCCGGCACTCTATTCTGACCGTTGGATGAAAATTGGATGGTGGGATTTGTTGAAGCCAAATTAGGAGCATCCTATGACAAATACTGACATGCTTACAGACTAGGTTTCAGAATAGAAAAACAGTCTTTTCATTCAATTACAATGTTGTTGGTTTTTTGTTTTTTGTTTTTGTTTTTTTGTTTTTTTGTTTTTTTGAAGAATCACCAATGGATATTTAAACTTGTTTAGATCAATCTAAAAGAAAATGTTATAATTACATCAATCTAACTCCAAACCATATTTATTTACTCACACTCCCCTATTCAGAGTTACAGGGCAATAGTCACCTATAAAGTACTCACACTTTTATTGTATTCCTCCCTCACTCTTACCGCATTAGACTTCTTTCTATTTTACATTTCCTTTCTGATAATATCACATTCCCTCGTTTGAATGCCACATTTCGTTCGAAACTTGTTACGGTGGTTGTACATTACTTTCCGGACAGTTACCTTCCTGCCCTCTCTTCTAATAAATTTCGTTCTCCTCCACTGATAAGATCCGTTCCGAGTTGTCATTGCTTTCAGTTCTTTTCAGAAACCCTCGCCAACCATGCACCATCTGTCCTCCTGATGCACTTCTCTCTGCCAACTCAGTGCCGTCTCAAATAACCTATATATATATATATATATCTATCTCCTTTTCAGTATCGGATAGGATTCGGCACTGAGATGGCACACCAAGTACGTAAGAAGGAGGACATGTGTTGGATGGTTGGGGAGTTGAATGAAAGTACACAGTGGAAGAAGCAAGGCAATGGAGGAGAGTATGGAATGCTTGTTGGGAGGGTAGAAAAATAAATCTGACAATATAAATCCGTAGAGGAAAATCGCAGTGGGTAATTTGAATGGAAATGTGGCATTTAGATGATGGAGAGGTGATTATCAGAGAATGTGAATGTAAATTTGAGAGATGTGAATGTGAAAGGCAAAGAATCAAAGTTTGCATGGAAAACGACAAGAGTTTGGTTATTAAACTGGAGAGAACACGTCACATTTGGACTGAGATAGAGAAGGTCAGGTTGTAGCTATGCGAATGGGGAGGATTAAGTAAATATTTATGAATGGAAGTGAGATTGATGTAAATATAAAACATGTTACACGAAACATAAGTATTCAAGCCAGTAGGGTAAGCCTAGTGCTGAGGGAGGGGTGGCTTAAGGGTTAGGATGCTTAGTCTCAGGTTCGATCGGGCATGTGCATAATTAGTAATTGAGTAATAGTGGGATAGAAGGTGCACATGGGTACATAACCAAAAAAAAAAAAAAAAAAAAAGTGACATGTGGTCCTAATGATAGTCAGAGTGTGAGAGATCTAAACGGGTAAATTGTTCGTTTAGTTCTTAAATGTCTAAGTTTATGTAATTTTGATATCTGTTTCTCTCTTTTTCTTTTTCCGTAATTTGAATGATTTTAAATTATTAAAATGTTATTACAATGATAGTTTTATATCAATTTTTAGATGGAATCCGTCAATAATATGATCAAAAAATGAAGCTCATTAACGGATTTCATAAAAAAATTAACGGAAAGAATTACTATAGTAACTTTCTTAATAATTTATGATCACGTCAACTACGAAAAAAGAATAGTGATCAAAGTCGGATAAACTTAAAAATTTGGAAATCAAGCTTTACAATTAACCCAATTTAGGCAGTGTAAATAGTTTGCAGAATACTCAATCATTCATCTTGTTATAAGAGAGATCAATCTTGTAAATAAAAGAGACAACACATTTATTGGGATTAAAAATTAGGGTTGTTATCTTTTTATACCTTGTACTTTATTCTCTATCACAAAGTATACCTTGTATTTTTATACTTTCAGATTACATTAGTATATACTATTTCTTGGTTAACATGTACTTTTGACCGACAATATCTAAGCTACCCTTAAGAAGAAAAACAAAAATTAAATGGCATTTACCTTTTTATACCCTGTATTTTTTTTTTATTTATAACACACGTTCTGCATTTTGAAAATGCAGATCTTTACTTTTGTACCATTATAATATATATATTTTTTCTTGATCAATACTTATTTTGATCTAAAAAATAACGTAATTGAACTTAGAAAATAATTTAAGAAATTTAAACAAACGGTATTTTGAACATCATAAGGTATAAATAAAAGTGTTGATCGAGAAAATATATAGATTTAATACACTAAATATAATATAATAATACAAAAATATATTATTTTAAAATGTAGGGTTATTTTTTTAGTAAAAACAAAGCAATGATATAAAAAGTGAATAATCTGAATTTTTAGTTTTTTTTTTTGGATATGTTTACGTTAAAATTAAGTGTTAATCTAGAAAATGCATAGATTTTTATATTAACTAAAATATAAAAAATAAAAATGTAAAACTTCAACATATATTGTATATTTTCTACATAAAAGTAAAATATATGGTATAAAAAATGTAAATTATCTTTAAAATTAAGTTGAAGCGTGATACAAGACATAACGATAAACAGACAGGACCTAACGTTATATATGGATGAGGAAAAATCTTAGATATTCGAACACATAGTTGGAACAAAGACGAGGGTCATAATGCCAAAATATAACATTGTAGAATTTGCAAAGTTTAAAAGCTTACGATTTTGAGCTCTTAAATCACAGTTATTCCCGTCAATGACTCTTCCGGTGACACCGATGTCGACTATCTCTTTTTCAAGTTGATTTTCTTTTGGTTAACCGATGATTGTGCTTAACAAAAGAGACCTCCAAATGGCAGGTTTACTAGTGGGAAATATGAGTCAATTTCTTATTTGTTTACTTTTTAATTTATTTTTTTTACCTTTCTGGAATGCAATCTGTCAATCCCATACCGATATTAGCATTAAATTATTATCTTAATCCGAATTTACTTACAAAATAATTAATTAAAAGATATACCAAAAATATATCAAAACAACCTATATAAATTATATTTATTTGCTTAATATTATATAAATATCCAAACTATTGTTAATTTTTTTACAACAAATAAAAATTTTATTTTTTATTAGAGTGAAATAATATGTAATTTTTTTTTTGACATTTTACTTTAAATTTGGGATTCAAATTCAAATTCATAATTTCTATTGAATTTGTACAATATTATTTAGAGAAGAATTACAATCAGGAAACCTAAAATCAAATCCTAGAATCAAGCTAATTGATGTGTATAATTTTGCAAGATCATTAGAAATGGAAAGAATCACAAAAAATCAATCTATTCCACAAAATCTTTGAGATTTCCTAGTCTAACGCTTGCTTCGAGAGAACGTCGGCCAACTTCATATTGATCAATAACAAGAAATATTTTGTCTCAAATAATTCAATATTTTTTTACTCTTTTTTTTCCCCCTCTTTCAATCAAACTATCAACTTTCTTTTTTATTTATTTTTTAACAACGGTGAAATTTTTTTGTTTTTCTTTTCTGCTCTTTTTTCCTCCCTAAATTTTTCCTTTTTTAATTTTTAAAAATTTTCTTTTGTTGTTGTTGTTGTTTTATTTATTTATTTATATAATTTGTTGTTTTTGAATAATATATGACTAATGAGAGAGAAATAAATCGGAAATAAAGGAGGCTTTGACTTTAGAGAAGCTACACTCGTAGGGGCGAAGACTTGATGGAGGAGATTCGTAGTAGTTCAACGCTTGTCTGGGAAAGACAAATTTGTGAAGACTAGTATTTCGTTGTCTGTGCTCTTCGACGGTGATTAATGATTCGAGACTGATTAGGTGCGACAGCGTTGATTTTTGACACGCTCTTCAATGGCTCCTTTTTTTTTTTTTTGTTCTGATTTGGATGTGTTTGATGTAGTGATTTGTTGTTTGATATGACAATTTGCAATTTGTGATGTGCGATTTGGAATTTGTAATTTGTGGGTTTCGATTTGTGATTTGTTACAATAATTGTAGTTTACTTTCCAGACACTTACCTTCTAGCCCTCTCTTCAAATAAATTTCGTTTTCCTCCACTGATAAGATCCGTTCCAAGTTGTCATTGCTTTCACTTCTTTTTAGAAACACTCGCCAACCATGCACCATCTGTCCTCTTGATGCACTTTTCTCTGCCAACTTAGTGCCGTCTCAAGTAACCTATATACACATATCTCCTTTTTGGTATTGGATAGGATTCGGCACTGAGATGGCACACTAAGTACGTAAGAAGGAGGACAGATGTTGGATGGCTGAATGAAAGGACATGATGGAAGAATCATGTCAATGGAGGAAAGTATAGTAAAAGGTAAATTTGACGGTATTAATCGGTAAAAGGAAAATCGCAGTGAGCAGTTTGAATGGAACTGTGGCATTTAGATTATGGAGATGTAATTACAAGAGAATGGGAATGTAAATTTGAGAGGATGTGAATGTAAAGGGCAAAGAATCAAAGTTTGCACGGAAAACGACAACAGTTTGGGTGTTTTTATTTTTATTTTTTTTTTGGGGGTTAAGAGTTTGGGTGTTAAACTGGAGAGAACATGTAACACATGGACCGTGAGATAGAGAATTAAGTAAATATTTATCAATAAAGTGAGATTAATCTAGGTACAAAACACGTGACATAACTATTCACCAAATAAATATAATTTAAAAAAATCTTCCGGTTCTGAGTTCTTAAACCACGAGCTATTCCCGCCAGTGACTCTTTTGTTGACACCAATGGGGACTATCTTTTTTTCAAGTTGATTTTATTTCGGTTAACCAACAAATGTACTTAGCAAAAGAGACCTCCAAATCGTAAGTTGACTGAGTGGGAAATGATAGTCAATTTCTTGTTTATTTATTTATTTATTCTTTTTTCCTCCGTTGACACGGATGCTGACCATCTTTTTTTCAAGTTGATTTCATTTCGGTTAACCGACGACTCTGCTTAGCAAAAGAGACCTCCAAATGGCATGTTTACTGAGTGAGAAATGGCAGTCATTTTTTTTTTTTTTTTTTTTGTGGAATGCAATCTGTCAATCTCATACCTTCCCTCTGAATTGTGAGTTGTGACTCTCAACTATGATATTAGCATTAAATTACTATCTTAATCTTAATCTTAGTTTACTTAGAAAATATATAATTAAAAAATATGCCAAAAATATATCAAAACAACCTATATAAATTATATTTGTTTGCATAATATTGGAGGACTCTTGCCATGCTCTTTGGCTGTGTCCTACAGTCTGAGAGATTTGGATGCAACAGCCATTGGCGGTATCTTGGAGCGTTTTAAGGATGGACGGGTCAATGCCTTATGTCTTTATGCTGAAACTTATTGCCATAGAGATGATTTTGATATCTTTTGTATGATCCTCTGGGCTATTGGAAGCGATCGCAATAGGTGCATTTTTGAGGGCAGATTTGATGAACCAAAGGAGGGTGTGGATCAAGCTGGGAGATCACTTGGGCATTTCTTGGTCTGGAATGGTTTAGACGAAATTGCTAAACCAAAACATGTGGTTTCTAAGCATAAATGGAAAACCCCAGAGCATAGATGTGTTAAGCTTAATGTGGACGTTGCAATCGATGATGCTCTTGGTTTTATACGTATTGGAGTTGTGGCGAGAGATGATCGGGGGGTAGCACTGGGAGTGGTGTCTAGGCGGATGGCTGGACTTTTCTCTTCTCACGTAGGCGAATGCTTGGTGGTGAGGGAAGGTGTGTGCTTAGCTTTATCCCGTGGATTCTCTTGAAGTGGATCGTCGAAACAGATGCTCTTAATGTTTTTAAAGCAATTTGTTCTCTGGTTCAACGTTTTGTGGAAGCAAATGTCATTGATGACATTCACGATTCTTGTTTGCAAGTAGAAAGTGGTTATATTTGCTGTGGACCTCATGAAGGAAATTCAATAGCCCACTTTCTTGCTAGGTTATCGTTCTAATTCCTAGGCTTGTTTGTTAAAATTGATATCATTGGTGAAATAAAATTGTCGGATTTTCCTTTAAAAAAATGTATAAATATCCTAACTATTATTAATTTTGTTACAACAAATTTTTTTTTTATTGGAGCGAAATATTATGTAATTTTTTTTTTTTACTTTACTTAAAATTTGAGATTCAAATAATTCTCATTCACAATTTCTAATGAATTTGTACAAGATTATATAGAGAAGAATTACAATTAAGAAATCTAAAATTAAATCCTAGAATCAAGCTAATTAGTATGTATAATTTTACAAGATCTTTAAAAATGGAAAGAATCACAAAATGGTAACTAGCAGAAAAATCAATATATTCTACAAAATCTCAACACTTCCTCTCAAGTTGGTACATACCAACTTACCCAAAAAACTTTGAGATTTCCCAATGTAACACCGTCTTGGAGAGAATGTTGGCCAACTTTATATTGATCATTAGCATAAACATATTTTGTCATGGACAATTCATAATTTTTTACTATTTTTTTTTCTCTTTCAATTAAACAATAAATTTTTTTTTTCTGAACAATGAAATTTTTTTTTTTGTTTTTTTAAGCTCTTTTTTCCCCTTAAAATTTTTCCCTTTTTTTTAATTTAAATTTTACTTTTTTTCCTTTTGCTTTATTTATTTATTTATTTATTTATTTATTGTTTTTCAATAATATGCAGACAATAAAAGAGAGATAAAGGAAGATATAAACCAGAAATAAAGGAGGCTTCGCTTATGGAGAAGCAACGCTTGTAGGGGCAAAGACTTGATAGAGGAGATTCGTAGTGGTTCAACACTTGTATGGGAATGACAGATTTTTGGAGATCAGTATTTCGTTGTCTATGCTCTTCGATGTTGATTAAGATTTGAGACTGATTAGGTGCGGTGGAGTTGATTTTTGGGGTGCTTTTTGATGGCTCTTTATTTTTGGTTATTATTTGGATGTTTTGGAAAGGTTTGATGTGTTGATTTATTATTTGATATGACGATTTGCGATATGTGATTTGCGATTTGTATTTTGCAATTTGCAATTTTTGGGTTTCAATTTATGATTTGCTGGGTGTGGATTTGAAGGATGGATAGTGAATTTAATGAGTGTTTTGCTATTTGCTGTTTAAAGTTTTGTTATTTGATGTTTGGGTTTTGCTCTTTTGCTATTCTTTTTGTTTTGCTTTTGATGTTTTGCTATTTGTGGTGAATGAAAATAATTGAATGCTCTAATATTGACTTTGATATTGTCTTTGATATCAACTTAAAATTTGGGATTCCAATAATTTTCATTCACAATCTCTATTGAATTTGTACAAGATTATATAAGAAAGAATTCCAATAAGGAAACCTAAAATCAACTCCTATAATCAGGCCAATTGATATGTATAATTTTGAAGATCTTTAAAAATGGAAAGAATCACAAAATGATAACTAGTAGAAAAATCAATCTATTTCACAAAATCTCAGTAACTGTTTTTTAAAATTTTATTATTTTAATTAAAAGTTTTTACAATTTTGTTTAAATTTTTAAACAAAAAATTAACCAACTTATATTTATTATTTTCTTGTCTCAGTGGTATCATGTTTAGTTTAATTTTGATTACCAATATGATAATGAATAAAGAAATTAATCATTTTTTAATTTTGAAAACACAATTAATTATGAAAGGATAAGTAAATTTACAAAAGTTCATTATGATTTTGAGTTTAAGTAAACACATGAATTAGATTCGGTGACTACGATTCCAAATCTTAGAATTAAGAAAACAACTTATTTAGATTATGAATCCTTATTTCGAATCTTCCTACTTCAAATCTTACTTATTAAGATTCACACCCACTCTGATTATGCATAAGTTAACACACGACAAATTTCCACCTTAAAGGGTGGAAGCAATTTCTCTCTCTCTCTTATTTAATTAGGAAATTTTCTATAATCATAGAAAATGATAAACCAAAATAATTTATGTTTTCAAAATCAAGATTCCATGTGTTACAATGATCGTAATAGAATCAAGATCCCAAGTAGTACACTTGTCATAACTAGGAGGATATCTTTAAGAGTCCCACATGAATTAAGAATGATATTTTTCACTTTAAGAACTCTATTAAATATTGCACATAGTTATTTGGTAACCATATTTTATTTAGTCTTATTTGACTTTCTATTTTTGCTTTTTTCTTTTCTTTCTTTTTTTTTTTTTTTGGGTTATTGTCATTATAGTTTTATGATATCTATTATATTTAAGTCTCTTATGTCTGTTAAAATTTTTTTTTTTTAACCCTTTAGGTCCTTGTCAATTTCTTTCCGGTTTTTGTCATTTTGACAAAGCTCTTTAACAAGACAAAATGAAAAAATACAAACTAATTTACCAAATTTATCACCTTAATTTGCTTTGCTACATGTGCATCTAAATCTTGTCATGCTAGACTAACGATGTGATGCAGGACATGGCTAAAAGCACACCAGTATATGATTAAACTAGTTAATTATTATTTAACAAAAAACCTAGCTTAAGTATGTTCTTAAGCCCTCTTGTATTTAACTAATAACTTCACAAGAGCTCCATACTAGATATGTTTTTTTTTTTTTTTTTGGTGATATTTAACCTCTCTAATTTTGTAATAATAAGTTATCATGTCTTAATGTGCTAATTTATGTACAAATTATCTTGTCACGCAACCCTCTTTTTCTCAGGTTTAAGGCGAGATCAGCGATCACTTAGGATCACTAATGATTATTAAAATAGACCTACTTTGATATATTGTAGTAATTCTTTAACAAGTAATTCTTAACTTATTCCAAAAACCAAAAAAAAAAAAAAGGAAAAAAAAGATAATATATATATTTTAAGTACCTTCATTTTATAGTCAAAAGTTGTTGTTGTTGTTGTTTTTTTTTTTTTTTAATTTTTAATTTTTAATTTTTAAGTTATCTTTAAACAAGTAAAATTATTTTCATTAAACAAAACAAAAATTCAATTATAATAACTTTGATCTCATATTTCACTAAATTTGGATCTCTTTATGCTATTTGTCAACAGATATAATAGAACTTCACGTTCCAAAGCAATAAACATCAGGACAATAAACACATCAGAAAAATACAGAGGACATTCATCAACGAAAAACACACACACACAACTGCCTACCATTTGTACACAAGTAAAATTTTTTTTTTTTTTCTGCTTCACTATTTGTATTCTAAAATCTATTGAATTGACTAATTTGATACATAAAATATTTACGATCGAGTGAATTTGAATACCAGGACATAGGAGAGAGATAGGGAACTGATAATAAATAAATGGATAAAAATATGAAACAAAATTATAGAGAGAACGATTGATTATTTCAATTTCGGGAAGGTCACTTAAGATGTAAGAATTTAATTATAAAATATTTACCAAAAAAGAAAAAGAATTTAATTTTATTGTCTTAATCCTTCAATTTATGAGAAATTTCATTAAATCCAATTTTGAACGACAATTCTAATACTCTAAAAGCAATTCTCAAATAAATTATTATTATCTATCTTTAATCTAAAAAGTTGACTGTAAAAGAGAAAAATATTCACAAAAAGAAAGACGAAATTAGAGAAGATGATTTTAAAGTTGACACATCTAGAGAACTCGATATAGTTAAAAGAAAATACAGAAAACCGAAGGTCAGAACTCTTATTTCGAATAACATATTTCGTGTGTACTTTTGACTACGTTCAGAACTCCTATTTTGAATGTGTTATTTGTAGTGCATATGTATTATTAGTGTTTTCAGTCCTAGAAGAACATCATCGGCAAGTTTAAATTAAAAAAAAAAAAAGGCAGTCTTATCATTCTAATCAGATTTTATTTTATTTTTTTTTTGGTGATAATCACAAGATAACAATCCTATAAAGCTATTCACAATTGATCTCTCGAGTACATATAATTATATATATATATATATACATATGCCGTCGTTTGGTTCACCATTCCAACTCAAAATTTTCATCTCAATTTTTGTCTTTTTCTGAAAAAGTTTTTTGTCTTTTCTGAAAAGTCAACAAAAATTACTATTGAAACTTAAAATTTTCAACTCAAACTGGTAAATCAAATGGGGCCTATATATTTAAGGACGAATCATTGTCTAACAGTGATTTCGTCTTTTGGTCTGTGACAGTCACGTTACGTGCCACATGGCGAATCCTTCGACCTGCCATGTTTATAAGAAATTGAGCAATAACATTTCCATAGAATTATATTTGAATCACTTGATATAACTAGACTGTATTATATCACGAGGTTATAATATTAAAACAGCTGCCTTAGTTATGAAGTATTCCGTGCGTACGGAAGACATACTTAAGGATTTAGAATAAATCAATAATAGTTCATATCCCGCTAATGAAGTTGGACACTTTATTTTGAGAAGATTGTGGTGTATTCTATTTCCTAACTAGAGCGATGCCATTGTCTTTAATTCGTGATAATAGTGATTATGAATAACAACACTAACATGAATTGAAAGATTGAATTGGATCTCAATAGAATTAGTCATGTGAATAAAATTATAGAACTTATATGCCATCACTAGATGACCAATTCATAAATGAACATTACTTTTGAGGGATTAGTAGACTCACCCTCATTTGTTACGTCTTTGTGATTAACCGAGAACCAAAAGCGACCACCGGCAACCACCCGAAATCGACTGAGTACTCGATGACATGTTAGAACCAATGGTGTGTGGGCGTTTAACCGAACCAACTAACACCGGACTGGCGGTTGGCGATTTTAAGGGTTCGTTTGGTGTTTGGATTGAGTTTCATATGAGATGAAATTTTTAAGTTTGATCGAACCAACTGACACCGGACTGGCGGTTGGCGATTTTAAGGGTTTGTTTGGTGTCTGGATTAAGTTTCATATGAGATGAAATTTTTAAGTTTGAGTCGGTTGACTTTTAAAAAATTATTTATAAATTTTGTTGACTTTTCAGAAAAAAGATAAAAATTGAGATAGAAAAGTACAGTTTAGTTAAAGTTAAACCTGAATGTCAAACATAAGTGAAATGATGTCGTTCCACTAAAGTGAAAATGTGGAGCGACATCGGTTCGGTTCACTGAAATGTATGTACTTGTAGAAAACTGAAAGCAAAAGTTGAAATCAAGAGCTAAAAATTCGAGTTTTTTTTTTTGTTTAATTTTTAATGCAACCCTACCTAGCAAAAGTTATCAGCCGCCTCGATCCTCAGTCTGTTCTTTCTCTTTCTTTCTGTTGATGTAAGTTTTCCACCTTGGTCATTATTGTTCTTTATCTTGCCGGGAACCGAGCACACCGACCACCACAAACGGACTATTTTTGCTTGGCGCTTCGTCAGTCTTCACCACCTTGTTGGGCAGTAGCAGTTCCACCATTTTGACAAACCGTCGATGTTGGTCGGTCATCGAACTGACCAATTCGATCGGTGACCGACTAATGCAGCGGAATTGAGAAGAACTCAAGCCAAATTCATGACCAAAATGATAACCCCCAAAATAAAGAAGAAAAACCAATACTTTAATTTTAATATCAAATATTCAATAATGATTAATTACACTTACCTTAGACTTGTATATTTTTATTAACAATAATCAAAACGACACTAAAATAAAGAAACGACACCTAAATGAATTAACAAAATTTTAACAAAAATAACAAATATAACAAAATAAGCTACTAATAATATTCTTCCTACATCCTCTCCTAGTCGATGAGATTATAGAATCCTTAAATTTATTTATGAAGATCAATGACACTGTCACGAGTTTTTAATTCGAGAACTTGGATGAAAGAGTACTGGCCATCTTTATTAAGTATGGAATATCGAGTAAAATCCCATAATCCTCATTTATGATTTAATCACAAGGGCTTTTTGGAGGATTGTCACAAAAGAGGTAATCATAGAGGTAGCGGAGGTCGCGATGGTGGTGGAGATGACGAGGAGAGAATAGGCGGCGGCGGCGGAGACTGCAAGGAAAGAGGAGACGTCGTGGCGCTGAAGATCGCAAGGAGAAGAGATCATACCGGAGAGAGAGAGAGAGTGTGGAAATGGAAGGTGAAGGAACATAAAGAGATAGTGAGTGAAAGAGAAAGGGTGAAGAGAGATAAATTATAAAATAATGCAGGCCAATGGAGAATATGGTTATTTTAGTCTTTTTAAAAGATATTCAAAATAAAAGATTAAATAGCCTAGTTACCACTAATATTCCATGATTTGAAGGCTTGTTTTAGCTCATAAATGCACCGTTGCAATTTGCACACCCTATGTTCTTGCCCTTTCTCTATGAACCCTTCAGACACCCTAGGAGAGTGTCGTTGCCTGCGTGGGCTCAATAAACGGGAAATGACGAGACCATCCCAAATTCTTTTAGTTTAGCAAAAAAAAAAAAAAAAAAAAAAAAAAAAAAAAAAAAAAAGAATGACACAATAATCTCATTGTTTGAATAATTTTTGTCATCGTTAACATTTTTAGCCTCGAGCTCCTTAAGCATTACATTGCTCCGAGATTTGTAGTTCTCTATGTATTTTGTCTTCCAAATACCTAGTATTGGTAGATACCATATACTTTGTTGTCCGTAGGACTATAGAAGAACCTTCGTTAGATCTCTATTTGATATCCTGCAAACACACATGTCTGTTTTGTATTTTTGATCTGAGTGGGTTTACTTAATCAAATGGTGAACTTGAAATCCTGTATTTCTCCAAAAATGCTAATCCAGACTCTTTTTGTTTTTATTATGGTTCGTTTTGAAGGCACGCTCATTTTGTTTGTATTCCATTATAATATATGAAATATAATATGCATTTGAATATCCCCTTTTCTATATTGTATTCAAATGTAATATGTGTTTATGTTGTTTAGACTTGAATACTCATTCTAAAGTGTATCGGTGAGTGAGAGAGAGTATATAATATAATTGATAAAAGTAGATAAAAAAAGTGAATGGATGAATAATAAAATGAGTAAATGCATTGTGCAGATATTTTCTTATTGAATTGAGAAATATGAGGTACCGAAATACGTATTATATGACAGTGAGATATCATATAGAGAACGTGTCTACTAAACACACCATAGTATGATATGAATGGGTTTACTTAGTCAATGGTGAGCTTGTTTATTGCTTACCATTGGATGAACCCAAATCATCCCTACTCGTAGGAAAAAATTGCTCTCTCTATCATAGAACCCCCCTAAAATTTAGAGGGGATTCATAGGTAAATAGTACGTTTTAAGAAGTATTCTAATAAATGACCGGAATTTTGTAAATTCAGCAAAATAACTAGTTTTAAATAATGATCGCCAATCAATGTTAATATATTTATTTTTTTATTAATTGATCATATTTAATCACTTATTAACAATAATTTTTTTAAATTAAAATTTTTTGACATTTTATTCAAATTAATATTTAAAAACTACATATTTACATAATTTTTCCAATTAGGGGATTTTGAATTTTTCTCAATTCGTTTTGTGTTGCACCGTGATTGTGTCACGCAATCTCTCTCTCTCTCTCTTTTGGACACTTATTTTGTGCATGTGTGTATGACCCTATATGTATACTAGTTGTACTTGTGTGTTTCGCACATGGGGATTTAAGTTTATTATATATATGTATATGTATACTATTTTTTAAGTTTTTTTTATTTAAAAATGATGTAGATATAAAATTTCTAAATGAATGAACAAATCAAAAGTATTTTTTAAAAAGTTAAGAGCAAAAGATGCAAAAAAAAAAAAAAAAAGGGGTTAAAAATAAAAATAAAAAAAATAAAAACTTTTAAGTCCAAAAAATAAAGAAAAACGGTAAATAACAATTATACTAAAAAGTAAAAAGTATCAAACGATTTTATCAAGAAAAAGGAAAAAAATTAAAAAAAGTCTATAAAAGGACAAAATAAAAAAACCAAAATTTTAAATAGTAAAAAATTAGGGGTGTTTGGTTGGTTAGTTTGAGTTGAAATATTTTAGTTGTAATAGTAAATTTTTTTGAATTTTCAGAAAAGACAAAAAATTTTTGGGAAAAAGACAAAAAATAGTACGATTTGAGTTGGAATGAACCAACTCTCCAAACACCTCCTAGGAGTTTTTATTTATTTATTTATTTATTTATTTTATAATAATAATAATAGATAATTGATACAAATATGTATAAAAACAGATTTTGTAATTTCCCGCGTGCGTTGGTTGGAGAGGGAGAATGAGAATGACGATTGGGAACGGTGCAGAACCAGCGAGCTCAGGCCGGGACGAGCAAACGGTGAAGCTCGCTTTGGCCATTTCTCTTCTCCGATCAAAGCTCCTCCAAAATCCTCGACCTCCTCCTCTTCCCAACAATCCTTCCGATTCCGACGTTCTCCGATGGAAGCGAAAGGTCTGTAAACTTCTCCTTTTGCAATGCCTAACCTCCCTGTTTGATTGCCGAGAAAGTTCGGGAAAATGAAAACGATCTGCCTTTCCTTTTCATGTATTTCTCCGAAATGCTAGTCCAGATTTCTGTTTCCTAAGCTAATCGAGCTTTAATGGCGGAGATTTAGGCCAAGGAGCGAAAGCAAGAGCTTTTAAGACTCAGAGAAGATCTCAAGCAAGCCGAAGGTCGTCAAATTTCTAGGTTTTCTTAATTGCTTTCTCTCTACGATTTCCTAGGTTTTTCTGACTTGTTTTCGGTTTCAGATGTTTCGCAGTGCGATTTGTTCCCTCAAAGTGCCGCTTGCAAGTGCTATTTCTTCGATCGTTTGGGGAAATTGAGCCCTAAAGCTGTTGCAGATGGCTCCGATCGTCGGTTCGACGACGTTCTGCGACGGAGGTTTCTGAGACAAGGTATGTTCATCATCATCATCATCTCTATCAATGGAATTAGTTTTAAAAAATATGCGCTTTAATTTGTTCTTATTCTTATTTTCAGTAAGATTCAAAGAAAGAAAACGAAAATCATGTGGCTCGGTCCCGCAATGGCTTTTATCAGGTTCATAATTAGTACTAATTGATTTTATGTTCATTCTATTTTCAGCTTGTAGTGGATATCTCACTGGCAAAATATACATATATTCTTTTTGTTAACATTTAGTTTATCTCTGCATATCTTCAGTTTAATGACTTGAATATGCATACATACATACATCTATATATATATATATGTATATGTATATATGTGTATATATCTATAACGGATGGTTATGCTTGACATCTAACATAGATAATTTGCGTTTCCCTATATTTTTCAACTATTAAGATGTCTAATGCCTTTGAACGTAGACCTTTGCAATGAAGATGAACTGGAGCAGCTGAGGGCCTCTGTTGATTTTCTTGTGGAACTTTGTGATACTGTTTCTCCGGTCAGATAGCAAAATTTAACTTTTTTTTTTTTTTGGTCTTTATCAACGGTTATGCTTACTTTTATTAATGTCTCAGTACTATTGTTTTATACTTACAATTTACTATAACACTTTTTTTGGCAGTCAATACCGTGTATGATAATTTGATATTTGATTTTGATAGCTGCGTCCGCTGTAATTTCAGGTTGAGGAGGTGAACTTTGCAAATTGGTCACACCAAGCTGTAGACTTCATTTTAGGTAGTCAAAGTGTACTCTTTTTCGCTTTCTGTTTTTCTGGTGAGGAGAGCAGGGCTTCGGCATGTGTTGAAGCTTTGTTTCACTCTTCCAGGTTACTTAAAAAAAAGTTTGGCTCTTTTAATGTTTTTAATGAATTATCCATTGAGAGAGATTCTTTTTCCTTTTTGAATCAAACATCTATGCTTAAGACGTGGAAGCTCATGCTAAATTGCTATTCAATGATTTAGAAAGTTTGCTGCATCAAATTGATATCTGTACCTGATGTCTTTTCATTTTAAGCAGATATTGTTTTCAAGTTTATTTAATTTTTGTTGAAGAGAAGCTTATGTGTCCTTTCCTAGTTTCCTTTTCACTAATTAGGTGATTTCTATGCCCATTTTCAGCTTCATTGAGTAATTTGTTATCAATGTCAAAGAACATGGAAGTTATAGAAGGAACTATCAACAGCTTAATAACGCGATTGGTTAAAAGGATGTGTTCCCCTTTTCAAGAAAATGGTACATCTATTTTGTTAAAATCTCTCGGGATAAGAAGGAATTTCATTGTTGGCTTGTTATAATGATTTCATTAGCTAAATATGACTTTCCCAGATATTAATATTTTGAGGATGTGTCTTTTTCTAATCGCATCTTAGTTTTTTTTTATTTTTTATTTTTTATCTGTATTCCATTCAGGGTCAAACCACAACAACGTGGATCCTCAGTTCTATGTCCAGCACTTGATTCGTAAGCTTGGAAATGAGGCCTTCATTGGACAGCGTGCAATTCTTTCAGTTTCTCAGAGAGTCTCTTTACTTGCAGAAAGCTTGCTAGTCACTGATCCATTTGATGTTTCTTTTCCCCGCATGAATCAATGTATGTTCACAATGTAAGTACTGAAATAAATCTAAAGCTAATATAATCTGACTGGTCATTAATAGATTCTTCAGTTTGGTCCATTAGAGATCAAAACTTATCCACATCAATCATGACAATTTATTTAGTGATTTATTTTCATTTGCTAAATTCTGCACTACGAAATCCTTAATAGTTTTGTTCTGTTATCTAAAACCATTTTCCGATAAGAACTTTTGAAAAGATTAGTCATTTCCCCGAGTCAAAGAAGGTACTCCACTACCCTTTGTTTGTTAATTTGCTTCTCTGTTGCATTAGTGCAAATTGTACTATGTAGACTGACAGTTGGTTTGTCTACCAGAGACTTACCTGGTTGTGGAGAATCCCTATTTCTTCACCAAATTACCTTTCTACTTGAAATATTCCTTATCCGTATTAGATCCAATTTGTGAGCAATCTTATAGTACAATCTTAAATTGTTGCCACAAAAATTATGTAGTGTTGACGGGATCAGCTTCTAATATGATAATTGTGGCACAATCTCGGGGTAGTGTCATGTCTGATCTTTTTATACGGATAACAGGATCCAGCTTATTGAGTTTCTGATATCAGACTATCTATCAATATGGTCCAAGGATCAAGGCTTTGACAGAGGTATGTCTCACTATTGCTGCTCGTTTCTTTCTTTCTTTCTTTTTTTTTTTTTTTTTTTTTGAATTTTTATTTTATTGTACTTTTGAATCATAATCTTCGAAGTTGTGTTATGAACTCAGCATCCCTTTTGCACCAAGAACTGAAAACTATTACATTAGTGCTAATCATCTAGTCGACATCTTGCAACTTCCAAAAGCATTCTTTCAATTACCCTCAAATCATAAGCGCGTAAAACTGGAAAATGATAAACTGTAATTCTATGCCAGTGCTCTTTGAAGAGTGGGTGACTTCAATTTTTCATGCTCGGAAAGCGTTAGAACTGATGGAAAGTAGGAACGGGCTATATGTGCTGTATGTGGACCGAGTTACAGGTTTACTAGGTAAACAAGTCAGTCAGGTCTCATCACTCCAGAAAATAAAGCCAGATATTCTTGATAAGCTGCTATGCTGACCGGTTAGTGGTAACATGAACTTTTTTTGCAAAAATTCTCATGAAAATTGCGCTAACTGCCTTAATGTTTTAGGGTTCTATGTAGAATATCTATACTGGCGATTATGTTAATGAAGGCCAGAAGTACGCAAATTTGATGGTACCTGATGAGAGTCTTGACAAACTATTCAAGCAGCAATTAAGGTAGGATATTATTTCATACGTTATTATCGTCTCGGGGTCTATTGAGATTTTATGACAAGTAATTTTTCCTCTAAGAAAGGGGGGAAAAAAAGAAAAAAAGAAAATTTTTTTTTTAAGTGTAAGTAGCTGATGAAATAGGGGCTAGTATAAACATTTGAAATGCATAGAAAGAATTTGGAATTCCAGCCTTGGAGTTGAAATCAATCAATATAAACATTAATTCTATTCGTGCCATATCACTATTCTAATTCCATGCTCTCAACCAAACACCATCGACATTCGCTTTCAAATCTTCGAATCCAATCAGAGCATTAGAAAATTCCGCAACCTTGGATTTATCTTTCAGCTCTTGAATTTGTCTGGCATTATTGCTAGAGTAAAAAGTTAAAACGATAAGTCTCCTGTCTTAATCATCTCATTGTATTTCATTTGTTTTGCCAAACCCAAAAGCAATGAAGTCCATATTGCTGCCAGTTTTTATATATCAGAAAATCTCTTTTTTCCTTCCCTGATATCCCGTCACTCGTGTATCTTTCCGTGTAAGCTTCTCTCTGCTATATAATATATCTGAAAATTTAAACGGAGAAATATATTGTAGCTTTCTTTAAGTTGAGATATTGTTCCCTCTCCTTTAAATTTGGTTATCTTCATACTTGATGGCTCTGACCATTTCGCTTTAGGAAAACTATATAAAACTTTCTAGTGGACGGCTTTATTTTATTTTAGTTTTTGCTCTGCTAGTGGACGGCTTATTCAAGTCATTCTCATTCATAAATTATCACTATTCCCTAGCGTGTGGTCTTAAGTTGTTCCTTTGAGGACTTTTTCTTTTATACCAAAATATGTTACCCTACATTCAAGATAGAGAGAATATCTCCTTGGCGAAAATGTTCAGTGGTCCAACAATGATTAATTAATATTTGTCTGGGAGACTGGTGAGTTGTTAGTTTTGGTCACTTGCACTTGAAGAATATAGTGTGATCTGTTTGGATCATAGATTTGAACAGTAAATTTAAACAGAAAATTTATACTTTTGTGAGAGATGAGTTCGAATCTACAATTCAAATGGGGGCGGAAACATGTTTATAATTGCACAATCGGGTATTCAGGCTTTTTCCTTCTGTGAGTTGAGGTGTAAGCCTTAACGCGTTTTGAGGGGTTAGCCTCAACACTACAGCATAAAATAATTCAAAAAATATAAAAAAATTTAGTAGTAGTTATAAATCAATACTTAACATCATAAATAGTCTAAAATAAACAAATTTCATAAGTAATAAGCCTAAAAGAAATTAGTCCAACAAGAAGTCTGAAAGAAATACAACCTAAAATTAGCTAGTTGCAACTCCTAATCCAAAAGTCAACCCCATCCTCATATATATTGCTTGAGCAGCCATGAAAAATGTCTTTGTTTCAAGCTTTTTTTAAGCAGCATAGATGGGTCCATGAATTTAAAAGGGGGACTGGTTCTTTTTGTTTTTCTGAAAACTTAAGCTTCGGTTAGGCCTTTAGAAATAGCCTCAGCTATTGCGCCATATTGCGCGCAAATTTCTTTTCCTCAAGTGGGAGAGGCGTAAGCAATCTTTTTCCCCCGTGAGGCGTTGGCCTCAAGGCCATTTTGTATAGCCTTTCAGTGAGGCGGGCCTCAAATTGGGCAATTGATTGCGCCATTTCAAACAATGGGCGTAATTTATTGGATCCAATCCATCATTAATTACCTTAGAACACCAAAGTTTTGGTCAGTTACCATTTCATTGTATACAATATTTGTCCAAGTCTGCCTATAATGTATCCATGTCTCAAAATCACATTAGCAAACAATAATAATAGTAGTGGTTATAGGTAACAGTCTAGCGGTAATATTACATATGACTTCACTTAAAAGTGTAAAGTTCAATCCCAACCTCCAACTATGAAAAAATATGATTATTTTTATATATATATATTTAAATTTTAGGGTCAATCTCTTTTTGTCATCTGAATTTTAAAAACTCACTTTGCTTCATAAACTTCAAAATTAACCCTCTTTACCCTTTGTATCAAAATTTCAATTAAAAACGATAAAAAAAAAAAAAAAGAATTAGTCTTATTAAGTCAATGCTGTTAGGATTTCTATTAAAAAAAAAAAAAAAAAGATCATATGATTGTACCTAACTCAAAATTTTTTTTCCGATCTGTTTTTAATTGAATTTTAATCAAATGGATAAAGTGAGATAAAATTCAAAATTTAAGAAATGAAATAAGAGTTTTTAAAATTTAATAGGTAAAGTGGGAGGTTCAATCATATAACGTGGTACGATGATGCAGTATAACATAACAATAATGTTATCAAATGACCTACTTAGTAAGGCTAACTAAAATTTAAAAAACTAAAAATAAATTTCTAACGTGACCCGGTATTCGTTGTCAAGAAATTATTAATGCACCGTTCCACGTTTCCATCATTTGGACACTCGACCGCCACAACCACTCTCGCATATCCACAACATAAATATATTTTTATCTCTATACTTATTTAAAAAAAAAAAAAAAAGAAGTTGCATTTAGCTCCTTGGTGACCGACGCTTTAGCTACAAATACAGAACTCCCCTTCTCCACAGGAAAAACGCAACACCCTTTTGGTCTCTCCTTTGGTTTGGCAGACACATCTTTCTGAGATGAAACGTTTATTATCTTTCTCTCTTCTTGTTCTCTTGATATTGTTGTCCGAATATCTTCCGAGCTCGGCTCATGAAGGTGTCTTGGACCCGAATCTGCATCATGGAAGACAATTGTTAGCACAAACCAAGGATCTTGGTTCATCTCTTGATGCTCGGAAGCTTCGAGTTTTAATTAGAAAAAGATCCGGTGGTGGTGGCGCCGGTGGAGTTGCGACAAGAACTCGGGGAAGAACATCGTCGGCCATACGAAGTCGACCGCCTTTTCCTCTTCATGTCTTTCTATGTTTGTCCCTTTTCCTTGGTGTCTTCTTAATATAGTTTGTTTCCCACCAGTATCCAATTCAGGAAAAGGGGATTCCTATTTTCTTGTTTCTGGGTATCTGATATCTCTAATTCCGGTTTTTTCTCAAAAAATTTTTTTTTTTTCGAATTTCTAAATCTATTTTTTTGTGTTGGGTATGCTCTAATTTTGGTCTTGACGGATTGAATATGCGTTTTAAGTGGGCTTTCTGTGCTAGTGTTGTCTGATTGTTCTGTTGCTTTAGAAGATTGAGTTAGTTGTGCAATTAATCACTGTGGCAAAAACTGTATTGTTCAATATTGAAACAGTATACATATTTGTTTATTTTGTGTACCAAATCCATGACTACATATATATATATAGCCGGACATCAACGACACTTGAAACGGTTAGCCTCTTGAGTTATATTAGGTAATCTCTTGGGTTGTATTGATTAGTTTCTTGGATTGTCTTCTCTCTCCTTTTGTTGGATAGCCGGATCGATTAGTTTCTTGGATTGTCTTCTCTCTCCTTTTGTTGGATAGCCGGATCCCGGATCCAGACAGGAGAGTATTCCTATATATGTAAACGTGATAAATAAATATATATATATTTATATATGTAGTCATTAAGCTTTGGAGTGCAATATATAACAATATTGTTGAATCTTTCCCTCAGACCGAAAACAGGGGAAGATTGTTTTCCATGGGTTGAGTGTTTTTTTTTTTTCCTCTTCATTTAAAATCTCCCATACGTGAGGTGTTTGCATAGAATATGAGGTTGCTTGAGTCTCTAAAGCATCTGGAGGGACCAAAGAGTGGTCTACAGAATTGCCTCTATTTCTTTCTTCAAAGACGAACGTGCACGGCACACCGTGTTTGAACCAGTTTAGACATAACGAGCAGATTTTATTTGTAGAAAAAAGCCGTGTTGGAACCGGTTTTACCATGTACCAAGATCATCTCCAACGGGGCTTCATTTTGGTGCAAAACGTCAAAAATGAAACACTAGTTGGGCCCTCCAACCCAACTCTGTAGAGCAACCGGATTTCCGGATTTGGTGCAGTACTTGTTGGAGATAGCGTAGTGCCGTCTCCTTATTTACTATTCATTTATTTTTATTTTATGATTTAGTAATTAAAATTAAATAAAGAAATAGATTAATTGTTATAAAATATAATGCGGGGCAGTACTTGTTGGAGATAGCCGTCTCCTTATTTATTATTTATTTATTTTTGTTTTATGATTTAGTAATTAAAAATAAATGAAGAAATGGATTAATTGTTATAAAATATAATGAAAATCTTCCTTTTAAAGTAAAATTTAAATTAAATTGGTTGGAGATGAACTTTAAATTTAAAGTTAAAGTTGCACTATTTTGGTGTAAAAACAACTCTAAAATGGAATAATGGGCTGGAAATGGATTTAGAACACCTACAATATAATATTAAATTGTAAATTTTGGTATTTTGATTAAAAAAAAAGTATTCTCCAATGGAGTGTTATCTTTAATCTCCAATGGAGTGTTATCTTTAATGTCACATCTGTCATATGTTAAATTTTGTGTAAATTTATCACAAAACATAACCAATGAGAAATTTAACATTTACCTGGACTTTTTTTTAAAATGTAATTTATTATAATATTCTCATTTTCAATAACTTAAATATTAAAAATTCACTTTTACAAATTCATAAAAAACATAATAACGACGACAAAAAATATAAATAGCATTAGAAATATCTATAAAAATAGTATTAGAAATATCTTATGCATAAAGTAAAAATTATGCTATTTGTCACACCTTTTTTTTTAAATATAAAATTAAAATATGATTGGTATAGAGAAATGCACTAGAGATTGTCTTACAAAGAACAAATAGAATCAATCAAGCGGAGAAGTTTCCAATTTAGATTTGGTTTCATGAGAACCAGATATTCAGTTTTGAGACAAGTTCTCTTCTTCTTGTTTGTTTGTTTTTTTTTTTTTCCTCGTACTTTTTTCAACACTTGGTGAGTCTCATTTTCTACAGTTCTTAAAAGCACCATTTGCGGCAGTATCTTGGATTTTGGCTGCCATTTCCCCTGGACTTGAAAACATTCGCCAGCCAAAAATCCCAGACCACCAGAACTTTTGACTATGATACCTAAAATCTTTTCTTTTTCTTTTCTTTTCTGTCTTTCAAAAGACAAGATCGTTCCCATTTCTTTAACAATACTTTGAGAACATGACAAAATTCCTTCACGTGGTTTGAATTTTCTAGCAAGGGGCTAACATGACGAAAAAGTGGACAGTCACGTTCGTACATAAAACATATCCAACAAATCAAAGTATTTTGATATCAATGTTGGCCTTCAAGGAATAGAGTTTCTCAATTTGGCCCCTGATTTTTCAACTTATTAAGTTACGCTTCCCTAACACTTAATAATGTGGCATATTTGGCCCTTCGATTAGGCTGTTATATAAAATGCGATGAAAAAGAGCATGAGGCTCACAAGTAGGTTTAATTTGTGCATTTTCAGTAAACTAGTCGACGAGAATATACAAGTAAAGCAAAAGCAAAAGAAAAAAAAAAGTGTCACATGGAAATTGATGAACCCGTCATGTGGTGGATGATTGGCTGTCACGTGGCAGCATGTGAGCAATGACGAAAGCATTATTCATCAATGCATTAATCTTTTTAAAGGATATATAATATATCATTGATATAAATTCATCTTTTTGCCAAAAAAAAAAAAAAACATATATATAAATATATATCTAAAAGGAATTAAGACAAACTAACCTGGGGAGCGGTACTTATAAGACTGGCCCTGTTCCTTTGGAAAAAATCAACTTGCCAACAAATGAAACCATGAAATGCCACTCATTTTCATGATATTTGCTCATGAGATTATTATACGCCCAAATTCTATTCAGTCATTTCGGTTCTGAATCATTCCGTTGAATTCCTCATGGACCGTTAAGTCTCACTAACCACTTATTTCCTGCAGCTTTAACAGAAAAGAAGAAGAGCAAATTGTGAAAACAACCCTTCAAATTGACCCCCCCACCGTATGAGAAAATTAGGTGAAAAACCATGATTTGAATATCTTCTTATCATTTTACCCACTCTAACATTAACGTTGATAATTTTAATATTATGAAATTATAAAATTATCAACTTTAATGTTATGGTGGACATAATTTAATTAACATGTCAAATTTTATGGCATTCTTGTATATAACCCTAGACGAATTTTTTATTTTTGCCATCCCTTAAATGCTTGCTTTGGTTTTTGACCCTCCACAATTATTGAATCGAAGGTAAATATATATATATATATATATATCGAATCTACTGAAATTGGGATAATATGATCAAGAGATGTGCCTTTTGAGTGGCAATTCTCTTATGGACCCTGAGAATCCAAAGTCTTGTTTGGAGACTATGAAAGGAAGTTCGAGTTGTCCTCTCTGCTTTTCACCAAAAGGAGAAAAGGTAATGTAGGAGGCCCTAGAGAGAAGAAAGAGAACCTGGAAATGATAAAAAGATCCACTAGAGGTTAGATACACCGAAAGATAGCAAAAGGAGTATTTTAGAGACCGAAGGAGAACTCAAGAGGAGAAAATCTGAAAGTCAGAATTCATCTCAATTCAAGTTCCAACCACTAAGACAATCTCCAATATATATATATGTCAATTTCAATGTTATATTTGTCACAAAAAAATGTGAAAAATAATATCATCTTAGTTTGTGTTTCAACGTGTAAGGAGATTTCTATTACTATTTTTACTTTTCATCATCATTATTAAGTTTTGAATTTGTGAAAGTAAACTTTTAACATTTAAATAATTTAAGAATAAAAATATTTTGCGATAAATAAAAATATCAAGACAACAATTAATAAAAATCAAATGTTAAAATTGACCTTAGTTATGCTTGGTGGTAAATTTATCATCAAGTTTAACATATGACAAAATCAACATCAAAAATATTACTCTAATGGAGATATATATATATATATATATATATAATTCTTTATATAATTTCATAGGAGATGCTCTAAGCTATTTTTCTGATGTGCACACAAACAAAACTCTTGATATCCGACTGATTCTCGAAGACGAACCAACTGCTTGCTTCAGCAGGTTTGCTGAGCATTTATTTGGTATCCAAAAAAAAAAAAAAAAAAAAAAAGCAACTGATTCTCTCTCTCTCTCTCTCTCCTTTTTTTTTTTTTTTTTTTTTTTTTTTTTTTTTTAAGGTAAAACTAAGGGACGATAGGATCAAAAGGAAACAAAGTATACATTGGATCTATGGCATTTTTCAGGAGAGAGGAGTGCTATGTACATACCCTATTTCAAAATCTTCTTCTTTTTGAGATGTGCCATTTCAATTTTGTCATGCAAAGACACCATTAACGATTCCTTGTTCCTAATATACTTACAAGACTATTATCATTTCTCTACGCAATTTGTTTATTCTCAGTTTTGCAGTTATATTCCCTAAACTTTAGGACCATTCTCAATTTGTCTTTTGAACTTTATAAACGTCTACTCTCTTTCATGAACTTTAAATTAGTCTCGCTTGACCTTCTATGTTAGAATTTTTATTAAAAATAGACGAGCAAAAAGGAGTCAATCCCATTTGGCAATCCAACTCATATTGGAGTTTTTGAAATGTTTTATTTTATTTTTATTTTATTATATTATTTTTTAATCAAAAGTGACTCAATTACAAATCCATATATCTAAATCTCTCCTTTTTATTTTAAAAAAATAAATTTTAAAAATCTATAACTTTCTGTTAATGCCAGGTGTCAACTTGATTAGTCTAGGTGGGTTTGCTGAGGTGTACTGTTTATTGGGTTGGATCTGTGAATAGCTAGTCTAGGTGTTAATAGGTTTTGACTTGTTGACTGAGAAAAATATAGTCTTTAAGGAGGCAAAAATAAACTAGAGGCTATTGTACCCATATAGAGAGAGAATGGGAAATAGAAAACAGAGAGTTCTAGAGAGAGAGAGTTTGGGACTTGGGATTCTTTCTGGGTTTCAAAGAAAGATAAAGTCTGTAACTTCAAGAAGAATCTCAGCAATAAAGATTTTCAGTTTTCTTCCAATCTTCTTCTTCTGTTGTTTGTGTTCTGAATCACTTGTGGGATTTCTTTCGTGTGAGTATTCTAGGTTTATTTTTCAACAAACTGGTATCAGAGCTTGGTTCTTGATCAACCATGGGATCTGCAAGATTCGACATTGAAAAGTTTTCAGGGAAAAATGATTTTGGGATATGGAGGTTGAAGATGAGAGCCCTCTTGGTTCAACAGGGGCTTCAAGAAGCTCTTGGTGGAGAGAAGAATCTGCCGAGTACTTTGTCTGACTCGGAGAAGAAGGACCTGCTGGAAAAGGCACACAGTGCGATAATCTTGAGCTTGGGAGATCGAGTTTTAAGGGAGGTTTCCAAGGAAAAATCTGCAGCGGCTGTATGGCAGAAATTGGAAAATCTCTATATGACGAGATCGTTGGCGAATAGGCTATATCTGAAGAGGGGTCTTCACACTTTTCAGATGGCGTCCGGGAAGACGATCGCTGATCATCTAGATGATTTCAATAAGATCATTTTAGATCTGGAAAATATTGAAGTTAAGGTAGATGATGAAGATCAGGCCGTGATTTTACTGAGTTCGTTGCCAGAACAGTACGAGAACTTTGTCGATACTATGTTATACGGCAGGGAGAGTCTAACTCTAGAGGAAGTTCAATCGGCTTTAATGTCCAAAGAATTAAAGAGAAAGTCCGAGGTTAAAGAAGAGGCGGCAGAAGGATTAATGGCTCGAGGAAGACCAGAGAAGAGGGATTTCAACCACAAGGAAAAGGAGCAATCAAGATCCAAGTCCAAGAACAGCAAGAAGAAATGTTTCAAGTGCCACAAGGTTGGTCATTTCAAAAGGGACTGCCCTGAGAGGAAGAACAAGACATCGAACAAACCGAAGGAGACTGGGGATGCTGATGTTGTCTCTGATGGCTATGAAAGTGCGGAGGTACTTACTGTTTCTGAATTAAAAGCAGAAAATGACTGGGTGTTGGATTCAGGGTGTTCTTTCCACATGACGCCACATGAGTCTTGGTTTGTTAATTACAAAAAACAAGATTCTGGACAAGTGCTACTTGGAAATAACAAGGCATGCAAAGTGGTGGGTGTTGGTATTGTCTCGATACTTATGGCAGATGGATGTCAAAGGAAGTTGTTCAACGTGAGGCATGTACCAGAATTGAAGAGAAATTTGATTTCTCTTGGTACTCTTGACTCGGAAGGCTTTCAATTCAAGGCTGAAAATGGATGCTTGAAGATTTTGAAGGGATCAATGGTTTTCATGAAGGGCAACATGGTTAATGGACTGTATCTGCTGCAAGGAAAGACAATTATTGGGAGTGTCTCAGTAGCTTCTTAGGAGATCTCAGATTATGCTTCTCTATGGCATTATCGGCTAGGCCATGTGAGTGAAAAAGGTCTGCAAGAGTTGGGAAATCAGGGGCTATTGGATAAGAAGAAACTTGGGAGGCTGGATTTCTGTGAACACTGCGTTTATGGGAAGGCCTGCAGAGTCAAGTTTGGGACTGGTGAGCACAGAACCAAGGGGACGTTGGACTACTTGCATTCAGACTTGTGGGGGCCATCTAGGATTGCATCTCTAGGTGGAGCAAGGTATTTTATGTCTATTATTGATGATTACTCACGTAGAGTATGGGTGTTCATTTTGAAAAATAAAGACCATGCTTTAGAAACCTTTAAAAGGTGGGTGGTGTTAGTCGAGAACCAGACAGGGAAGACAGTAAAACGGTTAAGGACAGACAATGAACTGGAATACTGTTCTGGGTTGTATAATGACTACTGCACTGCAAAAGGGATGGCTAGACAACATACTGTTGGTGGAACCCCTCAACAGAATGGTCTTGCAGAGAGGTTTAATAAGACTATTCTGGAGAGGGTCAAATGCATGCTTTCAGTTTCAGGTCTACCGAAGACATTCTGGGCAGAAGCAGTTAAGACTGCTTGTTACTTGATTAACCGATGTCCTTCATCTGCAATTCAGTTCAAGACACCTCAAGAGATGTGGTCAGGAAAGCCTGCAAAGTATGACAATCTGAAGATATTTGGGTGTGTGGCCTATGCTCATGTCAAGCAGAGTAAACTAGACCCTAGAGCCAAGAAGTGTGTTTTCTTGGGCTATCCAGAGGGTGTCAAGGGATACAGACTATGGTGCGTGGAACCAGGGGCTGCTAAGGTGGTCATTAGCCGTGATGTGATCTTCAATGAGACTGAGTTCTACAAGGATCTGAAGCAGCCAGGAGGTGAAAGCATGGACAGAGTTTCAGAAGGGGATATAGAGCTTGAGGTGGAGAATGTAGACAAGAGACAAAGTGAACCAGAGAAGGCGTTTGATCAACCAGCTTCGGAGCCAGATGTGCAACAGCAAACTTATAATCTGGCTAGGGACAGACAAAGAAGGGATATAAGGCCTCCAACTAGGTATGGTTACACTGATTTGATTGCTTTTGCACTTTGCACAGCAGAAGAATTAGAGGAACCAACTAGTTATGAGCAAGCTATGACAAGCTTGGACAAAGAATCGTGGAGACAAGCCATGAATGAGGAAATGGAGTCACTATCCAGGAACCAGACATGGGAGTTAGTGAGAAAGCCCGATGGACAGAAACTAGTTAGTTGTAAGTGGATTTACAAGCTCAAGGAAGGGATTCCAGGTGTTGAGAAGCCTAGGTATAAGGCTAGGTTGGTAGCAAGAGGATTCACCCAAAGAGAGGGTATTGACTACACAGAGGTTTTTTCTCCAGTGGTCAAGCATACTTCAATAAGGGTGTTATTGGCTCTTGTGGCTACACAGAACTTGGAATTGGAGCAGCTGGACGTTAAGACAGCTTTCCTTCATGGAGAGCTTGAGGAGACCATTTACATGAAGCAACCTCAAGGCTATGAGGTTCAAGGAGAGAAGGAGATGGTGTGTCTTTTGAAGAAATCTCTATATGGCTTGAAACAGTCCCCTCGTCAATGGTATAAACGATTTGATGATTTCATGCTACAATCAGGTTTCACGAGGAGTCTTCATGACAGTTGTGTTTATTTCAAAAGAATGAGAAATGAAGGGTTCATCTATTTGTTGCTGTACGTAGATGACATGTTAGTAGCTTGTTCAGATTTGACTGAGATTAAGAGGGTCAAGAACATATTGCAATCAGAGTTTGATATGAAGGATTTAGGGCCTGCTCAAAGGATTCTGGGAATGCAGATTTCTAGAGATAGAAAGAAAGGGGTTTTGTGCCTTTCTCAGCAGGGTTATATCCAGAAGATTCTTCAAAGGTTTGACATGGTAAATGCTAAGCCAGTTGCAACACCTCTTGCTCAACATTTCAAACTTTCATCTGGTGATTCGCCTAAAACAGATGAGGAGAAGCAAACAATGGAGAAAGTTCCTTACTCAAATGCTGTAGGGAGTCTAATGTACTCTATGATCTGCACAAGACCAGACTTAGCACACTCAGTAAGTGTGGTTAGCAGATTCATGAGTAATCCTGGGAAGCAACATTGGCAAGGAGTAAAGTGGATTTTGAGGTATCTACGAGGGACTCTTTCTGTTGGTTTGGTGTATGGAGAAGCAGGTGGAGCAGAGAATGGAATAATGGGGTATGTGGACCTGACTATGCTGGAGATCTGGATCAACGCAGATCACTTACAGGCTATGTTTTTCAGATAAATGGTTGTACAGTCAGTTGGAAATCAACTTTGCAGCATGTTGTAGCATTATCCACAACAGAGGCTGAATATATTGCTTTAACTGAAGCAATTAAGGAGGCTCTGTGGCTTAAAGGACTGTTGGGAGAGTTGGGTTTTCAACGAGACAGTGTGGAGGTTTTGTGTGATAGCCAAAGTGCTATTCATCTGTCAAAGAACCAGGTGTTCCACGAACGTACAAAGCACATTGATGTAAGGCTGCATTTTATTAGAGAAGTTTTGTCTAATGGGAAGGTGCAGGTGAAGAAGGTGATTACAGAGAAGAACGCAGCTGACATGCTTACTAAGTCAATGCCAGCATTAAAGTTTCAACACTGCTTAGGTTTGCTGCTAGTCAAACCTGCAGGGCTCTGAAGCACCTTAGGGAAGATGAGACTGGAAAAGGCAAGCTAGAGTGGAATCAAAGCTGACAAGGTGGAGATTTGTTAATGCCAGGTGTCAACTTGATTAGTCTAGGTGGGTTTGCTGAGGTGTACCGTTTATTGGGTTGGATCTGTGAATAGCTAGTCTAGGTGTTAAAAGGTTTTGACTTGTTGACTGAGAAAAATATAGTCTTTAAGGAGGCAAAAATAAACTAGAGGCTATTGTACCCATATAGAGAGAGAACGGGAAATAGAAAACAGAGAGTTCTAGAGAGAGAGAGTTTGGGACTTGGGATTCTTTCTGGGTTTCAAAGAAAGATAAAGTCTGTAACTTCAAGAAGAATCTCAGCAATAAAGATTTTCAGTTTTCTTCCAATCTTCTTCTTCTGTCGTTTGTGTTCTGAATCACTTGTGGGATTTCTTTCGTGTGAGTATTCTGGGTTTATTTTTCAACACTTTCTTATTTTAAATCGAAATGAGATGATGTGTCAATGTCAAAATGCTCATAATGACGAGAAAAACAATATAAGATCTGTATTGTTATTTTTTTCGAATACATTTCAAGTATTTACACTACTTAACTATCACAATTAATTTTCAACAAAACGCATATTTCTAAATATTCATTCATTTCCAAATAAAAAACTCCAACTGGTGTTGAAATGTTAGATGCCTCAATAGTCACATGGTCTTTTTTTCTATTTGTTTTTGATAAAAATCCTAACAAAAATGGTTTAGGGAGACTAAATCACCTTTTTTTTTTTTTTTTTTTTTGGCATGTTGTAACCAAAAAAATAATAAAGAGAATAATTGAGATTGTTTCAAAATCCAATGAGTTAAGCGGACATTTTTAAAGTTCAGAAAATAAAGTGAGAATGATCTTAAAGTTTAGAAAATAGATGAGATTGATCCTTATTTATAAAACTAGTTATATAGACAAGTAAAGAAAAGAGGAAAAAAAATTCATGTAACCGATAATTGGGCTGCCACATGGTCAATGATTAGGTTGTCACGTGATAACCATGAAGGAGAGACGAAATTTAACTATTCATAATGGATTGAGTCTTTTAACATTGTTAAGAGGTTATTAATTAGCCGACCTTTTATTCTCTATTATTTGCAAGATTGCCACCTTGTTGCTTTTACCTATTAGTTAAAAATATACTTGAAACACTTGAGTAGGAATTTGTAGCCTTACCGAGAATTGTCCAAATTACAAGAAAAGCACCAAATCCTATCAGATCTTCTTTTCTAGTGATTGTAAATCACAAAATTAACAAAAAGTTTATGCTTTAAAAGGACGAACCAGTTATTTGACATGAATAAAGGCTCTTTATTCTTTTCTTACTGCTTTAAGCATGAAACAATGAGGTCGAATCGTTTAAAATCAGCAGCACAAAAAGCATATCCTTTGCTGAATATTGCTCCAAGGCATACGTAGGAAAGTTCGCATTCAAACCTTTCATATTTAGCGTGAATAAATTCTTCATTTAATTGGAGAAAAAGTGTTGTCGGACTGGTTGATTTTGTTTAATCGGATTCGTCTTATCACCGACCAAACTAGAAAAGAAAACATCAAACTGTGTACAAGAAGTGTTTTCACCGTCTACCTTTTTACAACTGCTTTAAAACAAGCTGCTCTGATGGTCCTTTTACCTCTAATCAACATCTTTTATCCAACAAAAAAAAAAACCAAAATAAAAAAAATAATAATAAAAAAAAGAAAAACAAAACAAAAATAAAACTTGGTTACAAGAAAATCCAATTTCATGAGTGTAAGAGTTATTTTCTCGCTCGTCTTTATTGTATGCCTTGCTCAGTATTCATGCCAAGGCGCTTTCACGTGGAAACCTCGGAATACTTCTCCTTTGAAGCCAGGGAAACAACTAAAATGTAGACATTTTACAGTTCTTTTTTTGTTTTTGTTTTTGTTTTTGTTTTTGTTTTTGTTTTTGTTGGAACTGACTTATTTGTATATGCAGATGGATACGGTATGTTAAGCACCGACTCAGGCAAAAAAGACCATGATAGGAAGCATGAGAAAGCTCTTGTAGCTAATTATGATCATCTAGGAGTTTCTCATAAGCGTAGAAAGGGTAAAGCAATCTATGGTGGTGCTTATAATTCCCATAAGAGCCCTCGATGCAAACGAAACGAGTCGACTTCCATGCTGCCAAAATCAAACATGTTCTTCTCTGCAGCACTCAAGTACCTTGCGGTTGGATTCGTCATCTGTGTTATGTTCATTTGAATTGCTTTTCAGCTTTTGGTGTGACTTTGTTTAAAGTTTTGTGTTTGAATATTTTGGGATTTGCTTATAGATGTTTCATATAATCCGAGTTGTAATGTTCTAGCTAGCAATCTCCTTGTAAGTTATTAGATTGTCTTAATCATACCTCATTGTACAAAATACTTAGGACTTGTTTGTTTAACGAGTTTAAATTATACTTTTTCATCTTAGTTTTTGTCTTTTTCTGAAAAAGTTTTTGTCTTTTCTGAAAAGTGAACAAAAATTTTCATCTCAAACTGTATTTTTTTAACTCAAACTCATTCATCAAACAGACCCTTAAAATCAATGTGATTTTCTAGTGCTTTTGAACCTACGTAGTGAATTTTTTTATTTTTAATTTTAATAAATTGAGAGGGGGATTCGTAACTCTATACAGACCTCAACGTTACAAGCAGTACGGTTGTGAATTTCCTCATTTTACAGTCTTATCAATTGCCAAAAAATAAAAAAAGGGGGTTAACGTGAACTTTTTTAAATGCTAAAATTTAAGCTAGATTTTTTAAATGCTCAAATTTAAGCTAGATTCTGTATTCTTTTCCACAAAAAAAAAAAAAAAAAAAAAGCTAGATTTTGTATTAAAGATCTCAGTATTCAGTAACATGAGACTCTTAAGGAAACTAAGAAGTTTCTCGAATTATATCACATAGGATATATATATATATATATATTTTAAATTTTAGAAATAAATAGCAGATTTTAAAATATTTAAGACGATGACTATTGTATTCATTGATAAATAATTTATTTACTGGAAAATAACATATTTATCAGAAGGTTTTTTCTTTTTAATTTTCCCTCTCCCTTTCAGAGGATGTTTTCAGAAAAATGATTGAAATATAGGATAAGTTAGTAAGTGGCAGAATTTCAACAAATCACGTGTTTATCCTGAATCAAAACTCTGACCCCCCCTTTATTTTATTTTATTTTTATTTTTATTTTTTATTTTATATATATATTATGTGGTGGTCCACGGCCTTCGATGTCATCAGAGGTACGTATTTGCCAACCACGTGTCTTATGCCATTTTCTTCTACCCGTGTTGAGTGACCTCATTCTCCTTTGTGTCTTGTTGTTCTGATTTGTGCATTCTATCATTTTTCATAAATAACATTAGTGGTTCTTATCCAAATTAGTTTTGGGTATTCGTTTTATTTAGTCTTTAGTTTTATTTTTCGTCAAGATCTTTTTTTTTTTTTTTTTTTTTTTTTTTTTTTTTTGCGGTTGTTTGTGTGCCATTGGTGCTACCGATTTACTGTTATCGGTTTATATATGCTAATATCTTGTGTACCTTTTTGATTGTCTTTCATTTGTGGGGTCTGATACATTCTGTTTCTCCTTATACATCATTCGAACTTACTGATCGAATCGATTGTCTATCAATGTCGAGTTTTTGATAAGAGCAATTGTATGTGAATTGATAATTAATTTTATTTGTCTTTCATACTATGGTGAATATCAATTCTATAATAAAAAGAAAAAAAATACTGAAATTGTCCCCCTCAAACCTTTACCAAGAATATTGATGAAGTCGATACAATTTCTAACCTTAAACTGTAAATCGAAATACTATTTTCTAAAAAGAAAAACATGCCCCATATCTTTGTTAACCTTAATTTCATGGATAGAGTTGACTACTTTCGAAAGAAAAAACCTTTTGGTATAGTTATCGAATAGCCATATAAAATAAATGAAATGGTTGCTTTATAGAGGGTGTTGATGCCCGCTTTTATGCAAGGCACAATTAGATGGGTCCAGGTACACTTTCTATAGTAGACCACATCCATGGAGCCAAGCTATATTCGGGGAACTCTCGTGGGCCGTGCTTTGGTGGGCTATAAGAAGAGAAATAGAATTGTTTATTTATTGACCTAAACTAGGCTTGGTCCCACTTTGGGGGGTCCCAAGGGTATTTTGGTCATAAATAAGTGGGTGGTGGAGAAATTATCACAAAATAGCATTATTTACCTTTAGCACTTAAAAACCCAAAATTATAATTCCTTAAAGTTCAAATATTATATGAAGTATGCCACTAGCCTACCTTTAGTAACCCAATGTGCCTAGCCCATACTTTGAGTCCAAAAGGCTCAAATAGGAGCCACTTTCCCTAGGAAGTTTGGGTCCGACAAGTTAAAACCAAGCATCTAGAAGAAACTTCGACTAGCCAAAGGAAGATGCTTTTGTCATATAGACAAAAGAGTACGCTTCTTCCTCTTGCAACCTGATGGAGCCTTTGGACACATATCGGTCCTCTATCAACAAATAGAGTATTATTATTATCCTTTGGATGAATCTTAAATTCTTAAATGGAAATATGACAAGAAGAGCACATTCTAGAATCATCTACAATCATGAGGAACTTGCTCTAGCCAACTAAATGAACTAGATGCATATCTAGTCATACCATTTTGGGTGCCTCTTAGCTAACAAAATAAGATACCAATCCCATTTCTAACAAAAAATGACATGAATTGTAACAATAGCCCCGTCAGAGCATGAGGCATTGTGCTCCGGCACCTCCTTTCTGAAGATGCCTTTCACCTCGACCTGCCTTTACACCATATGCCATTTTCCTCCGACCGAAACAACCCCTAATTAAGCACCTTCATCCTCTATAAAATACCTCCTCAATTCCACTCCAAGGGAACAACCTTCTTCCTCCTAACCAAAATTCTACCAAAATCATATTAGAAACCCATAAATTCATTCTAGAATCATCATCTTCATCATACTTTTCCATACACCCCCTTTATAACCCGCCAAAGCAAATTCTAGGCTGCGGCGAGAGCATGTTTTGGGTTGCGGCTAGAGTACTTTCTAGGCTCCGACCAGAGACTGCCACTTAGGCTTTTCCTTTTATCCACCACTATTAATCTCCTACCTCTCACGACGACTTGTGGTTTCTTTTATTGTGATTTTCCTTCATTTTCATAGGTTCGAATAGGCGCCTTGGTGGTCTACCCAAGCAAAGGGGTCCCTAGGAATCACTTTCCTTTGGGTCTCTTTGCGTCTAGCTGTTTCCATCTTCACGTTGGAAGCCCTTCCAAAGCACCATGCACCCTCTGTCCAGTAACGCCTCTGGACACATCATCGCTATCATCGACCCTTAGGAGAACGACACGTCTCTTACCCTAGCCACATCTTACCATTGGATCTACCGGGCTCCAACATTAAAGCAACTCCACTGGGGAAGTTAGATATTTGACAAGTCCATCATAGCACCACGCGCTAAGAGAACCAAAACCAATAACCAAGGAACCTTGCAAGAGGTGGAGGGCCCCGCCTCCTACCATGACGTTCAACATGCCAAAGAACACGCAGAGGGGCAACCCACCATCTCGGAACTTGCGACTGTAAAACAAGTTCTCACCGAATCTCAAAAGAACATCATCTCCGGCATGCATGAGCTTAAAGACGCTTTGGCCAAAAACACACCTCAAGGTCCCTCCGGAGACAAGACACTGCAAAGAGCCTCGGCGCCAGAGGCAGCCAAATCTCCAGAGAAACTAAGAGGTTATTAGCTGACCTTTTATTCTCTATAATTTGCAAGATTGCCACCTTGTTGCTTTTACCTATTAATTAAAAATATACTTGAAACACTTGAGTAGGAATTTGTAGCCTGATTGGGAATTGTCCAAATGACAAGAAAAGCACCAAATCCTATCAGATCTTCTTTTCTAGTGATTATAAATCACTAAATTAACAAAAAGTTTATGTTTTAAAAGGACGAATCAGTTATTTGACATGAATAAAGGCTCTTTATTCTTTTCCTACTGCTTTAAGCTTGAAACAATGAGGTCGAATCGTTTAAAATCAGCGGCACAAAAAGCATATCCTTTGCTAAATATTGCTCCAAGGCATACTTGACGGCGTAAAGTTAGCATTCAAGACTTTCATATGTAGCGCGAATAAATACTTCGTCCAAGTAGAGAAAAAGTATTGTCAGACTCGTGGATTTTGTTTAATCGGATTCGTCTTATCACCGACCAGACAAGAAAAGAAAACATTAAACTGTGTACAAGAAGTGGTTTCACTGTTTACCTTTTTACAAGTGCTTTAAAGCAAGCTGCCCTGATGGTCCTTTTACCCCTAACCTGCATCTTCTATCCAAAAAAAAAAAAAAACAAAAAAAACCAAAAAAAAAAAAAAAACAAAAAAACAAAAAAAAAACTTGGTTACAAGAAAATCCAAAGTCATGAATGTCAGAGTTATTTTCTCGTTCGTCTTTATTGTATGCCTTGCTCATCATTCATGCCAAGGCGCTTTCACTTCGAAACCTCGGAATACTTCTCCTTTGAAGCCAGGGAAACAACTAAAATGTAGACATTTTACAATTTTTTTGTTTTTGTTTTTGTTTTTTTTTCTCGAACTGACTTATTTGTATATGCAGATGGCTATGGTATGGTCAATACCGAATCAGGCAAAAAAGACCATGATAGAAAGCATGAGAAAGCTCTTGTAGCTAATTATGATCTTATAAGAGTTTCTCACAAGGGTAAAGCAATCTATGGTGGTGCTAATGACCTTAAGCGTCCTCGAAACAAGCGAAACGGGTCGACTTCCCTGCTGCCTAAATCAAACATGTTCTTCTCTGCAGCACTCAAGCACCTTGCAGTTGGATTCGTCATCTGTGTTATGTTGATCATTTGAACTGCTTTTCAGCTTTTGGGGTGACTTTGTTTAAAGTTTTGTGTTTAAATGTTTTGGGCTTTGATTAGAAATGTTTCATATAATCCGAGTTGTAAAGTTATAGCTAGCAATCTCCTTGTAAGTTATGAGATTGTGTTAATCATACCTCATTGCACACAATACTTAAAATCAATGTGATTTTCTAGTGCTTTTGAACCTACGTAGTGAATTTTTTTATTTTTGATTTTAATAAATTGAGAGGGGGATTCGCAACTCTATCCAGACCTCAACGTTAGAAGTACGGTTGTGAATTTCCTCATTTTACAGTCTAAGCAATTGCCAAAAAAAAAGGGGGGGGGGGTTAACGTGAACTTTTTAAATGCTCAAATTTAAGCTAGATTCTGTATCTTTTCCACACCAAAAAAAAAAAAAAAAAAAGGCTAGATTTTGTATTAAAGATCTCAGTATTCAGTAACATGAGATTCTTAAGGAAACAAAGCAGTTTCTCAAATTATATCAGATAGGATATATATATATATATATATATATATTTTAAATTTTGGAAATAAATAGCAGATTTTAAAATATTTAAGACGATGACTAGTGTATTCATTGATAAATAATTTATTTACCGGAAAATAACATATTTATCAGAAGGTTTTTTATTTTTTATTTTCCCTCCCCCTTCAGAGGATGTTTTCAGAAAAATGATTGAAATATAGGATAAGTTAGTAAGTGGCAGAATTTCAACAAATCACGTGTTTATCCTGAATCAAAACTCTGACCCTCTTTTTTTTTATATTATTTTTAACTCTAGGAGGAGTGAGCCATATCATGGTCCACGGCCTTCGCTGTCGTCAGAGGTACGTATTTGCCAACCACGTGTCTTATGCCATTTTCTTCTGCCCTGTTGAGTGACCTCATTCTCCTTTGTGTCTTGCTGTTCTAATTTCTGCATTCAATCATTTTTCATAAATAATAGTAGTGGTTCTTATCCACATTAGTTTTGGGCATTCGTTTTATTTAGTCTTTAGTTTTATTTTTCGTCAAGATTTTTTTTTTTGTGTGCCATTGGTGCTACGGATTTAGAGTTATCGGTTTGTGTACGCTAATCTCTTGTGTACCTTTTTGGTTGTCTTTCATTTGTGGGATCTGATACATTTTGTTTCTCTTTATACATCATTTGAAGTTATTGATCGAATCAATTGTCTAACAATGTTGAGTTTTTGATAAGAGCAATTTTATGTGAACTGATAATTAATTTAATTTGTCTTTCATACTATGGTGAATATCAATTCTATATTAAAAAGAAAAAAAAAATACCGAAACTGTCCCCCTCAAACCTTTACCAAGAATATTGATGAAGTCGATACAATTTCTAACCTTAAACTATAAATCGAAACACTATTTTCTAAAAGGAAAAACATATCCCATATCTTTTTTAACCTTAATTTCATGGATAGAGATCACTACTTTTGAAAGCAAAAACCTTTTGGTAGAGTTATTGAATAGCCATATAAAATAAATGAAATGGTTGCTTTATAGAGGGTGTTGATGCCCGCTTTTATGCGAGGCCCAATTAGATGGGCCCAGGTACACTTTCTATAGTAGACCACGTCCATGGACCCAAGCTACATTCGAGGAACTCTCGTGGGCCGTGCTTTAGTGGGCCACAAGAAGATAAATAGAACTGTTTATTTTTTGGCCTAAACTAAACTTGGTCCTACTTTAGGGGGTCCCAAGGATATTTTGGTCATAAATAAGTGGGTGGTGGAGAAATTATCACAAAATAGTATTATTTACCTTTAGCACTTAAAAACTCAAAATTATAATTCTTTAAAGTTCAAATATTATAGGAAGTAAGCCACTAGCCTACCTTTAGTAACCCAATGTGCGTAGCCCATACTTTGAGTCCAAAAGGCCCAAAAAATGACATCAATTGTAACAGCAGCTCCATCAGAGTGTGGGGCATTGTGCTCCGGCACCTCCCTTCTAAAGATGTGTTTCACCTCTGACCTGCCTTTTCTCCAGATGCAATTTTCCTCCAGCTGAAACAACCCCTAAGCACCTTCATCCTCTATAAAATACCTCCTTATTTCCACTCCAAGGTAACAACTTCATTCCTCCTTACCAAAACACTGCCAAAATCATATTAGAAACCCATAAATTCATTCTAGAATCATCATCTTCATCATACTTTTCCATACACCCTTTTAGAATCCGCTAGAGCAAATTCTGGGCTACAGCCAGAGCATGTTCTAGGTTGCGGCTAGAGTACTTTCTAGGCTCCGGCCAGAGACTGCCACTTAGGCTTTTCCTTTTATCCACCACTATTAATCTTCTCCTCCCACATCTCACGATGACTTGTGGTTTCTTTTATTGTGATTTTCCTTCATTTTCACAGGTTCGAATAGGCGCCTTGGTGATCTACACAAGCAAAGGGTAGGAATCACTTTCCTTTGGGTCTCTTTGCATCTAGCTGGCTCCGTCTTCACATTGGAAGCCCTTCTAGAGCACCATGCACCCTTTGTCCAGTAATGCCTCTGGACACATCATCGCTATCATCGACCATTAGGTGAACGACATGTCTCTTACCCTAGCCACATCGTACCATTGGATCTACCGGGCTTTAATATTAAAGCAACTCCACTGGGGAAGTTAGATATTTGACAAGGCCATCATAGCACCACGCGCTAAGAGAACCAAAACCAATAACGAAGGAACCTTGCAAGAGGTGGAAGACCCCGTCTCCTACCATGACACTCAACATGCCAAAGAACACGCGGAGGGGCAACCCACCATCTCGGAACTTGCGACTGTAAAACAAGTTCTCACCGAATCTCAAAAGAACATCATCTCCGGCATGCATGAGCTTAAAGACGCTTTGGCCAAAAACACACCTCAAGGTCCCTCCGGAGACAAGACACTGCAAAGAGCCTCGGCGCCAGAGGCAGCAGAATCTCCAGAGAAACTAAGAGGTTATTAGCTGACCTTTTATTCTCTATAATTTGCAAGATTGCCACCTTGTTGCTTTTACCTATTAATTAAAAATATACTTGAAATATGTTCGCGATTAACTAGTGTATATAAACCTACGCAAGTGCACGAATCGCACAAGTAATATAGAAAGTGAGTTTGAGTATCGTCTCCACAGGGATTGATTCACTAAAATAAATTGTAAAAAAAACAAGCACAAATTAATTTGCGTTTGGAAATCAAAATTAGGAAAAATGCAATAAACAAGCAAAATAAAAGTGGGTATAATGAAAAGGCACTAAAATAGACAAAAAGAACAATATTCAATCAAGAAGTTGTAATCAAGAATGGGAATTAAACTAGGATTGTCAAATCCCCATAAATTGCAAGTCAGACCCGAATGCTGTAAGAAATGTTGCAGCAAAACCTGCTCTGTTAACCGAAATTCGATTTTATCATAAAATTCTTCCGAATTCAATATGATTAAAATCCATTAAACCTTTTTCAACATATTCCTATGTGAATCTAGTTCTCAGAACACAATTTCAAGCACCAATCTCAATGGGTTATACAAGATAAACAATATATTCCTATACTATTCACAAATCAATATAAACTTTAAAAAGCACATTGAACTTGCATCATCCAAGTTATTTCTAGCTCAATTTAACATTTCCAGAATTAAACAAGCCTAGTTCCTTATATATTGATGGCCAATCAACAATAGAAATTATCATTCAAGACACTCAGATGAACAGAACTAATTCGCCCAACATTTCAACAAAACAATCAAATCATCCTCACAATTTCGGGTTCATCAACAATCCTAGCTAAAGAAATTTAGCTCATGTTTCGGATTACAAAATCAAAGTGAAAAACGTCAACCATTGTTCAACAAAAAAAGAAAATCAGAAAATAAATCAAAGCAAGAGTGTGAAGAAGAAAAACTCCAAAAATGGCTACAGATGGTTCTTCTTGTCTTTCTTCTTCTCCCTCTCTGCTTGCTCTCCAAAATAGGTGTGAAAATTGGCAGAAAAATCTCCCTCAGCTTTCTTTTTCTCTCTTGCCCAATAATGGTCACTTTTCTCTCTCTTTTCTTCGCCCCCCTTTCTTGCTTGTCGGCTCCTCCTTTTCCAATGCTAAACATTGTGATATCTGGTTTTCCATGATACTAATTCTTTGTAAAGATTTCATATGTGCAGTCTATGCAATTTCATGAAAAAGTTCAGTTCAGAACTTTAATATGTGTATACTGAGTTTTTATAGCTTTATAAGACTCAAAAATGACTGTTCGGAGGAGCAAATAGCCTTTTCGGACAAAAAGGAGTGAAATCTAATCGATTTTAGAAAAGTCAAAATTTTGACCAAAAAGTCAACCGTTGACCCGAAAAGTCAAAGTTTGACCAAAATGGTCAAAATTGCGACACATGAATTTTAAGATCTGCATTTTATGAAAATTACTGCAGAAACTCATTTTCTATGACAGATAATGAAAATGAGAAACCGAAACCACCATAGAAAAATCAGGCGCATTTATTGAGTTCATGGGGCAGAAAGGGTTTGAGAAAACAAGAAAAATATTTTTCGACCCGATTTCCCGACGGTAAGTATAAAAATCTAAAATTGTAAAATAATATTTATAGTATTGGAATTTAAATTTTTAAACTCAACGTTTCAAGATTTTCAGTCAACCAAGCTTAATTTAAGTTTTACATAAAGAAAGTCATCCTTATCTCTTATGGTGTGGTGGACCAATGAGCTAGTGACACATAACCCTTGATAACTCACAATGAGTTGGCCTCCACCCTTCAAAAGTTCGGCCACCTAGCAAGAAACAAGGCTAAAGTTTCAAAAATTTTGGGAAAAGTTGAATTTTAAGAAGTCCACTCAAATGTCTATAAATAGACATGCTTCTATTCATTTTTATTCAAAACTTTAGCAAAACTCTTGAGAATTTTCTGCAAGAAAGCTGAGACCAAAAGGGAGAGAGAGATCAGAAATTTTCTAAGTCCAAACTCCATCCATTAGCTTCGGGTAGCCTAGGAAACCGAGGAGAGAAAAAAAAAAAATTATGGCAGCCAAGAGCAGCCCCTTGCCGTGGGTTGGTGCAGGGGAAACCCAAGAAGAAAGACCAAAATTTGAGGGGAAAATAGTGAGCAAGAGTTTCGGGTAGTGAGCTAGCAAGAAAAGAGTGAGCTTGAGTGAATTTGGAGCTTGATTCTCCAAGTGGGATAGCCTCGGGTTTGTGGCTAGAAGGAAAGAAAAAAATTTTCAGTTTTGGGCCAAGTGACCCTAAGGAGCCGAGCAAGCTAGGGAGGAGCCATTGGAGACCAAAAACTTGGTTGTTGGTGCACCTAGAGTGAGCAGCCGAACCAAGGAGCTAAGGAGGAGCTTAGGAAAAAAGTTTGGAAACCAAACCCTAGAGTCCGGATTTCCACTCCAGTTTTTAAGGTAAAATTTTAAAAAGTTTTATCAAGCTTTTAATTCAAGTTTTAAGCTATGATTTATATGTATTTGGTGCAAAAATTATGTAAGGGCATAAGCCCATGCATGTGTTTAATTTCTGCCCTATATGCTTGATTTGCCGTGCATGATTGGTTAGGGTAGCCATAAGTCGGTTTTGGTTGGTGCATGCAATTTAAATTGTGTTTTGTGTTTGAATGGCTAGAATGGCATACTAGGGTTTAATTTAGGCTTTATGTCCCCAATTAGGTCAGTTTTAATTATGCTTGTATGCCTTGAAATTTTGTGAACCAAGATGCTAGAATGTATGTGGTGAATGTTTGCTAGAAACCGTGCAACCCTAGGCTATTAGGTTCGGATTTTTGGGTTGTATGATCACGTGGGATGGCTTGGTTAGCCTTTAAGGGACGCTAGATGCGCTGCATGATATTGAACTAACTCCCGAAGTGGTCGGTCGAGTTAGAACCCGCGCCATAGGACGTAAAAATAAACCCTAAAAACGAAACTGCCTCTCGGGTTCCCCAGTGGGCAGTCTCGGTATATGGTCACTGCAGGCCGATAGAGGCCGAATGGGTAAAAACGTAAAACACGAAAGTTGTAGATTAGGGTGTTTCCTAGGGGGTAGCGCTGGCAGTTTGCCAAAATAAGGCTCCAACGGCCTTCTTTTTTAAGAAAAACCGTAGGTGGGTCAGTGAGACCCAGTTTTCATGTTAAACCCGGTTTCAATTTAAAACTGGTACTAATCGGTAAGGAATCAGAAAATTTGCAAAACACAAAAGTTTTAGAAATCCTCGAGGGCTAGAACTTTCATGAAGGAAACTTTTTCTAACTTAAAACGGATTTTTAAGTACAACCTAAAATGTGAAAATTGTGCAGAAATCAATAAATTTCTGTACATGATTTTGTAGAACCAAACTAGGAAAAAATTATTTTCGGACTCAACACACTATTTCAAGCACGGAAACTGTCCCAAAAGCAGTTTCCGACCCTTAAACATTTTATAAAAATATGAGCCAAGATTTACGAATTTTTAAGAAAGCAAGTTATGAGATTTAAGTTTAAAAACTAAGTCTTTTATGTAAAGTGAGTTTAAAGTAAAGTTTTAAAAAAAAAATGAATTTTAAGCTAAGTTTTTGAAGAAATATGTAGAACGGAAGGTAGCCGGGATTTAACACCCGAGTTACCGGGCTTAGCCCCAAGGCCCAAAGTTGACCCGAAGAGGGTTGACTCTAGCTATCATAAAGGTTGACCTTGGTTAACCTAAAAAGCGATACGTTTTTAATACAAGCCCAAGGGTAGGTGTTTGACCTAACCCAATACGTTTATACGTGGGCTAAGTATACGACAAGATTTTCAACGTAACCCTTTGGGGTTATAAATAGCTTCACGTTTAGTGGGACATATAGCCGAAAACCCGCATGAATGTTGGTTAGTTACCAACATATTATGAAGATGGACTGGAAGTCTTACGTACGTCTTTTAATCAAGCAGGAGGAGCCCTGCAAGCGGAATCTTGAGGAGGAGCTGCCAAGCAACGGACATAAAGACGGTAAGTACAACACCGTCTACAGCACAAGCTAATAGTATTATATTATTAGAGTCGATGAAGTGCTCGGTGCTATATGCTAAGTAACATGTATGCAATATGAAATATGTTAAGTATATGGTTATATGCTAAAGTAAGATAAGCAAGAAATCAAGTTAGGAAAATGACATCAGAAATGTATGTTCACGCATAAACAAGTTTAAGTAAGAAAACAAGCACCGTGTCGTACCACCCGCGCCAGGTCGGGTTGGACTGTGGATTGAACTGGAATTGGTTTGGCCGCCCCAGACAATCCATAGTCGCGCGCCGGATACGAACACGCAGACTAAGGGCCCATAAGAAGTAAGAACAAGGAAAATAAGAAAGCATAATATGGTCTATGCATGTTTGTATGTTATATGATATGCTATGTGCTATATGCTAAGTATGCTATGTACTATATGTTATGTTAAGTATGCTATGTACTATATGTTATGCTAAGTGTTATGCTATGGTTATGTTATGATTTTATGGTTATGTTATGATTTAAATGTTATATGATATAAGCTATATTGTTGTTTAATTACGGCTTAGGAGTTGTACTTACTGGGCTTTAGCTCACTGTTTTAAGTTTGTGCTGTAGGTAAGTCACCTGCTAGCTGATGCTGATGCAAGATGGAGTAGCGAGATCGAGCACTGTGAATCGTGGATTATGGGAATCGCTACGCGTTTTGCGGTATATTATTACAAGAGACATGAAATATTTTATGATAAGTAATAGTTAAATGTTTATGCACAGAAACAATATTTTAAGTTTATGTACATAGTTTATGTGTACTATAAAAAAAAAAAAAATTTCCGCTGTGTTTTACAAGCTAAGTAAGTTATATTTTATGAATGTATGTTAGTAAGTACGGTAGCGGCCTACGCTAGGTGGGTCGTTACAAGAGTTGGTATCAGAGCGGTTTCCTTGCGACACGATTTCACAGTTGCCTAACATCGCCTCCATCATTGCAAGTAAGTTTAGATTTATTTTCTTATGTATTGTTTTATTTTATGAGCTTGAGTATTTACGATTATATTATGTGGAGTAGACGTGATATCATGGATCCAGCACAAGTTAAGAGGGATCGAGATGCGGTTGTAGCTTTCTACCGATCACAGCCGGCATATTTCGACAGCGCTAGGCGGTCGATGTCGATAGGGACATGGCTGCACGATATGGAGCAGATTTTTGCGATATGTCACATCGAGGAGCATCTACAGGTCACTCTCGCCAGTAGATGTCTGAGCGGTGATGCCAGATTATGGTGGGCCACGTTGGGAGAGCCGCAGCTACCTAGGCGCACATGGGCGCATTTTCACGCAGTGGTGATGAGCCGTTATGGGCCATTGCCAGCTAGAGGAGCCGGAGAGCCAGTTCGCGACCCTGCTATTTATCGGGATATGCGACAGGCTCGCTACCAGAGATTGTCACAGGATTGGCACGCTTACCCAGGGGAGACTATGAGTCATTATTGTCGGAGATTCCAGGAGATGATGCTCCCCTATGTTCCTCAGGACATGCCTGAGTCGGAGTTACAGGCATTGATACTCCTACAGAACGGAGTACTAGCTCATATTCAGCAGTTTGTTCCGACGCCGAACAGCCAGATGACCATCGGCAGTTTCTATGATGACATATTAGAGGCCGAGACGAGGGCTCAGACTATGCCTGCCGCCGAGCACGTAGCCGAGGCCCAGGCTCCAGCCGCTGATGATGACGAGCAGGAGGACCCACAGTACGAGGTGGGGCCTGAGGACCCGATACCTGAGATGCCTGGTCCGGATGCTGCAGACCCGATGGACGTAGAGGGCGACTCAGACGATGATGTCGTACCCATAGATCCACCAGAGCATGAGGATCCCCCAGTCATCGTCATTTCTAACGACGATGAGGATGATATGGATGATGAGGAGGATCCTGAGGAGTTTCCCATTGATGACCCCAACGAGATAGCAGACGATGATGCACCTGTACCCGTAGTCGTATTTTCCGATTCAGATACTTCAGTCAGCACTCTCGATGATACCGACTAGATTAGGGCCGACCTTGTATATTTTCTTTTGATAGGACCGTTTATAGTGTGTATTCGGTTGTTAGGTTGTATATATATGTAGGATGGCAAGTGGTAGCCACTTCCATCCGAAGTTCTGGCCGTATAATGTAAATATGTACAGTATGTTGTATTTTGAAAATATTGTAAATATAACAGTAAGTATTCTGTACAGTATGTACTTTTGTTATGATAATGTACTTTTGAGATTGTACAAAAAAGGGACCGTGCGATCACGGGATATATGAAAGGTTATGTTATGATGATATGTTATGTTAAGTATCTATGTGTTATGATAATGTTACTATGTTATGATATGATATGTATGTTTATGTGATGTCATGAATGGATTGTATGATAATGACATGATATGTTAAGATTGGTATGGGAAGAAGGGTATTGATAATATTTCTTTTTCCTATATTAGGAATATAAAAATGGTACGTACACGAGGAAACGCATCTACAAGTGCACCCGAAGATCTGCCTCAGCCGGATCTAGTAACGTTGATGATGAATTTGCAACAGCAGTTGCAAGAACAGCAACAGGAAATGGCTAGATTCAGGGAGCAATTGACAAGAATGAATCAAGCACCTCAGGTTCAAGAGGCACCACAGCCAGCACAGCTAGTTCCGCCAATGGTAGCTCAGGTACCTAATGCTCAACCGGAGGTTCAACAGGAAATTCCTCGACCTGCTGAAGTACCAATGGCACCAGCTGCCGTACCAGTAAACCCACCATTGTTCCGGGAGGACATGCTATATGAGCGTTTCAGACGCATGAAGGCGCCCGAGTTCGAAGGGCCTACCGATCCGATAGCTGCAGATAACTGGCTCATAGATATTCAGGTTGTCCTGAATTTTATGAGACTCACGGAACAGGAGAAAGTATTATGTGCTTCCTTCGCCCTTAAGAAGGACGCCAGACACTGGTGGACGACAGTAAAAGCGCGTCGAGACGTGATGGCGATGACCTGGCAAGACTTTGTCTACGAATTTCGTACGATGTATTACAACCGAGAAGTTCTTGCGGTACAACAAGACGAGTTCACGAACTTCAGACAGGGATCGCTGTCAGTTATGGAAGCAGTTAAGAGATTTGAGCAGCTCGCTCGCCTATGCCCTAAATTGGTGCCTAATGAGGAAGAAAAGGTCCGGTTAATGATGAGGATGTTTCGCACGGACATTGCGAAGCTAGTCAGTACCGGTAACAGTCCGCCGGAGACCGTATCAGACTGTGTCAGCCGGGCTGTCAGGGCAGAATACTGGATAAACCGGGACAAAGAGGCAAGAGCCCAGATCTTTAAGTCCCGAAAGGAAGAGAAAGCTGCAGCCAATACCAACCAACCTCGTCAGGGGATGGAAGCTAATACAAAGGGACAAGCAAGCAACTCTGGCCAAGGTCCCAAACAGTTCGGGAAGAACAAAAGGAAGGGGAGTTTCAATGGCCAGGGACAACAGAAAAATTTTCAGCAGAAAAAGAATAACCGGGGGAATGATGGTAACAATGTCACTTATCCTACTTGTGAAACTTGTGGAAAGAAACACCCAGGAATCTGCAGAAAGGGATCAAATGCTTGCTACATTTGTGGAAAAGAGGGACACTCTGCGAAGAATTGCCCTCAGAATAATCAGAACCCAGAACCGCAGTACCAGAACCAGCAGTCCCAGTACCAGAACCGCAACCTTAACCAGAGGCAGATACATGCAGTGCAGGCTAAACTTGAGGGACCGACAATAGTTCAAGGCAGACTAGAAGCACCAGAACCTCAAGCCAGAATCTATGCCTACACTAAGGGAGATGCGGAGGCAGGAACATCACATGTGGTGACATGTCAGATTTCTATCACCACTTATGATGTAATTGCCTTATTTGATTCCAGCGCAACGCATTCGTTTATATCCCTGGAATTTGCTCAGAAGTTAGGAGGCAGTGTTAATAGGATAGAACAACCCTTCAATGCTTCTTTACCATCCGGTGAAATTTTGTGGTCCAATTTTTGGATCCAAAATGTTCCCATCATTATCAATGGCAGAGAATTAATTGCAGATCTCATCGCAATCAAACTTCATGATTTCGATGTGATCTTGGGGATGGATTTCCTAGGGAAATATGACGCCAGCATCGACTGCAGAAGGCGTTGCATAACGTTCAGCCTTGACGGGAAGGATGAGTTTAATTTTCAAGGGCAGCCTAGAAATTCCACCACCAAGTTCGTGTTTGCTATACGGGCGTGGAAAATGTTAGCTAATGGATGTCAAGGGTACTTAGCTAACATGGTGGATAAGAAGCAAGAGAGGGACATGATGCCAGAAGATGTCCCCATCATCAGGGAGTATGTGGACGTATTTCCAGAAGAGTTACCAGGATTACCTCCAGAGCGTGAGATATCGTTCGAAATCGAGCTATTACCAGGAGCCGCTCCAGTATCGAAGGCACCGTATAAAATGGCCCCTGCGGAACTCAGGGAACTTCAGGTACAGCTACAAGAGCTATTGGACAAAGGGTTCATCAAGCAGAGTCACTCTCCGTGGGGAGCACCTGTCCTGTTTGTTAAGAAGAAGGATGGATCGCTGCGGATGTGCATAGATTATCGAGAGCTGAACAAGATCACCATCAAGAACAAATATCCTCTCCCAAGGATAGACGATCTGTTCGACCAACTCAGGGGAGCAACAGTCTTTTCAAAGATTGACTTACGCTCGGGCTATCATCAACTGCGGATTAAGGAGTCAGACGTTTCCAAGACAGCCTTCAGGACAAGATATGGGCATTACGAGTTTCTAGTTATGCCCTTTGGACTGACAAATGCCCCAGCTGCTTTTATGGATTTGATGAACCGAGTATTCAGGGACTACTTGGACAAGTTTGTAATCATCTTTATTGATGATATCCTGATATACTCAAGGTCCCAGGAAGAGCATGAACAGCACCTGAGGCTGGTAATGGAAATGCTGAGGCAGCATCAGCTGTATGCTAAATTCACAAAGTGTGAATTTTGGCTCGAGAAGGTTCAGTTTTTGGGACACGTGGTGACAAAGGAAGGAATCTCTGTAGATCCAACTAAGGTAGAGGCAGTCAGCTCATGGCCAGTACCCAGGAACGTCACGGAGATTAGGAGTTTTCTTGGGTTGGCAGGATACTACAGGAGATTCGTAGAAGGATTTTCGAAGATTGCAGCACCTCTTACTGCTCTCACTCGAAAGGAGAAGAAATACGAGTGGACCCAGAAGTGTGAGGAAAACTTCCAAGAGCTTAAGAGGAAGCTGATAAGCGCACCTGTGCTGATAATTCCCGATGTTGAAGCAGGGAACTTTGTGATCTATAGTGACGCTTCCAAGAATGGACTAGGAGCTGTTTTAATGCAGAATGGAAGGGTAGTAGCCTATGCGTCACGACAACTGAAGAATCACGAGAGGAACTACCCTACCCATGATCTGGAATTAGCTGCAGTGGTCTTCGCCCTCAAGATATGGAGGCATTATCTGTACGAGAATAAGTGTGAAATCTATACTGACCACCAGAGCCTCAAATATATTTTTACTCAAAAGAAGTTGAATATGAGGCAAAGAAGGTGGTTAGAACTTGTGAAGGATTATGATTGCGAAATCCTTTACCACCCTGGGAAAGCAAACAGGGTGGCAGATGCTTTAAGTCGGAAGTCAGTAGGCATGCTGATGTCTATTGGAGCACTTCCTAAGCCATTACAGAAGGAGATCGTCGACTTCAACATCGAAATGATAGCAGGAAGGTTATCTTCGCTGACTCTTAGGTCCGATCTATTGGACGTCATTAAAGCACACCAGGAGAATGACCTTTCATTGTTGAAAGCCCGACTGTTTAGTGACAAGGGTGCAGAATTCAGAACTTCTGACAATGGTATACTCCATTTTAAAGAAAGAATTTGCGTTCCGGATGCCGAAAACTTGAAGAAACGGATAATGTCAGAGGCACACCAAACACCATACTCAGTACATCCAGGAGCTTCCAAGATGTACAAGGACCTTAGAGAGACCTATTGGTGGCCAAACATGAAGAATCAAGTGGCAGAATTTGTGTCAAAGTGCCTAACTTGTCAAAAAGTTAAGGCTGAACACCGGCTTCCAGGAGGAGAATTACAGAAAATAGAACTTCCTGAATGGAAGTGGGAGCAAATCACGATGGATTTTGTTGTCGGACTGCCCAGAACCACGAGCAGAAACGACACGATTTGGGTCATTGTGGATCGAATGACCAAATCGGCTCATTTTATTGCGATTAAAGCTAACCACTCTGTGGAGAAATTAGCAGAAATCTACGTAGCTCAAATTGTCAAACTGCACGGAATTCCAAAATCGATCATTTCGGACCGTGATGGGCGTTTCACTTCACGATTTTGGATGAGCGTTCACGCTGCCATGGGGTCGAGATTGAAGTTTAGTACGGCATTCCACCCTCAAACGGATGGTCAGTCAGAAAGAACTATCCAGACTTTGGAAGATATGTTGAGGTCGTGCGTCCTAGATTTCAAAGGAAATTGGGATGAAAAGCTGTCACTGATCGAATTTTCCTACAACAACAGCTATCATGCCTCAATTGGAATGGCTCCATTTGAAGCATTGTATGGACGAAAGTGTTGATCGCCGATTCACTGGCAAGAAGTCGGACAGAAACAGCTGCAGACCACGGACTTCATAGAAAAGACCTCCGAAGACATTAAAAAGATCAAGCAGAGACTTGACATAGCTTTTAGCCGACAGAAAAGCTATGCAGACAAACGTCGACGACCGCTCGAATTTCAAGTCGGGGATGCTGTCTTTATCAAAATTGCTCCGATGAAAGGAGTAATGCGGTTTGGTAAGAAGGGAAAGCTCAGTCCGAGGTATACGGGACCATTTGAAATCCTTGAGAGGATTGGAAAAGTTGCATACAGGCTCGCTTTACCGCCAGAGTTAGCCTCAATGCACGATGTTTTTCACGTATCAATGCTGAAGAAATATGTTCCAGATCCTTCTCACGTGCTTAGTCAAGAGCCAGTAGAAGTTCAAACGGATCTAACTTATGAGGAGAAGCCTGTTAGAATCCTCGACAGGGAAAATAAAGTCTTGAGGAACAGAATTATTCCTCTGGTTAAAGTTTTGTGGCGAAATCATAGAGTTGAAGAAGCAACATGGGAGCCAGAGGATGCGATGAGGAAGGACTACCCCGAGTTGTTTTAATTTTCGAGGACGAAAATTTTTAAGGAGAGTAGATTGTGATATCTGGTTTTCCATGATACTAATTCTTTGTAAAGATTTCATATGTGCAGTCTATGCAATTTCATGAAAAAGTTCAGTTCAGAACTTTAATATGTGTATACTGAGTTTTTATAGCTTTATAAGACTCAAAAATGAATGTTCGGAGGAGCAAATAGCCTTTTCGGACAAAAAGGAGTGAAATCTAATCGATTTTAGAAAAGTCAAAATTTTGACCAAAAAGTCAACCGTTGACCCGAAAAGTCAAAGTTTGACCAAAATGGTCAAAATTGCGACACATGAATTTTAAGATCTGCATTTCATGAAAATTACTGCAGAAACTCATTTTCTATGACAGATAATGAAAATGAGAAACCGAAACCACCATAGAAAAATCAGGCGCATTTATTGAGTTCATGGGGCAGAAAGGGTTTGAGAAAACAAGAAAAATATTTTTCGACCCGATTTCCCGACGGTAAGTATAAAAATCTAAAATTTTAAAATAATATTTACAGTATTGGAATTTAAATTTTTAAACTCAACGTTTCAAGATTTTCAGTCAACCAAGCTTAATTTAAGTTTTACATAAAGAAAGTCATCCTTATCTCTTATGGTGTGGTGGACCAATGAGCTAGTGACACATAACCCTTGACAACTCACAATGAGTTGGCCTCTACCCTTCAAAAGTTCGGCCACCTAGCAAGAAACAAGGCTAAAGTTTCAAAAATTTTGGGGCAAAAGTTGAATTTTAAGAAGTCCACTCAAGTGTCTATAAATAGACATGCTTCTATTCATTTTTATTCAAAACTTTAGCAAAACTCTTGAGAATTTTCTGCAAGAAAGCCGAGACCAAAAGGGAGAGAGAGATCAGAAATTTTCTAAGTCCAAACTCCATCCATTAGCTTCGGGTAGCCTAGGAAACCGAGGAGAGAAAAAAAAAAAATTCTGGCAGCCAAGAGCAGCCCCTTGCCGTGGGTTGGTGCAGGGGAAACCCAAGAAGAAAGACCAAAATTTAAGGGGAAAAGAGTGAGCAAGAGTTTCGGGTAGTGAGCTAGCAAGAAAAGAGTGAGCTTGAGTGAATTTGGAGCTTGATTCTCCAAGTGGGATAGCCTCGGGTTTGTGGCTAGAAGGAAAGAAAAAAATTTTCAGTTTTGGGCCAAGTGACCCTAAGGAGCCGAGCAAGCTAGGGAGGAGCCATTGGAGACCAAAAACTTGGTTGTTGGTGCACCTAGAGTGAGCAGCCGAACCAAGGAGCCAAGGAGGAGCTTAGGAAAAAAGTTTGGAAACCAAACCCTAGAGTCCGGATTTCCACTCCAGTTTTTAAGGTAAAATTTTAAAAAGTTTTATCAAGCTTTTAATTCAAGTTTTAAGCTATGATTTATATGTATTTGGTGCAAAAATTATGTAAGGGCATAAGCCCATGCATGTGTTTAATTTCTGCCCTATATGCTTGATTTGCCGTGCATGATTGGTTAGGGTAGCCATAAGTCGGTTTTGGTTGGTGCATGCAATTTAAATTGTGTTTTGTGTTTGAATGGCTAGAATGGCATGCTAGGGTTTAATTTAGGCTTTATGTCCCCAATTAGGTCAGTTTTAATTATGCTTGTATGCCTTGAAATTTTGTGAACCAAGATGCTAGAATGTATGTGGTGAATGTTTGCTAGAAACCGTGCAACCCTAGGCTATTAGGTTCGGATTTTTGGGTTGTATGATCACGTGGGATGGCTTGGTTAGCCTTTAAGGGACGCTAGATGCGCTGCATGATATTGAACTAACTCCCGAAGTGGTCGGTCGAGTTAGAACCCGCGCCATAGGACGTAAAAATAAACCCTAAAAACGAAACTGCCTCTCGGGTTCCCCAGTGGGCAGTCTCGGTATATGGTCACTGCAGGCCGATAGAGGCCGAATGGGTAAAAACGTAAAACACGAAAGTTGTAGATTAGGGTGTTTCCTAGGGGGTAGCGCTGGCAGTTTGCCAAAATAAGGCTCCAACGGCCTTCTTTTTTAAGAAAAACCGTAGGTGGGTCAGTGAGACCCAGTTTTCATGTTAAACCCGGTTTCAATTTAAAACTGGTACTAATCGGTAAGGAATCAGAAAATTTGCAAAACACAAAAGTTTTAGAACTCCTCGAGGGCTAGAACTTTCATGAAGGAAACTTTTTCTAACTTAAAATGGATTTTTAAGTACAACCTAAAATGTGAAAATTGTGCAGAAATCAATAAATTTCTGTACATGATTTTGTAGAACCAAACTAGGAAAAAATTATTTTCGGACTCAACACACTATTTCAAGCACGGAAACTGTCCCAAAAGCAGTTTCCGACCCTTAAACATTTTATAAAAATATGAGCCAAGATTTACGAATTTTTAAGAAAGCAAGTTATGAGATTTAAGTTTAAAAGCTAAGTCTTTTATGTAAAGTGAGTTTAAAGTAAAGTTTAAAAAAAAAATGAATTTTAAGCTAAGTTTTTGAAAAAATATGTAGAACGGAAGGTAGCCGGGATTTAACACCCGAGTTACCGGGCTTAGCTCCAAGGCCCAAAGTTGACCCGAAGAGGGTTGACTCTAGCTATCATAAAGGTTGACCTTGGTTAACCTAAAAAGCGATACGTTTTTAATACAAGCCCAAGGGTAGGTGTTTGACCTAACCCAATACGTTTATACGTGGGCTAAGTATACGACAAGATTTTCAACGTAACCCTTTGGGGTTATAAATAGCTTCACGTTTAGGGGGACATATAGCCGAAAACCCGCATGAATGTTGGTTAGTTACCAACATATTATGAAGATGGACTGGAAGTCTTACGTACGTCTTTTAATCAAGCAGGAGGAGCCCTGCAAGCGGAATCTTGAGGAGGAGCTGCCAAGCAACGGACATAAAGACGGTAAGTACAACACCGTCTACAGCACAAGCTAATAGTATTATATTATTAGAGTCGATGAAGTGCTCGGTGCTATATGCTAAGTAACATGTATGCAATATGAAATATGTTAAGTATATGGTTATATGCTAAAGTAAGATAAGCAAGAAATCAAGTTAGGAAAATGACATCAGAAATGTACACGCATAAACAAGTTTAAGTAAGAAAACAAGCACCGTGTCGTACCACCCGCGCCAGGTCGGGTTGGACTGTGGATTGAACTGGAATTGGTTTGGCCGCCCCAGACAATCCATAGTCGCGCGCCGGATACGAACACGCAGACTAAGGGCCCATAAGAAGTAAGAACAAGGAAAATAAGAAAGCATAATATGGTCTATGCATGTTTGTATGTTATATGATATGCTATGTGCTATATGCTAAGTATGCTATGTACTATATGTTATGTTAAGTATGCTATGTACTATATGTTATGCTAAGTGTTATGCTATGGTTATGTTATGATTTTATGGTTATGTTATGATTTAAATGTTATATGATATAAGCTATATTGTTGTTTAATTACGGCTTAGGAGTTGTACTTACTGGGCTTTAGCTCACTGTTTTAAGTTTGTGCTGTAGGTAAGTCACCTGCTAGCTGATGCTGATGCAAGATGGAGTAGCGAGATCGAGTACTGTGAATCGTGGATTATGGGAATTGCTACGCGTTTTGCGGTATATTATTACAAGAGACATGAAATATTTTATGACAAGTAATAATTAAATGTTTATGCACAGAAACAATATTTTAAGTTTATGTACATAGTTTATGTGTACTATAAAAAAAAAAAAAAATTTCCGCTGTGTTTTACAAGCTAAGTAAGTAAGTTATATTTTATGAATGTATGTTAGTAAGTACGGTAGCGGCCTACGCTAGGTGGGTCGTTACAAACATTAACTCTTTAGGGCAACAACCAATGCCCACGTGTGAAGTTTCCAGCTGAGGCAAAGAAGTGGCCCCCACCATATGAGCTGTCATCTATTTTTTTACTTCATCAGAAAAAATTGCCATCTGGACTAAAATGCTACAAGAATTGCTGCAGCATTTTCGGGTCAGTTTCTTGACTGCTTCTGCTACAAAATGCTGTAAGGAATGCTGCAGCATTTTCTGCAGCATTTTCGGTTTATACTCTCCTACAAGTCACAAAAGAATGAAAACGCACATCAGCCCTCAAATAATCCTAATTTTCTTCACATTTGCCATGATTTCAACCAAACAAAGAAAACCAAGATAAGAAAAATCACACAAACCTAAAACAAAGGAAAAATATGCTAACAAAAACACAAATACTCTCTAAACCAAGCTCATCTAAGTCTAAAAGTGCCTAAGATAACTCTAATTTCTAGAGTTATCACACCCCCAAACTTAAAACATTACTCGCCCTCGAGTAATGCCAAAATAAACACACAAAACACAACACACACAAAGAAAACGCAAAACACATACAGGAAAAATGCTCAAGCTGCTAACCAAGTTGAGTCTCCATTCTCAAAAGAGCTTCTTAATTTCCAACTCATTTCAAGATTCAGCTTTCATCAAATATCAGTTCTATCTTTTATAAACTTGCTCCCAAGTGAGGTTCCTCTATAGGTGCGTGTGTGCAAGACTATATCTAAGCATCTTCAGATCACCTATGCCCCTCCTATCACGATCGTCAAGCTTAGTTTATAATCTAGTAGGCTGGAGTCATGACTTCTTCTCCACTAGCATTAGCTGGATAAAATCTAAGGATATACAAATTCCACTGCTTGTTGAGTTGGGTGCATGTGTATGCATACATTAATTTATTAAATCATAAATTTCTTTTCTATTTTTTTTTTATTTTTTATTTTTTTTTTAAATTCGTCATGTCACCGTTACCTTTTAGGCGAATGCCAACATTGGTGATGATGACATCTGGTTATTCAGCAACGTCACACTTCAGAATTGCTATAGCAAACTCATATTATGAACCACTGTTTGACGCAAAAGTACACATGGGACTTATGTTACTCCTGGTTACTAGGCGGCTCAAAATAGCGAAGTTTTTTTTTTTTTTTTTTACACCCAACTCTATACATGAAAAGCACACCACTATTCCTAGTCTATTTCACTTCCTAAAGCTTCGCCTTCAGGGTTCGGTACAACCTGTTCTCAAATTCTAAATTTTCATGATGACTTGGAGTTCCCTAAGCTTTCCTCAGAAATACAAAGATATAGTCTATTGTGGAAAAAAGTAGTCTAACTCAAAGAGCAAATAGATAACAGACATTACCAATACCCAACTCAAGCTTATTCAATCCATAAGTTGAAAATTTTCAAAACACTAGTAATCTTTACTGAACAGCCTCAAACCAACAACTCAGCAGCAAAAATAGAGCAATTTCAAACAAATAATAAAGACAAATCAGAACTTTTTTTAAAAAATAAATAAATATATAAATAGATAAACCAAAGACAACACACCACACAAATAACAGAAAAAGAGAAACGTAACACAACACCATACTGACTAAAACTAAAACAAAGCTAACTAATACCCCCAAACTTAAATGGAGCAGTGTCCTCACTGCTTTGAACAAAACAACACAACACAAAACAACACAAAACAACACAAAACAAAACAAAACAAAACAAAACAAAACCTTGCACAAAAACGATGAAGAAAAAGTTAGGAACTCCCTGATTTAATGGCGGCTGGAGCATCCCTTCAATCTTCAGACTCGTCCGCATCCTCTTCCTCGACCTCGTCGGGTACAACATCAGCAGCAATGACCTCTAGCACGCCATCCGGGAACTCAGGAAATGGAAAGATAGGCTTAGTGAAGTTTTTCTGCAAAGATTTCTTCAGAGCCAGATCTCGTTGCTTGGCATATTCCCAGAACTGCTGCTACTGCGCATGCATTTGTTATAGCATCTCCATTGTCTGATATTGTTGAACCTCAGCTAGGCTCATCCGCTGTTCGAGCATTTGCAGAGAGATGGCGAGGTCGGCTTGGGTGGGAGCTCGACTGCTTGATGCTGCAGCGGTACTGTTCGTATGTGCCTGAAGAGCTTGACCCTCTGCGCCCTCCTGATCGCACGGCTGTTGCGACGGATCTGTGGCCATTTTGGCTTTCAGCAATCGTGCTATGGTAGATTTGGAAATCGCTCCCTTTGAGGATAATAACCGCTCCTCTGTGTCAAACATGGGCACACCATGTCTAGCACAGAGGCTAGTGATGAGAGACGGAAACCAAAGACTACCACATTTCTTGGAGGCACAAGCTCTGAGCTTTTTGAAGATAATGTTGCCAACGTTGATGGGCCGCCCAGAAATAATTGAATCAAGGAGGAGAATATGTCCCTTGGATACCGTTTGTATGTGGGTGGAGGGCATCAGGCGCGTCTTCAAGAAGTGATACCAAACTTTACACTGAGGTGTAAGATTGGCCCTGGGGACGGTTAATTTGCCTTGAGACGACACCGTCCAAGTAGTGCCGGCAACACAAACCCGCTCTAACGCGAGATTCAACCAGTCTGTCGAGGCTCTAGCAGCATATTCGGTATGAAGATCATCAACATCGACAAGTCCGTAAAAGTGGTTGATGGTGTCCTCATCGATAGGCACGTCCACACCACGGACATAAACACTTCGTTGCCCTTCCCCTGCTAAATGGACGTAAAATTCTCGCACAACAGGGACCACCATGTCGCCAGGATGGGCACAAAATTGCCTCCAGTTATGCGTGGCGATGACGGAATGGACAAACTCTTCGTAACCCATTGTAGGGGTGCTCTGCAACAAAAAGCCTTTTTCCGCACATAATGTTCGGTCAGAAATCTGTGATTGATACCTCTTTTTATCTTCCTCCGCCCGAAATGTGCGGTAACTGGTGGTGGTGCTCTCGGGTTGTCGGCCCGTTTGCTTGTGTGCGGGTTTCTTGGTGCGAGGCATTTCCGCGGGGGCTTGACTGGCTCTTGTATGGGGGCTGTGACGGCGCAGCGAAGGGAGAAAGGAAGAGGACGTTGCGGCAAACGATTGGCGCAGCTGGGGGTGCGTTCGGGTGAATGGCGAGGGTGGAAATGGGTTGCTTCTGGCGGAGGGTTTGACCGGGTGAAGTGACTCGGGTTGATGGGGGGGGCTGGTTCGGCGGTGGCTGGGGTCGAAGAAATGTGGGAAATGGGGGTAGCTGGGAAATGGACGGAGGCTCGGACTGAGGTTCGTCTGAGGAGGCGAAGCTCTGAGTTTCGGCCGTGGGTTGATGGCACAGGGGAGGCTGTGAGGGGTGAGCAGTGGGTTTGTGGAGAAGGTGGAAATGAGGGAAATGGCGAGGTTGGTGCGAAGTGCTGGCGCGGTGAAGTGACTCGGGCTACTGGGGGGAGCGCTGGACGGAGAGAGAGCGTGGCTGGCGTTGGCGGCGCGAATGGGTCTGCAGGGAAATGCGGGGTGGAGGGAGAGCTGCTGGCGAAATGTTGGGTGGAGGGAGGTGGCTTGGGCAGTGGTTCGAGCTCGGAGATGGTTGAGCACGGCTGCTGCTGGGGTCGGAGAAATGAATGGCAGGGGGAAACAGCGCAACTGGGAAAGAAAAGAAAAGAAGAGAAAGTAGGGTTACCGAAAACTAATAAAAAAAACAAATATAAATATATATATATATATATATATTACCATTGCTAAATAATATTAAATAATATCTATATATATGTATACGCATATATATATGAATTTATATATATATATTTATATAAAAATAAGTATATATTTATTATAATGTATAAATATCGAAATTATATAATATAGACTATATAATATATAATATATATTATGTATATAAATATATATTTTTTTGCTGTAGCCCTTTGCTGTAGCATTTCCTGCAGCATTTTTATACAGATTGCTCCCCTCGAACTTTACTGCAGCTTTGCTGTAGCATTTCCTATAGCATTCCTATACAGAGCGCTCCCCAGTTTCAGCTCAAACTTTGCTGCAGGTTTTGCTGTAGCATTTCCTGCAGCATTTTTGTACAGATTGCTCCGTAAGGCTTACTTCTAGGCCGATTTCTGCATAGAAAAATATTATCAAATCAGCTCCAATTTCTTAATAACTACTACATCAAGAACTCAAACAAATTAAAATAAACCAAAATAAAATAAAATGAAAATGACAAAAATTGGGTTGCCTCCCAAGAGCGCTTGTTTTTAAGTCATCAGCTTGACTACTTCCCTTTTTCAAGCTTCTGTGAGAGTGATGGAGGTCTTAGAACGTTCAACAGGACCTCCCCAATAATGCTTGACTCTCTGTCCATTCACTAAGAACTTCCTTCCAGACTTGTCATCTTGCAATTCCACTGCTCCATGAGGAAATACAGTAGCAATTGTGAACGGACCTGACCAACGAGACTTTAACTTTCCGGGGAAGAGCTTCAATCTTGAATTGAACAAAAGAACTTGCTGCCCCGGCTCGAAAGTTCTGCTCATGATTCTCTTGTCATGCCACCGTTTGACCTTCTCCTTGTAGAGCTTGGAATTCTCATATGCTCGTAACCGAAATTCATCTAACTCATTGAGTTGCATCAATCTCTTTTCTCCAGCTGCACTCATGTCCATATTCAATTGCTGAAGTGCCCAATAAGCCTTGTGTTCCATCTCCAAAGGTAAATGACATGCTTTCCCAAACACCAGTTGGTAAGGAGACATTCCAATTGGAGTTTTGAAAGCCGTCCTATAGGCCCATAATGCATCATCCAACCTTTTGGACCAGTCCTTTCTAGTAGGGCTTACAGTCTTCTCCAAAATGGACTTGATTTGCTTGTTAGATGCTTCGGCTTGCCTATTGGTCTGTGGGTGATAGCTTGTAGCAACTCTATGGCGAACATTATACTTTGCTAGCAATGCTTCAAAGTACTTGTTGCAAAAATGCGTCCCTTCATCACTGATTACTGCCATTGGGGTGCCAAATCTTGTAAAAATTTGCTTCTTTATAAACTGCATCACCACCTTCGAATCATTTGTAGGAAAGGCAGCGGCCTCTACCCACTTTGAGACGTAATCTACTGCCACAAGTATGTAAAGATTGCCAAAAGATGGAACAAAAGGACCCATGAAGTCGATCCCCCACACATCAAACAACTCCACTTCGATGATGTTGGTTAGAGGCATTTCATGTCTTCTTGAGATACTCCCGACTCTTTGACATCTATCACACCTTGATACAAAATCACGAGCATCGCGAAACAAGCTCGGCCAATAAAAGCCTGATTGCAGGACTTTTGCTGCAGTCCTATCACTTTGAAAATGCCCTCTATAGGGTGAATTGTGACATTGAAGCAACACATCTTCTATTTCTTCCTCAGGAATACACCGCCTTAGAATTTGATCTGCACATTTCCTGAACAAGTATGGCTCATCCCAATAGTAAAATTTTACCTCATGCAAGAACTTCTTTCGTTGATGGGCATTCAAATCAAGAGGCATCAACCCACTAACTAGGTAGTTCACCAAATCGGTATACCATGGCACTATAGTTGGGACTCGATTAACAACAAGGAGCTGCTCATCGGGGAAGACCTCCTTAATAGCTTCTAAATCTGTGCCCTTCTCAGCTTTCTCCAATCGAGACAAATGGTCAGCCACTTGATTTTCCGAACCCTTCCTATCCTTGATCTCCAGGTCAAACTCATGAAGCAAAAGCACCCATCTAATTAACCTTGGCTTAGCATCCTTCTTCTCCACCAAGTATTTTATAGCCGAATGGTCTGTAAAAACCGTGACCCTTGCTCCTATCAGATAGGCTCGAAATTTGTCAAACGCAAAGACAACAGCCAACAACTCCTTCTCTGTTACTGTGTAGTTCAATTGAGTTTCTGAAAGAGTCTTGCTAGCATAGTAAATGGGATGAAATACCTTGCTTTTGCGCTGCCCTAGAACAGCCCCCACAGCCCAGTCACTTGCATCACACATTACTTCAAACGGTAATGACCAATCCGGTGCTACAATGATTGGCGCAGAGATGAGCTTCCGTTTTAACTCTGAAAAGGCTGATAAACATGCTTCGTCAAAGATGAATTTGCTTTCTTTCTCCAATAGGCTGCAAAGAGGCTTAGAAATCTTGGAGAAATCTCTAATAAATCTTCTGTAAAACCCTGCATGTCCAAGAAAACTCCGAATCCCTTTTGCATTTGATGGTGGAGGGAGCTTTTCTATTATGGCAATCTTGGCTTTATCAACTTCAAGGCCATTCTTTGAAACTAGGTGTCCCAACACTATGCCCTCTTTGACCATAAAATGACATTTCTCCCAATTTAGGACTAGATTGGTCTCTTCACATCGCTGCAAAACTTTTGCCAAATTTGTGAGGCAATCTTCAAAGCTTTCTCCAAAGACCGAGAAATCATCCATAAACACCTCCACAAATTGCTCCACCATGTTAGTAAAAATCGCCATAATGCATCGCTGAAAAGTAGCAGGAGCATTGCAAAGACCGAATGGCATCCTTCTAAAAGCAAATGTACCGAACGGGCATGTGAATGTGGTCTTGTGTTGATCCTCGGGAGCTATTGCAATCTGATTATAGCCAGAATAACCATCCAAGAAACAGTAGTACTCATTCCCAGCTAATCTATCAAGCATCTGATCAATAAAGGGGAGTGGGAAATGATCCTTCCTTGTGGCCTTGTTTAACTTCCGATAATCCATGCAAATCCGCCAACCCGTTACTGTCCTTGTAGGAATCAATTCGTTGTTGTCATTTTCCACAATAGTAATTCCCCCTTTCTTGGGAACACACTGAACCGGGCTCACCCAAGAGCTATCAGAAATTGGGTAAATTATACCCGCATCTAACCACTTAATTATCTCCTTCTTGACTACCTCCTTCATGATCGGATTCATTCGCCGCTGACCTTCTATAGACCCTTGCTTATCATCCTCCAAGAGAATCTTGTGCATACAAAATGAGGGACTTATACCCTTTATATCTGCTATTGTCCACCCGATGGCGCCTTGGAATTCCCTCAAGATGTCAAGCAACCTCTCCTCCTGATCTTCTGTCAACTCAGCCGAAATGATCACCGGAAGAGTTGAAGATTCTCCCAAATATGCATATCTCAGGTGAGGTGGTAAATGCTTTAATTCTAGGACTGATGGCTCTTCTCTTGATGACTTGGGTGGTTGGTGTTCACGGTTTGCCAAATCCAGTGACTCAAACTTCCTTGGAGGTCTAGGTATCATGGTATTGGCGTTTAACTAAGCTAGCTGCTCAACAACTTCATTTTCAACTTCAACTGATTCTAAGGACGAGGGAAGTTGCATCAACTCCCAGTGGTCACTAGTTTCAAGCTCCTCAGCCACTAAGGAATCAATGACAGATATGGAAGAGCACTCCTCCATCTCATTAGGAAACTTCATCGCCTTGAACACATTAAAAGTCACCTGCTCGTCTTGCACCCTCATAGTTAACTCGTCTTTTTGCACATCAATCAAAGTACGGCCTGTAGCAAGAAATGTTCTTCCCAAGATGATCGGCACTTCTCGATCCGCTTCATAATCAAGGATGATGAAATCAACAGAAAAAATGAATTTGTCAACATTTACAAGAACATCCTCAATTTTTCCTTCAGGAAGAGCAATAGATCTATCCGCAAGCTGCAAGGATACTGTAGTGGGCTGAGCTTCTCCAATTCCCAACTTCTTGAAGATGGACATTGGCATCAAGTTAATACTTGCTCCCAAGTCACACAAGGCCTTACCAAAGTAGTGAGTTCCAATTGAACATGGGATTGTGAAACTCCCTGGATCCTTCAACTTAGGAGGGAGTTTGTTCTGCAAAATAGCACTACATTCTTCCGTCAAAGCCACAGTCTCAAATTCCCCAAGTCGACGCTTCTTAGTGACCAAGTTTTTCATAAACTTTGCATAATGAGGCATTTGCTCCAAGGCTTCCACAAGAGGTATGTTGATGTGAAGCTGCTTCAAAACATCCAAAAATTTACTGAATTGACCATCCTTTTTCTGCTTTTGAAACTGCTGAGGAAACGGTGGAGGAGGTCTAATTTCGCTGCTGTCTGCTGCTTCAGAATGCTGTGTAAATGCTGTAGCATTTTCTGCAGCAAAGTCTGATGGCTGATTTTTCACCAGAATTTCTTCTTGTTGATGCTGCTCATCTTTCTCTTGGATTGAAGTGGGCTCGTTCCGTACAGCCTTTGACTTTTCCCTTCGCTCGATCTCCCTTCCATTCCTTAATAAGATTGCCTTGCAATGTTCTTTCCCTTCCCTTCTTGGATATTCTGTATTACTTGGAAGAGAACCTTGCGGCCTAACATTCAAGGCGTTTGCAATCTGTCCAATTTGATTCTCCAAGCTCCTCAATGTTGCATCATGACTCTGAACTCTAGCATCATTCTTCGCTATATACTCTTTGATCAAATTCTCCAATGAGCTAGATGAGTCCATAGCTTGTGTTCTTGGTTGCTGAGATAGAAAACCCAGTAGGTGAGAAGGTCGATGATAAGAGTTTGCTCCACTAGAACTGGCCCCTTGATTACTCCATGAAAAGTTGGGGTGTTGTCTCAACCCCTGATTGTACGGTGCCGAATAAGAGTTGTTCCGGTTGAAGTTACCCACATAGCAAGCAGAGACTGGATTAGACGGGCAATTCTCATAAGAGTGTCCCTCTCCACAATAGACACAAGTGACGCCAGCAGATTGCACCGAATTAACACCCGCCGACATGTTCATATTCTTGATCATATTCGTTAGACTCGACACTTGGGCAGAAAGTGCAGTGATAGCATCTACTTCATGAAGTCCTGCGGCCTTTCGAGCATTGAGCCTCTCGGTGGGCCACTGATAATTGTTGGTTGCCATCCTCTCCAAAATCTCGTAAGCTTCATTGTATGATTTTGTCAAAAGAGCACTATTAGCTGCCGCATCAACAATTGTACGTGTTTGCCCATTGAGCCCATTGTAGAAAGTTTCCATCTGAATCCAATGGGGAATCCCATGGTGAGGGCATTTTCGCAGTAACTACTTGAATCTCTCCCATGCCTCGTACAAAGATTCTCCCTCTGATTGTTGGAATGAAGTAATGTCGTTCCTGAGCTTGGCATTCTTGGTCGGAGGAAAGTACTTCATGAGGAATTTTTCTGCCAAGTCATTTCATGTTGCAATTGAATCCGGCGGCAATGAATTAAGCCATGCTCGAGCTCGATCCCTCAAGGAATAAGGGAACAATTTCAGCCTCAATGCTTCATCAGACACCCCTGATAGCTTGAAAGAATCACACACTTCCATGAATAGTCGAAGGTGCATGTGAGGATCCTCAGTTGCCATTCCACTGAATTGGCCCACGGTTTGCAACATTTGGAACATAACCGGCTTGAATTCAAATTGTGGCGCTTGTATTTCTGGCCGAATGATGCCCAGATTGAGCCCATGTAGAATGGGTACAGCATACTCCTGAATAGCCCTGTCTCTATCATCAATCAAAACTGGTTGAGGTAATAGATTGTTGACATCCACTTGCTGCCCATCATTAGCCATATTGACAGCCACTCTTTCTTGTATTTCTTCCACTCCTGCTAGACCTTATTGCTCCCTTCTCCTTACTCGAAATGTTCTTTCAATTTCTGGGTCCAAGGGCAACAACTCTTGATTTCGTTGATTATTCATGCATAGAATACCAATTCCTGAAAACACAGCCACTCAAACAAATAAGAGAAAGCAAAAATAAGAAAAACAAAATAACTTCTACTAATATTTTAACGACTTCAATCCCCAGCAACGGCGCCAAAAACTTGTTCGCGATTAACTAGTGTATATAAACCTACGCAAGTGCACGTAATCGCACAAGTAATATAGAAAGTGAGTTTGAGTATCGTCTCCACAGGGATTGATTCAGTAAAATAAATTGTAAAAGAAACAAGCACAAATTAATTTGCGTTTGGAAATCAAAATTAGGAAAAATGCAATAAACAAGCAAAATAAAAGTGGGTATAATGAAAAGGCACTAAAATAGACAAAAAGAACAATATTCAATTAAGAAGTTGTAATCAAGAATGAGAATTAAACTAGGATTGTCAAATCCCCCTAAATTGCAAGTCAGACCCGAATGCTGTAAGAAATGCTGCAGCAAAACCTGCCCTGTTAACCGAAATTCGATTTTATCATAAAATTCTTCCGAATTCAACATAATTAAAATTCATTAAACCTTTTTCAACATATTCCTATGTGAATCTAGTTCTCAGAACACAATTTCAAGCATCAATCTCAATGGGTTATACAAGATAAACAATATATTCCTATACCATTCACAAATCAATATAAACTTTAAAAAGCATATTGAACTTGCATCATCCAAGTTATTTCTAGCTCAATTTAACATTTCCAGAATTAAACAAGCCTAGTTCCCTATATATTGATGGCCAATCAACAATAGAAATTATCATTCAAGACACTCAGATGAACAGAACTAATTTGCCCAACATTTCAACAAAACATTCAAATCATCCTCACAATTTCGGGTTCATCAACAATCCCAGCTAAAGAAATTTAGCTCATGTTTCGGATTACAGAATCAAAGTGAAAAATGTCAACCATTGTTCAACAAAAAAAGAAAATCAGAAAATAAATCAAAGCAAGAGTGTGAAGAAGAAAAACTCCAAAAATGGCTATAGATGGTTCTTCTTGTCTTTCTTCTTCTCCGCCTCTGCTTGCTCTCCAAAATAGGCGTGAAAATTGGCAGAAAAATCTCCCTCAGCTCTCTTTTTCTCTCTTGCCCAATAATGGTCTCTTTTCTCTCTCTGTTCTTCGCCCCCTTTCTTGCTTATCGGCTCCTCCTTTTCCAATGCTAAACATTAACTCTTTAGGGCAACAACCAATGCCCATGTGTGAAGTTTCCAGCTGAGGCAAAGAAGTGGCCCCCACCATATAAGCTGTCATCTATTTTTTTATTTCATCAGAAAAAATTGCCAGCTGGACTAAAATGCTACAAGAATTGCTGCAGCATTTTTGGCTTAGTTTCTTGACTGCTTCTGCTACAAAATGCTGTAAGGAATGCTGCAGCATTTTCGGTTTATACTCTCCTACAAGTCACAAAAGAATGAAAACGTACATCAGCCCTCAAATAATCCTAATTTTCTTCACATTTGCCATGATTTCAACCAAACAAAGAAAACCAAGATAAGAAAAATCACACAAACCTAAAACAAAGGAAAAATATGCTAACAAAAACACAAATACTCTCTAAACCAAGCTCATCTAAGTCTAAAAGTGCCTAAGATAACTCTAATTTCTAGAGTTAACAAAATACTTGAGTAGCAATTTGTAGCCTTATTGAGAATTGTCCATATGACAAGAAAAGCACCAAATCCTATCAGATCTTCTTTTCTAGTAATTATAATTCACTAAATTAACAAAAAGTTTACGTTGATGAATCAGTTCTTTGACATGAATAAAAGCTCTTTATTCTTTTCCTACTGCTTTAAGCATGAAACAATGAGGTCGAATCGTTTAAAATCAGCGGCACAAAAGACATATCCTTTGCTAAATATTGCTCCAAGGCATACCTGACGGCGTAAAGTTAGCATTCAAAACTTTCATATACATGCAGCGCGAATAAATACTTCGTCCAAGTAGAGACAAAGTATTGTCAGACTCGTGGATTTTGTTTAATCGGATTCGTCTTATCACCAACCAGACAAGAAAGAAAACATTAAACTGTGTACAAGAAGTGGTTTCACTGTTTACCTTTTTACAAGTGCTTTAAAACAAGCTGCTCTGATGGTCCTTTTACCTCTAATCAACATCTTCTATCCAACAAAAAAACCAAATAAAAAAGAAAAACAAAACAAAAATAAAACTTGGTTGCAAGAAAATCCAAGGTCATGAATGTCAGAGTTATTTTCTCGCTCGTCTTTATTGTATGCCTTGCTCAGCATTCATGCCAAGGCGCTTTCACGTCGAAACCTCGGAATACTTCTCCCTTGAAGCCAGGGAAACAACTAAAATGTAGGCATTTTACATTTTTTTTTTTTTTTGGTTTTTGTTTTTGTTTTTTTTCCGAACTGACTTATTTGTATATGCAGATGGATACGGTGTTTTCAGTACCGAATCAGGCAAAAAAGATCATGATAGAAAGCATGAGACAGCCCTTGTAGCTTATTACGATCATTTAAGAGTTTCTCATAAGGGTACAAAGGGTAAAGCAATCTATGGTGGTGCTAATGACCTTAAGCGCCCTCGAAGCAGGCGAAACGGGTCGACTTCCCTGCTTCCTAAATCAAACATGTTCTTCTCTGCAGCACTCAAGCACCTTGCAGTTGGATTCGTCATCTGTGTTATGTTGATCATTTGAACTGCTTTTCAGCTTTTGGTGTGACTTTGTTTAAAGTTTTGTGTTTGCATGTTTTGGACTTTGATTATAAATGTTTCATATAATCCGAGTTGTACTGGTCTAGCTAGCAATCTCCTTGTAAGTTATGAGATTGTCTTAGTCATACCTCATTGTACACAATAGTTAAAATCTATGTGATTATCTAGTGCTCTTGAACCTACGCACTGAATTTTTTTTTTTTTTTTTTTAAAAATAAATTGAGAGGGGTATTCGTAACTCTATCCAGACCTCAACGTTAGAAGTAAGCCTGTGAATTTCCTCGTTTTACCAGTCTTATCAATTGCACACCAAAAAAAAAAAAAAAAAAAAAAAAAGGTTAACGTGAACATTTTTATATGCTAATTAAAATTTAAGCTAGATTTTCTAAATGCTAAAATTGAAGCTAGATTCTGTCTTTTTTCCCCAAAAAAAAAAAAGAGAGGCTAGATTTTGTATTAGTGATCTCAGTATTCAGTAACATGAGATTATTAAGGAAACTAAGAAGTTTCTCAAATTATATCACATATGATTTTTTTTTTAAATTTTGGAAATAAATAGCAGGTTTTAAAATATTTAAGATGATGAATAGTGTATTCATTGATAAATAATTTATTTACTAGAAAATAACATATTTATCAGAAGGTTTTTTATTTTTTATTTTCCCTCTCCCTTTCAGAGGATGTTTTCAGAAAATGATTGAATTATAGGATAAGTTAGTAAGTGGCAGAATTTCAATAAATCACGTATCTATCCTGAGTCAAAACTCTGACCCCCTTTTTTTATTATTATTTTTAACTCTAGGAGGAGTGAGCCATACGGTGGTCCACGAGTCGGCCTTTGCTGTCGTTAGAGGCACGTATTTGCAAACTACGTGTCCTATGCTATTTTCTTCTGCAACTGTTGAGTTCATTCTCCTTTGTGTCTTGCTGTTCTGATTTGTGCATTTTATCATTTTTCATAAATAATAGTATTGATTCTTATTCATATTAGTTTTGGGTATTTGTCTTCTTTAGTCTTTGGTTTTATTTTTTTCGGCTATTTAAGAATGACTGAATTTTTCAGTGTACCCTTTGAAGACTCTGTGTGTCTCCAGGGTGTAAGTCTGCTGTCCCAATTATCCCCGACTGCGATCATCTTCGACGCCTCCTCCGTGCCGAGGTTCAGTCGCACCATCTCCGGTTCTTGGTAATGCCATCTGTCCTTTTGTGCCTCATACGCCAGCCCAAGGTCCAGAAAAAAAGAGAGGGTGGAAGGCTCTATCTCAGAAGGGTGGCGAAGGAAATAGCCATATACTATCTCAGCAAGAAGTTCATTGATTATGAGACAAGGTATGCGGTTCTAGAAAAGACCTGTTGTGCTCTTACATGGGCCTCGCAACGCCTATGCCACTAAATGTTGAATTATATGACCATGCTGATTGCAAGGATGGACCTGTTGAAGTATCTCTTTGAAAAGCCAGCTCAAGATCTTTTCTTTGTAGTTGTTTGTGTGCCATTGGTACTACGGATTTACTATTATCGGTTAGTGTATGCCAATATCTTGTGTACTTTTTGGGTTGTCTTCCATTTTGGAGTTTAATACAATCTATTTCTCCTTGTACGTCATTCAAACTTACTGATTGAATCAATTGTCTATCAATGTCGAGTTTTTGATAAGAGCAATTGTATGTGAACTGATAATTAATTTTATTTTTCTTTCATACTATGGTGAATATAAATTCTATATTAAAAAAAAATGACATTGCCCCCCTCAAATGTTTACCAAGAATATTTATGGAGTCGATACAATTTCTAACCTTAAACTATAAATTGAAACACTATTTTCTAAAAGGAAAAACATACCCCATATCTTTTTTAACCTTAATTTCGATCACTACATTCGAAAGCAAAAACCTTTTGGTAGAGTTATCGAATAGCCATATAAAATAAATGGTATGGTTGCTTTATAGAGGATGTTGATGCCCACTTTTGTGCAAGGCCTAGTTTGATAGGTCCAAGTCCACTTTCTAATGGACCCCATCCGTAGACCCAAACCACAATTGAGGAACTCTCGCGGGCTGTGGTTTGGTGGGCTCACTACTAAAAAGAGGGGATTACACAACGGTTTTTGACCGTCGTGCAAAGTTTACACGACGGTTACGGAACCGTCGTGTAATCCACCATCGTGTAAGATACCACGACGGTTATATGAACCGTCTTGGTATCTCAATTTTACACGACGGTCAACACCCGTCGTGTAATCCCGTATTTAAGTAGAAAAATCGTGGTCTAAAGCGGACTTTACACGACGGACATATGAAAACCATGGTGTAAAGCGGACTTTACATGACGGACATATCGAAGACCGTGGTGTAAAGCGGACTTTAGACGACGGACATATGAAGACCGTGGTGTAAAGCGGACTTTACACGATGGACATTTGAAGACCGTGGTGTAAAGCGGACTTTACACGACGGACATATAAAAGACCGTGGTGTAAAGTCCACTTTACACGACGGACATATAAAAGACCGTGGTGTAAAGTCCACTTTACACGATGGTCATATAGAAGACCGTGGTGTAAAGTTTCGGAGTCTATCGTGAAATGGCAAAAAATCAAGAGACAATTCAAGATATTAACAACATTGATCAAGGTTTTTAACATACCAATTATTATATATTACAAAGATGGAATGTCATAATCAACGAATTCCATTACATGACCACACCATTCACTCCTAATCAAATCCAAATCATCAGAAGTGAAAAATTCTTTACTTTCAAGTGCGTTAATTCCATTAAACACTATTTCCCTCATAAAACCTAAAATGAAATAACCACATTCAACACTTCCCTCTTGCAGAGGACAAGGCCGGTTCGAGATTTTCGTTTTACAATCTCATCTCTTTCTAATTCCTTCGCCGACCGTAATCTTCCAATCCGTTAGGGCCCTAGCAAAGTAGTAAAGTTCAAACTAATTAAAATGCATATATTTAAGATTAAGAAAAAAAATTAACATACTAAACTTGACTTACATGTAAATGAGTTCAGTAAAGTCGTCTCGTTTCTTCTCGCGAAGAGGATCAAAATAAAGGACGAGGTCCTCCCACGGGTCAATGACTCCCAAAACCCAATGTCTGCCTCTGTTATGAGGCACAAGAAAAAGCCGTCCTTTTGGTGCGTCCTGCAAAAAGGTTAGAAGATTATCGGCTCGCTCTCTCATGCCAGCATCTTCAGTATCTACACGCACCGGTGAGATCAAGGTTGGAGACACAAAAACAAACTTCTCTGCTTGCCCGTTCTTCCTACATAGTTCCTCCAAATAACTGTATAAGTGTGACAAATTTATTATTATACCTAATAACGAATGGAAGAATGTCCAGAAATAATAAATTTAGAGATAGAATGTCGTATCTCATGTAGACTAATATACAATTCGCACTGATTTCTTGTAAATTAATGAACTCATAAATATCGTCGAAGTTCAAATAGACAGGCATCTGAAAACCCATGATCGTATACGGTATTGGGACCTCTATCTGATTACCTTGACGCATGGAATTATGTGCATAATAAGCCAAAGGCTTCATCGCCCTGTTCATTTTAGTAAATTCGAACAAAGTTTGTTGTTGTTGCACATCCTGTTGTACCTCAGTTCGAGAGTCGATCGTTCTCTTTCCAACTTGTTTTTGGCGTTTTTTCCTCGCAGCTGCTGGGTCAGGAACGTGACTAGGCCCACGACTTGCCTTGTTCATACTTGTGTCGATCTTGACCAATGTTATAGGCCAAGCAACAAACCCATTAACAGCATCCTCCACAGTGGCTGCCTCGACCGTCGGTATAGGTAATGCTGCTTTTTTTAATTTTGGCACAACGATTGATACTCGCACGTTCCCTTCCCCCAACGGAATCCCATGCACTGCATCAGTTGGAAGGCTCCCTAGCCATGCTCTTCCAAACGCAACAAGCAACTGTCCACCCTGAACTTCATCAAAGATATATAGCTTACACTCTTGACTGTCGACCGGCACGGTTGTCGGATCAGTCACTCCATGTTGTTTTTCTTGGACAGAGCAATTAGCCTTAAAGCTGTTGTGTTGGTCCACCGTTGGCACATTATTGTTGGCATCAAACGCCGGCCCTACATTTTTGCTCGCACATAGACCACGAACCAACGCCTTTAGTTCTTCAATTTCACGTCTCATTGATTGTACTTCATTATCTTTGCTCGAACTTCGACCCCCGTTGAAGTACTGAGAAGCCTTCATGAACTTTGATTGGCCACAAACACGTCCTCTGTGTTCGGGTCTAGATAATGCGTGCGACAATATATCATTAGTGCCAACTGATTCGAAAGTTCCTTGGCTTTCCTGTGTGTTGTACTCCATTTACAAGATAATTAACATAACTCATTCCAGCTTAAGGGTACGTTGTAAGTATAGTAGTGCTAAATAAGTCAATCTTAGTTAGTAAACTTACGATCAAGTCGCTTATATTTTTACATGCTGGATCTTTCAACTCTCCATCTATGCCTGTCTGTTGCTCCAACCACAAAGCATCTCTTCTTTCCCATTGCCCAGTCTTCTTATGCTGTAATATAACATTGTAACTATACATGAGAATATAATGTTCTAGAATCGACATACGATTTAGAAGAAACAAAACTTATTGACATACCTTTTCCTGGTCGAGCTTTCTATATCCGTCTCGGCCTCCTCTCGATGAGTATTCCTGGTTCGCTCTTATTTCGCTGCCACGATCCGAAAGTTGTTGGAATTGTGCGGATGTTCTATACTGAACGAACTTCACCCAATCCTCTTCTTCTATACTTGGGTAGTTCTCAATAAGTTTTTGAGGCCGTTTCCACACACTCTCCTCGGATACATGTTCCTCCACAAACATCTTGTATAGATCATATCGAAAATTCCTTGGAGTTTCACCACATGATTTTAAACAAGCCGTATGAAAGCTTTCATCCACAGTGAAAGAAGTAACAGTTTCTTTCCAAATTATATCTTTAAATCTGTCTAAATCGCGGGATCTCCAATCTTGTATCCATATCGGAACATGCTCTCGAGCGAGCACACCAATCCAGCTCATCAATTCATTCCCGTGCTTCCCTTCCGGTTGTCCTTTCTCGTCAAATGTGACTTCAATTCGTTCGCCCTTTTTCCTTGCTACATGAACACGTTTCATTAGAGTTGCCCTTCGCTTTCCATCGCCCATTGGATTAAACGGGTTTGCCCTTCGTGCTCGTCCCTTTTTTGATTTTTCCATTGTATTTTATTCGAAAAAATCACCTATTTATTGCAACACGAACAAAAAAAATTGAACCCGTCATGTAAGTTATAATGAAAACAAATTTTCTTTCACTACGAAGCACACATTTTATTAAATTATGTAGAGTAACGAAAAATTTACACAGAAAAATCAAACAAAACTTCATTGTAATTTTTGTAAACAAAATTTTTTTTTTTAATCTAGGGTGGGGGCGCCACCTTGCTAGCTGGCCCCCCCACGGGCGCCAGCAAGGGGCGCCACTCGTCGCCTGGCCGTGGCGCCCCTGGGCTCCTGGCGCCCCCACGGGCGCCAGCCCGTGGCGCCCCTGGGCGCTGGCGCCCGTGGTCGCTGGCAAGCTGGTGCCTGTGGGCGCTGGCGCCCGTGCAAGCTGGCGTCCCAGCAAGGTGCCCCAATGGTGCCCAATACATGGGCGCCTGATGCCCACCCACGGCCCCAGACGTCCCCACGGGCCTTGAGAAGTTATGTATAATTTTTAAAAAAAAATTACTCATTAAGGCATTTGATCGAGCATGTGGTGGGCGGACAAAATCCGGGTTCATAAATATAGGTAAATTTGGTAATCAATCCCATTCACAAAACAACTTATACAAAAATGTGTGATTGTTGTCATTAATCTCATTGAAAACATAAAATCTCATTCACAAAGCAAACAAGAATACAAACGGAGCCAAAGTTCAAGCAAACATAAAATGTCACCTTGGATTTGTTTAAGATGATAAATGTGATGTTGAGCTTTAAGGAAAAATGAGGTTTCGGCCACCACTGTTGTAACGGCGACGGCGGCGGCGGCGGCAAGAGGGCTTGGAGGAGGGTGGCCAAAGTTTGGAAAGTTTTGGAGATGTTGGAGACAAGAGAGGGTCGGTTTTTGTGTGGGGAATGTAGAGTTTGTTTATAAATATTGTGTTTTCGCGCGGATTTCGAAGACGAAATTTGAAATTTTGAACAAAAAAATTGCCTAAAATTCGAAATTTTTGGGTATTACACGACGGGCATTTAATGCCCGTCGTGTAATCCAAGATTACACGACGGGCACTTGCCCGTCGTTTAATCCAGGGGATTAAACAACGGGCAAATGCCCGTCGTGTAATTTCACATTACACGACGGGCATTTAACTGCCCGTCGTTTAATCCAGGGAACGCCCCTGGATTAAACGTTCACGTTGTGCAGAGAAAATTTTTTTTCCCGTTCCTTATCACCACGCTAGAAAATCTACGGTAAAAATTTCCAAAAAAATTCTAAACTTCTGTGGAAATTTAATTTGTCACAAATTTCCTCGTTAAATTTTTAACCGTTTGATTTTAGAATAAAAAAAATATATCAATGTTGCTTATTCCTGCTTATCACTGCCCCATCATATAGTACTATTGTGCACTGTTCAATATATATGTTGAGATCCAAGAATCTAACGATGTATACATAACGCATGCTTCATGTTTTGTTAAAATACATAGTAAGTAATGTTGTACAATTTAAATGAATGACATCATGTTCAAGTTTTTTTCTTCTTCCTCTTTGCTCTCTCAACACGTGTCCATTCTATATCTGGGCGAAGCAAGTGTGAAACATCGTCATCGAAATCGTCAATCTCCTCAACCGGTGGCAATCCCTGTGTGAATGTTGGAATGTCGGAGCAATCTTCCTCATCATCTTCGTGCCCATCACGGAAAAATTTTGGCTTCATCGGCACAACCAAGGACAACTCTTCATTGCTAGGATCCGATGTGTAAAATACCTGGATTGCTTGTGATGCCATAATGAATGGATCATTTTTGTAACCCAAACGTCGAAAGTCCACCACCGTGATTCCGTCTCTGTCAATCCTTACAAAATTATTGTCAGCCCACTTGCACTTAAAGAGTGCTACATAAAAACCACAGTAATCAAGTTTCCAGATATCTTCAATGAAACCATAGTAATTCATTGCTGCATAGACTGGATTCTTGTCCTTTGCAGATGAAATATGCATGGACTTAGCGCGGATACTAACACCACTATTTTGAACAGGATGCTTTTCATCTCTTTCGCGAGTGTAGAATGTATAACCGTTGACAAAATATGATGTATACCGTGTAACGACGGTTGACGGTCCTCTAGCGAGGTTCATTACGTCTTGCAAAAAGCCGTCCTTCTCAAAGACATGTTGTCGAATCCACGTACGAAATGACCGATTGTGTTCATCTTGTAACAACTTTTCATTTCTGCCTCTTCTTGGATTTCTATCTCTTAATTCCTGCAGGTGAACCTCAATAAATGGCTCAACTTCAACCCTATTATGTAAGGTATAGAGACAAGCTTTCTCCCATTCACCTTGATTTACCGAAGATGGAATGCCGACAGATAGTCCTTTAGATTCAATGTGTGTAGTCTTTGGCAACCCAATCGCTTCGGCGGTGGACAAATACTCGGAGCAAAACTCTACCGATTCCAAAACCTATGTAGCTTTCTCGGACAACCCAATCGATTCCTCCGCTATGTAGCTTTCTACTATACATCCTTCCGCTCTATTTCGGTTCTTGACATAACCCTTCAAAACCTTCATGTACCTTTCAAAAGGATACATCCATCTCAAGTACACCGGTCCACATAACTTAACTTCCCGGACTAAGTACACCGTTAGATGAATCATTATGTCAAAAAATGAGGGAGGAGAGTACTTCTCAAGCAAGCACAATATCTTGACTAACTCTGATTGTAGCAAATCTAGTGTCAATGGATCAATAACCTAGAAATTAGAGTTATCTTAGGCACTTTTAGACTTAGATGAACTTGGTTTAGCGAGTATTTGTGTTTTTGTTAGCATATTTTCCTTTGTTTTAGGTTTGTGTGATTTTTCTTATCTTGTTTGTTTGGTTGGTTGAAATCATGGCAAATATGAAGAAAAATAGGATTGTTTGAGGGCTGATGTGCGTTTTCATTCTTTTGTGACTTGTAGGAGAGTACAAACCGAAAATGCTGTAGAAAATGCTGCAGCATTCCTTACAGCATTTTGTAGCAGAAGCAGTGAAGAAACTGAGTCGAAATGCTGCAACAATTCCTGCAGCAAAGTTGTCCAGCTGGCAATTTTTCTGATAAAGTAAAAGAATAGATGACAGCTCATATGGTGGGGGCCACTTCTTTTCTTCAGCTGGGAAGCTTCACACGTGGGCTGGTTTTGTTGCCTTAAAGAGTATTGTTTTGGGTATTGGAAAGGGGGCAGCCGACAGAAGAAAAAGAGGAGCTGAAAACAGAAAAGAAAAGAGCGAAGAACAGGGGAGGAAGAGAAAAAATATTGGGCAAGAAAGAGAGAGAGCGAAGAACTGAGATTTTTCGTCCATTTGTGCGCCATTTTTGGAGAGCACGCTGGGAAGGAAAAGAAGAAAGGAGAAGAAGACCCATCTGTAGCCATTTGGAGTTTTTCTTCTTCATACTCTTGCTTGATTTATTTTCTGATTTTTCTTTCTTTGTTGAACAATGGATGACGTTTTTCATTTTGATTTTGTAATCCGAATCATGGGCTAATCTTCTTTAGCTAGGATTGTTGATGAACCTGAAATTGTGAGGATGATTTGAATGATTTGTTGAAATGTTGTGCGAATTTTTCCTGTTCATCTGAGTGCTTGAATGATAATTTCTATTGTTGATTGGCCATCAATATATAGGGAACTAGGCTTGTTTAATTCTGGAAAGGTTAAATTGAGCTAGAAACAACTTGGATGATGCAAGTTCAATATGCTTTTTGAAGTTTATATTGATTTGTGAATAGTATAGGAATATATTGTTTGCCTTGTATAACCCATTGAAATTGATGCTTGAAATTGTGTTATGAGAACTAGATTCACATAGGAATATGTTGAAAAAGGTTTAATGACTTTTATTCATACTAAATTCGGAAGAATTTTATGATAAAAATCGAATTTCGGTTAACAGGACAGGTTTTGCTGCAGCATTTCCTACAGCATTCGGGTTTGACTTGCAATGGAGGGGGATTTGGCAATCCTAGTTTAATTCTCATTCTTGATTACAAACTTTTGATTGAATCTTGTTCCTTTTGTCTATTTTAGTGCTTTTTCATTATACCCATTTTATTTTTATTGGTGTATTGCATTTTTTCTATTTTTCATTTCCACACTCAATTTGATTTGTGTTAAATTTCTTTTGCAATTGATTTTAGCAATTCAATCCCTGTGGAGACGATACTCCATTCACTATCTATATTACTTGTGCGATTACGTACACTTGCGTAGACATATATATATATACACTAAATAATCGCGAACAAGTTTTTGGCGCCGTTGCCGGGGATTGAAAGCGTTAAAATAGTTGTGAAAGTTAATTTGTTTAGTTCTTGTTTTTGCATTTTCTTATTAGTTGAGTGTTTATATTTTCAGGGGCTTTCTTTCTCTACATGAACAATCAGCGAAATCAAGAGTTGATGCCCTTGGACCTAGAAATTGAAAGAACATTTCGAGTAAGGAGAAGGGAGCAACAAGGTCTAGCAGGAGTGGAAGAAATACAAGAAAGAGTGGCTGTCAATATGGCTAATGATGGGCAGCAAGTGGATGTCAACAATCTATTGCCTCAACCACCTTTGATTGATGATAGAGACAGGGCTATTCGGGAGTATGCTGTACCCATTCTACATGGGCTCAATCCGGGCATCATTCGGCTAGAAATACAAGCGCCACAGTTTGAACTCAAGCCGGTTATGTTCCAAATGTTGCAAACCGTAGGCCAATTCAGTGGAATGGCAACTGAGGACCCTCACATGCACCTGCGGCTATTCATGGAAGTGTGTGATTCTTTCAAGCTACCAGGGGTGTCTGATGAAGCATTGAGGCTGAAACTGTTCCCTTATTCCTTGAGGGATCGAGCTCGATCATGGCTTAATTCACTGCCGCCGGATTCAATCGCAACATGGAATGACTTGGCTGAAAAATTCCTCATGAAGTACTTTCCTCCAACCAAGAATGCCAAGCTCAGAAACGACATTACCTCATTCCAACAATCAGAGGGAGAATCTTTGTACGAGGCATGGGAGAGATTCAAAGAGTTGCTGCGAAAATGCCCTCACCATGGGATTCCCCATTGGATTCAGATGGAAACTTTCTACAATGGGCTCAATGGGCAAACACGTACTATTGTCGATGCGGCGGCTAATGGTGCGCTTTTGGCTAAATCGTACAACGAAGCTTACGAGATTTTGGAGAGGATGGCGACCAACAATTATCAGTGGCCCACCGAGAGGCTCAATGCTCGAAAGTCCGCAGGACTTCATGAAGTAGATGCTATCACCGCACTTTCCGCCCAAGTGTCGAGTCTGACAAATATGATCAAGACTATGAACATGTCAGCTGGGGTTAATTCGGTGCAATCTGTTGGTGTCACTTGTGTCTATTGTGGAGAGGGACACTTGTATGAGGATTGCCCGTCCAATCCAGTATCTGCTTGCTATGTGGGTAATTTCAACCGGAACAACCCTTATTCGGTACCTTACAATCAAGGGTTGAGACAACACCCCAACTTTTCATGGAGTAATCAAGGGGCCAGTTCTAGTGGAGCAAATGCGTATCATCAACCTTCTCACCCACCGGGATTTCCATCTCAGCAACTAAGAACACAAGCTATGGACTCATCTAGCTCATTGGAGAATTTGATCAAGGAGTATATAGCAAAGAATGAAGCTAGAGTTCAGAGTCATGATGCAACATTGAGGAGCTTGGAGAATCAAACTGGGCAGATTGCAAACGCCTTGAATGTTAGACCGCAAGGCGCTCTCCCTAGTAATACTGAAGATCCAAGGAGGGACGGAAAAGAACACTGCAAGGCAATTGTGTTAAGGAATGGAAGGGAGCTCGAGCGAAGGGAAACGCCAAAAGCTGTACGGAACGAGCCCACTTCAATCCAAGAAAAAGATTAGCAGCATCAACAAGAAGAAATTCTAGTGAAAAATCAGCCATCAGACTCTGCTGCAGAAAATGCTACAGCATTTACACAGCATTCTGGAGCAGCAGAAAGCAGCAAAATTCGACCTCCTCCACCATTTCCTCAGTGGTTTCAAAAGCAGCAAAAGGATGGTCAATTTCGTAAATTTCTGGACGTGTTGAAGCAGCTGCACATCAACATTCCACTTGTGGAAGCTTTGGAACAGATGCCTAGTTATGTTAAATTCATGAAGGACATTCTTTCGAAGAAACGAAGGCTAGGTGAGTTCGAGATGGTGGTATTAACTGAAGAGTGCAGTGCGATATTGAAGAACAAGCTGCCACCTAAGCTGGAAGATCCTGGTAGTTTCACCATACCATGCTCCATTGGGAACCTGTACTTTGGAAGGGCATTATGTGACCTAGGAGCAAGTATAAATCTGATGCCCATGTCTATCTTCAAAAAGCTAGGAATTGGGGAAGCACGACCCACTACAGTCACTTTGCAATTGGCGGACAGATCCTTAGCTCATCCGGAAGGAAAAATTGAAGATGTGCTAGTGCAAGTGGACAAATTCATTTTACCAGCAGATTTTATTGTGCTAGATCATGAGGCAGATAAGGACGTGCCGATTATACTGGGAAGACCATTTTTGGCTACTGGCAGGACTTTGATAGATGTACAGAAGGGTGAATTGACCATGAGAGTTCAAGATCAACAGGTTACCTTCAACGTCTTCAAGGCTATGCATTTTGCTGATGATGTTGAGGAGTGTTCGGCCATCAATGTTCTGGATTCATTAGTGGCTGCTGAATTTGAGAAGAAATGCTCTCCAAAGATGACAAATAAAGATGATTTGGCTGTGTCAGATGAAGATGAGGAAGCTAGTGATAATCAAGTGTCTTGGATGGAGAGCAGGCATATGACAACAAGAGGAGGGAAGCACTTCGAATCACTTGAGTTGTCAGAAAGGGCCTTTAAATCCCACAAACCATCTGTTGATGAACCATCTATTTTGGAACTAAAACCTCTACCTACACACTTGAGGGATAGAGGTAGCAGAAAGAAAAAGCAAAAAAAAAAACTTGATTCGCAAGACATCGGCTGCACTTTTGAGGTTTTTCTGTAGAAAAATTTTTTTGTCAGAAAGAAATGCTACAGAACACTCAGGAAGAACTTTCAAAGTTAATGGACAGCGACTTAAGCATTATTGGGGTGATGGTTTCAGCCATCAGAAAGCCTCCATATCGCTGCAAGATGCCTGAAATCCCGCAAAGTCAGGCTGATGACTTAAAAACAAGCGCTCTTGGGAGGCAACCCAAAATTTTTCTTGTTTTGTTATTTTGGTTTATTTTAATTTGTTTGAGTTTTTGATTAGTAGTTATTAAGAAATTTGAGCTGATTTGATGAGATTTTTCTATGTAGAAATCGGCCTAGGAGTAAGCCTTACAGAGCAATCTGTGTAAAAATGCTGCGGGAAATGCTACAGCAAAACCTGCAGCAAAGTCGGGCAGAACTGGGGAGCAATCTGTATAAGAATGCTACAGGAAATGCTACAGCAAAGCTGCAGCAAAGTTCGAGCGGAGCAATCTGTGTAGAAATGCTGCGGGAAATGCTACAGCAAAACCTGCAGCAAAGTTGAGCTGAAACTGGCGAGCAATCTGTATAAGAATGCTGCAGGAAATGCTACAGCAAAGCTGCAGCAAAGTTTGAGGGGAGCAACCTGTGTAGAAATGCTATGGGAATTGCTACAGCAAAACCTACAGCAAAGTTAGACAGAACTGGGGAGCGCTCTGTATGGCATTGCTATAGGAAATGCTACAGCAATGCTGCAGCAAAAAAAAAATAAAAATAAAAATAAAAATTAAAAAAAAAAAAATTTAATTATATATATATACATAATATATATTATATATAATTTGGTCTATTTTATATATTTTCGATACTTACATATTATAACAAATATATCTTTATTTATATATAGAAATATATATTTATCTATATAAATACATATTTATGCGTATACATATATATATTGTTATTAGTTAATAGTGGTATATATATTTATATACATATTTTTGTGTCGTTTTTTTTTTTCTTTCTGCAACCCTACATTTCTTTCTTTTCTTTTCGTTGTTCTTCTTCTTCCCCAGTCGCGCCGTTTCCTGCAGAAAAGTTCCTCTGCCCAGCGCCGTGCTCATTTCCCTCATTTCCCCAGCAGCCTAGCGCTTCCACCACCGTACCTCCACCCTCGCGCAGCCCTTCACCACAGTAGCGCCATTTCGCCCCTTTGCCACTTCGCCCTTGAGCACAGCCGCGCCGCCCTCCCTCCGCTCCGCATTTCCCCACAGAAGCCCAGTCGCGCCGATTCCTCCCCTGCGCCGTCAGCGACAGCCGCGCTTTCTCTTTCCCCGCAAGTCCGCCACCACCAGGTTAGTCTCCCCTCCGCCGCTCCAGCACCTCGCACCAACCTCACCATTTCCCCCAAAGCCAACCCACCACTCTCCGCCAGCACCATTTCCTCCCGGACTCGCCTTCGGTCACCAACCCTCCAACCGCCATTAAATCAGGGAGTTCCTAACCTTTTCTTCATCATTTTTGTGCATGGTTTTGTTTTGTTTTGTTTTGTGTTGTGTTGTTTTGTTCAAAGCAGTGAGGACACTGCTTCATTTAAGTTTGGGGGTGTTAGTGAGTTCTGTTTTACTTTTAGTCAGTATGGTGTTGTGTTTTTTGTTTTTCGTTTCTCTTTTTGTGTTGTTTGTGTAGTCTGTTTTCTTTGGTTTATCTAAATATATATATGTATTTATGTGTTAAAAAAAAAAATTTATGTATGTCTTTAGTTCGTGTTTGAAATTGCTCTATTTTTGCTGCTGAGTTGTTGGTTTGAGGATGTTCGGTGATGATTACTAGTGTTTTGAAAATTTTCAACTTATGGATTGATTAAACTTGAATTGGGTATTGGTAATGTCTGTTATTTATTTGCTCTTTGAGTGAGACTACTCTTTTCCACCATAGACTATACCTTTGTATTTCTGAGGAAAGCCTAGGGAACTCCAAGTCATCGTGAAAATTTAGAAATTGAGAACAGGTTGTATAAATCCCGTGAGGCGAAGCTTTAGGAAGTGAAATAGACTGGGAATAATTGGTGTGCTTTTCATGTAAAGAGTTGGGTGTAAAAAAAATAAAAAAAAAAAAAAAAAAAAAACAAACAAACAAAACTGAACTCCGCTATTTTGAGCCGCCTAGTAACCAGGAGTAACATGAGCTCCATGTGTACTTTTGCATCAAACAGTGGTTCATAATATGAGTTTGCTATAGCAATTCTGAATTGTGACGTTGCTGAGTAACCGGGTGTCTTCATCACCAATGTTGGCATTCGCATAAAAAGGTAACAGTGACATGATGAATTATTAAAAAAAAAAAATTCTGTTTTAATATATTCGTGTCTACATACACGTGCACCCAACTCAACAAGTAGTGGAAAGTGTCTATCCCTAGATTTTTGCCCAGCCAAGGCCTGTGGAGAGGGAGTCATGCATCCAACCGATGAGAGTATGAACTAAGCTTGATGATCTCGATAAGAGGGACTTAGGTGATCTAAAGATGCTTAGATATAATCTCGCACACACACATCTAGAGAGAAACCTCACTTGGGAGCAAGTTTATAAATGATAGAACTGATATTCGATGAAAGCTGAATTTTGAAATGAGTTGGAAATTAAGAAGCTCTTTTGAGAATGGAGACTTAACTTGCTTGGCAGCCTGAGCAATTTTTCTGTTTGTGTTTGGTTTTTTCTTTGTGTGTGTTTTGTTTTGTGAGTTTGTTTTGGCATTACTCGAGGGCGAGCAATGTTTTAAGTTTGGGGGTGTGATAACTCTAGAAATTAGAGTTATCTTAGGCACTTTTAGACTTAGATGAACTTGGTTTAGTGAGTATTTGTGTTTTTGTTAGCATATTTTCCTTTGTTTTAGGTTTGTGTGATTTTTCTTATCTTGTTTGTTTGTTTGGTTGAAATCATGGCAAATATGAAGAAAAATAGGATTGTTTGAGGGCTGATGTGCGTTTTCATTCTTTTGTGACTTGTAGGAAAGTACAAACCGAAAATGCTGCAGAAAATGCTGCAGCATTCCTTACAGCATTTTGTAGCAGAAGCAGTGAAGAAACTGAGTCGAAATGCTGCAGCAATTCCTGCAGCAAAGTTGTCCAGCTGGCAATTTTTCTGATAAAGTAAAAGAATAGATGACAGCTCATATGGTGGGGGCCACTTCTTTTCTTCAGCTGGGAAGCTTCACACATGGGCTGGTTTTGTTGCCCTAAAGAGTATTGTTTTGGGTATTGGAAAGGGGGCAGCCAACAGAAGAAAAAGAGGAGCTGAAAACAGAAAAGAAAAGAGCGAAGAACAGGGGAGGAAGAGAAAAAATATTGGGCAAGAAAGAGAGAGAGCAAAGAACTGAGATTTTTCGTCCATTTGTGCGCCATTTTTGGAGAGCACGCTGGGAAGGAAAAGAAGAAAGGAGAAGAAGACCCATCTGTAGCCATTTGGAGTTTTTCTTCTTCATACTCTTGTTTGATTTATTTTCTGATTTTTCTTTCTTTGTTGAATAATGGATGACGTTTTTCATTTTGATTTTGTAATCCGAATCATGGGCTAATCTTCTTTAGCTAGGATTGTTGATGAATCTGAAATTGTGAGGATGATTTGAATGATTTGTTGAAATGTTGTGCGAATTTTTCCTGTTCATCTGAGTGCTTAAATGATAATTTCTATTGTTGATTGGCCATCAATATATAGGGAACTAGGCTTGTTTAATTCTGGAAAGGTTAAATTGAGCTAGAAACAACTTGGATGATGCAAGTTCAATATGCTTTTTGAAGTTTATATTGATTTGTGAATAGTATAGGAATATATTGTTTGCCTTGTATAACCCATTGAAATTGATGCTTGAAATTGTGTTATGAGAACTAGATTCACATAGGAATATGTTGAAAAAGGTTTAATGACTTTTATTCATACTAAATTCGGAAGAATTTTATGATAAAAATCGAATTTCGGTTAACAGGACAGGTTTTGCTGCAGCATTTCCTATAGCATTCGGGTTTGACTTACAATGGAGGGGGATTTGGCAATCCTAGTTTAATTCTCATTCTTGATTACAAACTTTTGATTGAATCTTGTTCCTTTTGTCTATTTTAGTGCTTTTTCATTATACCCATTTCATTTTTATTGGTGTATTGCATTTTTTCTATTTTTCATTTCCACACTCAATTTGATTTGTGTTAAATTTCTTTTGCAATTGATTTTAGCAATTCAATCCCTGTGGAGACGATACTCTATTCACTATCTATATTACTTGTGCGATTACGTACACTTGCGTAGACATATATATATACACTAAATAATCGCGAACAAGTTTTTGGCGCCGTTGCCGGGGATTGAAAGTGTTAAAATAGTTGTGAAAGTTAATTTGTTTAGTTCTTGTTTTTGCATTTTCTTATTAGTTGAGTGTTTATATTTTCAAGGGCTTTCTTTCTCTACATGAACAATCAGCGAAATCAAGAGTTGATGCCCTTGGACCCAGAAATTGAAAGAACATTTCGAGTAAGGAGAAGGGAGCAACAAGGTCTAGCAGGAGTGGAAGAAATACAAGAAAGAGTGGCTGTCAATATGGCTAATGATGGGCAGCAAGTGGATGTCAACAATCTATTGCCTCAACCACCTTTGATTGATGATAGAGACAGGGCTATTCGGGAGTATGCTGTACCCATTCTACATGGGCTCAATCCGGGCATCATTCGGCCAGAAATACAAGCGCCACAGTTTGAACTCAAGCCGGTTATGTTCCAAATGTTGTAAACCGTAGGCCAATTCAGTGGAATGGCAACTGAGGACCCTCACATGCACCTGCGGCTATTCATGGAAGTGTGTGATTCTTTCAAGCTACCAGGGGTGTCTGATGAAGCATTGAGGCTGAAACTGTTCCCTTATTCCTTGAGGGATCGAGCTCGATCATGGCTTAATTCACTGCCGCCGGATTCAATCGCAACATGGAATGACTTGGCTGAAAAATTCCTCATGAAGTACTTTCCTCCAACCAAGAATGCTAAGCTCAGAAACGACATTACCTCATTCCAACAATCAGAGGGAGAATCTTTGTACGAGGCATGGGAGAGATTCAAGGAGTTGCTGCGAAAATGCCCTCACTATGGGATTCCCCATTGGATTCAGATGGAAGCTTTCTACAATGGGCTCAATGGGCAAACACGTACTATTGTCGATGCGGCGGCTAATGGTGCTCTTTTGGCTAAATCGTACAACGAAGCTTACGAGATTTTGGAGAGGATGGCGACCAACAATTATCAGTGGCCCACCGAGAGGCTCAATGCTCGAAAGTCCGCAGGACTTCATGAAGTAGATGCTATCACTGCACTTTCCGCCCAAGTGTCGAGTTTGACAAATATGATCAAGAATATGAACATGTCGGCTGGGGTTAATTCTGTGCAATCTGTTAGTGTCACTTGTGTCTATTGTGGAGAGGGACACTTGTATGAGGATTGCCCGTCCAATCCAGTATCTGCTTTCTATGTGGGTAATTTCAACCGGAACAACCCTTATTCAGCACCTTACAATCAAGGGTTGAGACAACACCCCAACTTTTCATGGAGTAATCAAGGGGCCGGTTCTAGTGGAGCAAACCCTCCTCATCGACCTTCTCACCCACCGGGATTTCCATCTCAGCAACCAAGAACACAAGCTATGGACTCATCTAGCTCATTGGAGAATTTGATCAAGGAGTATATAGCGAAGAATGATGCTAGAGTTTAAAGTCATGATGTAACATTGAGGACCTTGGAGAATCAAATTGGGCAGATTGCAAATGCCTTGAATGTGAGGCCGCCAGGTTCTCTCCCGAGTAATACAGAAGATCCAAGGAGGGATGAGAAGGAACATTGCAAGGCAATCGTATTAAGGAACGGAAGGGAAGTCGAGAGAAGGGAAAAGCCAAAAGTTGTACGGATCGAGCCCTCTTCAATCCAAGAGAAAGATGAACAGCCTCAACAAGAAGAAATTCTGGTGCACAACCAGCCAGCAAACTTTGCTACAGAAAATGCTACAGCATTCTCACAGCATTCTGAAGCAGCAGGAAGCAGCGAAACTCGACCTCCTCCACCATTTCCTCAGCGGTTTCAAAAGCAGCAAAAGGATGGTCAATTTCGTAAATTTCTGGATGTCTTGAAGCAACTTCACATCAACATACCTCTTGTGGAAGCCTTGGAGCAAATGCCTCATTATGCCAAGTTCATGAAAGACTTGGTCACTAAGAAGCGTCGACTTGGGGAATTTGAGACTGTGGCTTTGACGAAAGAATGTAGTGCTATTTTGCAGAACAAACTCCCTCCTAAGTTGAACGACCCGGGGAGTTTCACAATCCCATGTTCAATTGGAGCCCACTACTTTGGTAAGGCCTTGTGTGACTTGGGAGCAAGTATTAACTTGATGCCAATGTCTATCTTCAAGAAGTTGGGAATCGGAGAAGCTCGGCCCACTACAGTATCCTTGCAGCTGGCAGATAGGTCTATTGCTCTCCCTGAAGGAAAGATTGAGGATGTTCTTGTAAAGGTCGACAAATTCATTTTTCCTGTGTATTTCATCATCCTTGATTATGAAGCGGATCGAGAAGTGCCGATTATCTTGGGAAGATCATTTCTTACTACAGGCCGCACTTTGATTGATGTGCAAAAAGGCGAGTTGACTATGAGGGTGCAAGATGAGCAGGTGACTTTCAATGTGTTCAAGGCAATGAAGTTTCCTAATGAGATGGAGGAGTGCTCTTCCATATTTGTCATTGATTCTTTAGTGGCTGAAGAGCTTGAAACTAGAGACCATTCGGAGTTAATGCAGCTTCCCTCGGCCTTAGAATCAGTTGAAGTTGAAAATGAAGTTGTTGAGCAGCTAGCTTGGTTGGACGCCAATACCATTATACCTAGACCTCCAAGGAAGTTTGAGTCACTGGATTTGGCAGACCGTGAGCACCAACCACCCAAGTCATCAAGAGAAGAGCCACCGGTCCTAGAATTGAAACCTTTACCACCTCACCTGAGATATGCATATTTGGGAGAATCTTCAACTCTTCCGGTAATCGTTTCGGCTGAGTTGACAGAAGGTCAGGAGGAGAGGTTGCTTGACATCTTGAGAAAATTCCAAGGCGCCATCGGGTGGACAATAGCTGATATAAAGGGTATAAGTCCCTCATTTTGTATGCACAAGATTCTCTTGGAGGATGATAAGCAAGGGTCTATAGAAGGTCAACGGCGAATGAATCCGATCATGAATGAGGTAGTCAAGAAGGAGATAATCAAGTGGTTGGATGCGGGGATAATTTATCCAATCTCCGATAGTTCGTGGGTTAGCCCGGTTCAGTGTGTTCCTAAGAAAGGGGGAATTACTGTTGTGGAGAACGACAACAACGAATTGATTCCTACAAGGACAGTAACAGGTTGGCGGATTTGCATGGATTATCGGAAGCTAAACAAGGCCACAAGGAATGATCATTTCCCACTCCCCTTTCTTGATCAGATGCTTGATAGATTAGCTGGGAAGGAGTACTACTGTTTCTTAGATGGTTATACTGGCTATAATCAGATTGCAATAGCTCCCGAGGATCAACACAAGACCACATTCACGTGCCCATTCGGTACATTTGCTTTTAGAAGGATGCCATTCGGTCTTTGCAATGCTCCGGCTACTTTTCAGCGATGCATGATGACGATTTTTACTAATATGGTGGAGCAATTTGTAGAGGTGTTTATGGATGATTTCTCAGTCTTTGGAGAAAGTTTTGAAGATTGCCTCACCAATTTGGCAAAGGTTTTGCAGCGATGTGAAGAGACCAATCTAGTCCTAAATTGGGAGAAATGTCATTTCATGGTCAAAGAGGGCATAGTGTTGGGACACCGAGTTTCAAAGAATGGCCTTGAAGTTGATAAAGCCAAGATTGCCATCATAGAAAAGCTCCCTCCACCATCAAATGTAAAAGGGATTCGGAGTTTTCTTGGACATGCAGGGTTTTACAGAAGATTTATTAAGGATTTCTCCAAGATTTCTAAGCCGCTTTGCAACCTATTGGAGAAAGACAGCCAATTCACTTTTGACGAAGCATATTTGTCAGCCTTTTCGGAGTTGAAACGGAAGCTCATCTCAGCGCCAATCATTGTAGCACCGGATTGGTCATTACCATTTGAAGTAATGTGTGATGCAAGTGATTGGGCTGTGGGGGCTGTTCTAGGGCAGCGCAAAAACAGGGTATTTCACCCCATTTACTATGCTAGCAAGACTCTTTCAGGAGCTCAATTGAACTACACGGTGACAGAGAAGGAGTTGTTGGCTGTTGTCTTTGCATTTGACAAGTTTCGAGCTTATCTGATAGGAGCAAAGGTAACGGTTTTCACGGACCATTCAGCCATCAAATACTTGATAGAGAAGAAGGATACAAAGCCAAGGTTGATTAGATGGGTGCTGCTCCTTCAAGAGTTTGACCTCGAGATCAAAGATAGGAAAGGAACAGAGAACCAGGTGGCTGATCATTTGTCTCGATTGGAGAAAGCTGAGAAGAGCACAAGTTCAGAAGCTATCAACGAAGTGTTTCCGGATGAGCAACTATTGGTTGTCACTAGAGCTATTACACCATTGCCTTGGTATGCTGACTTGGTTAACTACTTAGTGAGTGGGCTGCTACCTCCTGATTTGAACGGTCAACAAAAGAAGAAGTTTTTGCATGAGGTGAAATTCTACTTTTGGGATGAGCCCTATTTGTTTAGAAAATGTGCTGATCAGATTTTGCGAAGGTGTATTCCGGAGGAAGAAGTTGAACCGGTGCTGCAACATTGCCATAATTCCCCATATGGAGGTCATTTTCAAGGTGACAAGACAGCGGCGAAAGTCTTGCAATCAGGGTTTTATTGGCCAAGCTTGTTTAGAGATGCTCGGAATTTTGTATTACGGTGTGATAGATGTCAACGGGTTGGTAGTATCTCAAGACGACATGAAATGCCATTGACCAACATTCTTGAGGTAGAATTGTTTGATGTGTGGGGAATTGACTTTATGGGTCCTTTTGTTCCTTCTTTTGGCAATCTATACATACTAGTGGCAGTTGATTATGTTTCCAAGTGGGTAGAAGCTACCGCCCTACCAACCAATGATTCAAAGGTGGTGGTCCAATTCATGAAGAAGCAAATTTTCACAAGGTTTGGTACACCAAGGGCAGTGATTAGTGACGAAGGGACACATTTTTGTAGCAAGCACTTTGAAGCTCTGTTGGCAAAGTACAATGTCCGTCACAAGGTAGCTACGGCGTATCACCCGCAGACTAATGGGCAAGCGGAAACTTCGAACAAGCAAATTAAAGCCATTTTGGAGAAGACGGTATGTCCAACAAGAAAGGATTGGTCCAAGAGGTTGGAAGATGCATTATGGGCCTACAGAACTGCTTTTAAGACTCCAATTGGAATGTCACCGTATCAACTTGTGTTCGGGAAAGCATGTCATTTGCCTCTAGAGTTGGAGCACAAGGCGTATTGGGCACTTCAGCAGTTGAATATGGACATGAGTGCTGCGGGAGAAAAGAGGTTGATGCAGCTTAATGAGCTTGATGAATTTCGATTACAAGCTTATGAGAACGCCAAGCTATACAAGGAAAAAGTCAAGCGTTGGCATGACCGGAGGATCATCAACAGGACATTTGAACCAGGGCAGCAAGTTCTATTGTTCAATTCAAGATTAAAGCTTTTTCCTGGGAAATTGAAGTCTCGGTGGTCAGGCCCATTTACAATTTCTTCGGTTCTTCCTCACGGAGCGGTAGAATTGCAAGATGATCCAACAGGAAGAAAATTTTTGGTAAATGGTCAGCGAGTCAAGCACTATTGGGGAAGTCCTGTAGAGCATTCCAAGTCTTCCATCACTCTTAAAGACGCTTGAAATAGGGAAGTAGTCAGGCTGATGACTTAAAAACAAGCACTCTTGGGAGGCAACCCAATTTTTTTCATTTTGTTTTATTTTATTTTGGTTCATCTCTATTTGGTTAAGTCGTTGTTTTAATAGTTGTTAAGAAATTTAAGCTGAGTTCATGATATTTTTCTATGCAGAAATTGGCCAGGGATTAAGCCTTACAGAGCACTTTGTGCAAAAATGCTGCAGGAAATGCTACAGCAAAACTCGCAGCAAAGTTGGGCAGAGCAATCTGTATAAGAATGCTGCAGGGAATGCTACAGCAAAATCCGCAGCAAAGTTCGAGGGGAGCAATCTGTGCAAAAATGCTGCAGGAAATGCTACAGCAAAACTCGCAGCAAAGTTGGGCAGAGCAATCTGTATAAGAATGCTGCAGGGAATGCCACAGCAAAACCCGCAGCAAAGTTTAAGGGGAGCAATCTGTGTAGAAATGCTGCAGGAAATGCTACAGCAAAGGGGCTACAGCAAAGTAGTAGTAAAAAAAAAAAACGAAGGAAGAAAAGACAATATATATATCGTATATAGTATATAGATATCGTATAATATATATTATATGTTTTCGATGTTTTTATATGCTAGTGAATTTATATTGAAAAAAATATATATATATATAAATAATAATAATTAAATAAATACTTATATGTTTATATATATATATATACATATATATATACGTATACATATATATAGATATTAATTAATATTATTTAACTATAGTAATATATATATATATATATTTTTATGTTTTTTTTCGGTACCCCACTAACCCTACATTCCCTTCTTTTCTTTTCTTTTCTTTTCTTTGTTCTTCTTCTTCCCCAACAGCGCCGTTTCCTACAGAAAAATTTCCCTCCTCCGAACCAGCCGTGCTCAACCACCATCCACCATCCAAAGCAGCCCATTTCCTCCGACCTCCCATTTCGCCGCATTTCCACAGCAGCCGCAGCCCTTCCACCGCCATTTCACCTTCGCCGTCACCCTTCGCCATTTCGCCGAGTTCTTCCCAGCAACCCGAGCCACCTCCGAAACCGTCCGCCACCACCAGGTCAGTTCTCGTCACCCGCACCTCCACCTCACCAGCCTCACCTCCACCCCGCACATCCATCGCTTCCCCAGCAACCCAAACCACCGCCATCTCGCCACTTCATCCCCTGCATTTTCCAGCCAACCCACAGCCTCCACCACTCCCCATTTTTCCCATTCTCTCCAACCCATCCCCCTCATTTCTAACTTCGACCACCGACCCCCTCTCCATTTCTCCATTACGCCATTTCTGTTCTTGTTAAAAAAAAAAAAAAAAAAAAAAAAAAAAAAAAAAGAAGGCCGGGTCTCCTCCATACACAGAGAACAGAACAGCCCCTTTCTCCCTCGAAGACGAACAGAAGCTCGCGGAAATGCCTCGCACGAAGAAACTCGCGCGTAAGCAAACGGGCCACCAACCACCGAGCACCTTTATGAGGTTGAGGAAGAGGATGCAGACGAGTCAGATGATTGAAGCGACGCTCCAGCCGCCATTTAAACAGGGAGTTCCAAACTTTTTTCTTCGTCATTTTTGTGCATGACTTCATGATTGTTCTGTTTTGTGTTGTTTTGTTGTCATGTTCTTTTATTTTGTTCAAAGCAGTGAGGACACTGCTTCATTTAAGTTTGGGGGTGTTAGTTAGCTTTGTTTTAGTTTTATTCAGTATGGTGTTGTTTTACGTTTCTCTTGTTGTTTGTTGTTTATGTGGTTAGCTTATGTATTTATGTGTTAATTATGTTGTCTACGTTTCTTTGTTTATGTGTTGTTTCTCTTGTTTGTGTTATTTATGTCGTTTAGTCAGTTTGTGGTGCTGTTTATGTTTATATATACATAAAAAAAAAAAAAAAAATTTATGTATGTCTTTATGTTTTTGTTAGAAATTGCTCTATTTTAGCTGCTGAGTTGTTGGTTTGATGATGTTCGGTGAAGATTACTAGAGTTTTGAGAATTGTCAGCTTATGGATTGATTAAGCTTGAGTTGGGTGTGGGTAATGTCTTTTATCTGGTTGCTCTTTGAGTGAGACTACTCTTTTTCCACAATAGACTATACCTTTGTATTTCTGAGGAAAGCCTAGGAAACTCCAAGTCATCGAGAGAATTTAGAATTTGAGAACAGGTTGTACCGAACCCTTGAGCCGAAGCTTTAGGAAGTGAAATAGACTGGGAATAGTTGGTATGCTTTTCATGTATAGAGTTGGGTGTAAAAAAAAAAAAAAAAAAAAAGCTATGAATAAAGAACTCTGCTGTTTTGAGCTGCCTAGTAACCAGGAGTAACATGAGCCCCATGTGTACTTTTGCATCAAACAGTGGTTCATAATATGAGTTTGCTATAGCAATTCTGAAGTGTGACGTTGCTGAGTAACCGGGTGTCTTCATCACCAATGTTGGCATTCGCGTAAAAAGGTAAAGGTGACATGACGAATTAAAAAAAAAAAACAAAAAAAACAAAAAAAAAAAACGACGAAAAAAAAAATAGAAAAGAAAGTTATGATTTAATAAATTAATGTGTGCATACACATGCACCCAGCTCAACAAGCAGTGGAATATGTATATCCTTAGATTTTACCCAGCTAATGATAGTGGAGAGGAAGTCATGAATCCAGCCTGCTAGATTATAAACTAAGCTTGACGATCGTGATAGGAGGGACATAGGTGATCTGAAGATGCTTAGATATAGTCTTGCACACACGCATCTATAGAGGAAGATCACTTGGGAGCAAGTTTATAAAAGATAGAACTGATATTTGATGAAAGCTGAATCTTGAAATGAGTTGGAAATTAAGAAGCTCTTTTGAGAATGGAGACTCAACTTGTTTAGCAGTTTGAGCATTTTTCCTGTATGTGTTTTGCATTTTCTTTGTGTGTATTGTGATTTGTGAGTTTATTTTGGCATTGCTCGAGGGCGAGCAATGTTTTAAGTTTGGGGGTGTGATAACTCTAGAAATTAGAGTTATCTTAGACACTTTTAGACTTGGATGAACTTGGTTTGGTGAGTTTTTGTGTTATTGTTAGCATGTTTTTCCTTTGTTTTAGGTTTGTGTGTATTTTCTTTTATCTTGAGTTTATTGTTTGGCGAAATCATGGAAAATGTGAAGAAAAGATAGGATCATTTGACGGCTTTTTGACGTGCGCACATTTTAATTTTATTCTGACTTGTAGGAGAGCTGAACCGAAAATGCTGCAGCAAATGCTACAGCATTCCTTACAGCATTGTGTAGCAGCAGCAGTGAAGAAACTGAGTTGAAATGCTGCAGCAATTCCTGCAGCAAAGTTGTCCAGCTGGCAATTTTTCTGATAAAGTAAAAGATTAGATGACAGCTCATGTGATGGGGGCCACTTCATTTCTTTAGCTGGGAAGCTTCACACGTGGGCTTGTTTTTGTTGCCCTAAAAAGCAATTGTTTAGCTTGGAAAAGAGGGCAGCCGACACAAGAAAGGAGAGGCTGAAAACAGAGAAATAAGAAAGAGGAAAAACAGAGAGGAAGGAGACGAAAATATTGGGAAAAAGAGAGAGAGAGCTGGGCTGAGATTTTTCATTCGTCTTTGTGCCATTTTGGAGAGGACGCTAGGAAGGAGAAAGGAGACGAAGACCCATCTCTAGCCATTTTGGAGTTTTTCTTTCTCCTTCCTAGCGTCCTCTCCAAAATGGCACAAAGACGAATGAAAAATCTCAGCCCAGCTCTCTCTCTCTTTTTCCCAATATTTTCGTCTCCTTCCTCTTTGTTTTTCCTCTTTCTTATTTCTCTGTTTTCAGCCTCTCCTTTCTTGTGTCGGCTGCCCTCTTTTCCAAGCTAAACAATTGCTTTTTAGGGCAACAAAAACAAGCCCACGTGTGAAGCTTCCCAGCTGAAGAAATGAAGTGGCCCCCACCACATGAGCTGTCATCTAATCTTTTACTTTATCAGAAAAATTGCCAGCTGGACAACTTTGCTGCAGGAATTGCTGCAGCATTTCAACTCAGTTTCTTCACTGCTGCTGCTACACAATACTGTAAGGAATGCTGTAGCATTTGCTGCAGCATTTTCGGTTCAGCTCTCCTACAAGTCAGAATAAAATTAAAATGTGCGCACGTCAAAAAGCCGTCAAATGATCCTATCTTTTCTTCACATTTTCCATGATTTCGCCAAACAATAAACTCAAGATAAAAGAAAATACACACAAACCTAAAACAAAGGAAAAACATGCTAACAATAACACAAAAACTCACCAAACCAAGTTCATCCAAGTCTAAAAGTGCCTAAGATAACTCTAATTTCTAGAGTTATCAATAACCTTGGAGCAGATCGAATTGAAAAATGAGCATATCTTGGTAATTGTGAATCTAACATCCCTCGTTAACACTCCTCGCAAGGCAAGAGGTAAAAACTGTTGCATCAAGACATGACAATCATGTGTTTTCATTCCAACCAACCTCAGATCCTTCATCGACACCAGCCTTTTGAAGTTGGAAGAATACCCGTTCGGCACTTTTACAGCAGCGATCCACTCACAAAACTTTCTTTTTTCTTGTCGTGACAATGTGTACTTTGCCGGTGGTAAGTAAGTGGCATTCTCTCTTTTCGTAGGGATCAAGTTAAGTCTAATCTTCAAATCCTGGAGATCCATCCGTGCCTTTTCACCATCTTTGCTCTTATTAGGAATGTCAAGCAACGTGCTCACTAGTGATTCACAAATATTTTTCTCAACATGCATCACATCCAAGCAATGACGAACATACAGCGTCCTCCAATATGGAAGTTCGTAGAAGATTGACCGTTTTTTCCAAGGTCCATCGCTCGCCGGATCCTTGTAACTCCGTTTTCGTTTCCCGAGCACCACTTTCAAATCCTTAACCATCTCGAAAACGTCTTCGCCCGTCAAAATCCGGAGAGGGATTCTTTCATCCGTTTTACCATCGAAAGCCTTTTTTTGCTTGCGGTATCGATGATTTTTTGGTAAGAATCTCCTATGACCGAGGAAAATGGTTTTCTTACCATGCTTCAAGCGGATGGAAGAAGTTTCTTTCATACAAACGGGACAACCGATAGAACTCTTTACTGAATAACCAGATAGGTTTCCATAAGCGGGAAAGTCATTAATTGTCCACATCAACATTGCACGGAGTGTGAATGTCTGTTGACGGTAAGCATCTCTAACTTCGAGCCCCTTTTCCCATAAGATATTTAGATCATCGATCAGCGGTGCCAAGTACACATCAATGTCATTCCCTGGTTGTTGAGGACCCGATATCAATAAAGTCAACATCAAGAACTTCCGCTTCATGCTTAACTTCGGTGGGAGATTGTAGTTGACAAGTATGACGGGCTAAGTACTATGCCTACTACTCATATTACCGTGTGGGTTCATTCCGTCCGCTGACAAACCAAGCCGTAGATTCCGTGGTTCAGCACTAAAGTCATGATGGTCGACGTCGAAGATCTTCCATTGTGGTGCATCGGCTGGATGTCTAAGCATGCCATCTTCAACACGTTTATCATGGTGCCAAGTCAAATTCTTAGCATGATCGGCATTACGGAATAAACGGCACAAACGCGGCGCTGGAGGAATGTACCATAAGACCTTTGCCGGCACTCATTTACTATCATTCGTTGGCTTCTTGCCCTTCTTCCATCTTGACTCCTTACAAACTGGGCATTCCAAATCCTCATACTCTTTTCGGTAAAGGGCGCAATCATTTGGACAAGCATGAATTTTTTCATATTCCATTCCTAGAGTACTCAACGTCTTCTTAGCTTCGTACATACTAGCCGGTATTTTATTATCAACCGGTAGAACTTCTCTTAGAAATTCTAAAAGAGCCGTGTAACTAGAATTTGTCCACCCTCCCGAAGCCTTAATGTTCCATAGTTTGACTAATTCGGACAATTTCGTATATTTACTACACCCGTTGTACAAGGGCAACTCGGCATCATTCATCATTGCATCAAATAACTCCGGCCGATAAACAAATTGTTCTTCCAAATCATTAACCATATCAAACAAATTATCTCCTACTTCTTCATCAACAAGAGGTTCTTTTCCTTTCTTATTTGTAGTTCTAATATTCGAACAATCCTCACCATGTAAATACCATGTTTGGTACGAACAAATAATCCCACGGGCAAGCAAATGTCTTCTAACTTCATCAACTGAATGAGATCTATGATTCCCACAATCCACACACGGACATCGAATCTTATCATTCTTCATGTCAGTTTTGGCAAAGGACAAAAATTCTTCAACACCATCTCGATATTTTCTAGTCAATCTATTTGCCCACATCCATTTTCGATCCATTTCCAAGAACCCGACCTAGACCGAAATTGAAGAACATACAATTTATTCAACAATAAAGATTTCTCCACTTAAATAACATACAACATATTAATTAAGCTTTCCAAATAATTTAACAAATCAAACTGTAAAAAATAAAATAAAATAACAATAATTTATCATTAATTTAGATATATATATATCGACCATATTTTATCAAAATAAATATAAATAATAAGTCAAAAGCGGAAGTAAATAATTAATATAATAGATGTAGTACTAGTGATCTGGACCTTGATAGTTGAAGAGATCTGGATTCGCAGGCCTTCAGTTCTGCAATTTTTCGCGGTGGCGGGATCTGTAATTTTTTTCGCGGCTGCGCTTCGGTTCTGTCAGATGAAAAAGAAGAGACACGAGAAATGAGGGTTTTAAAAAGCAGGAGATTACACGACGGTCACTATGACCATCGTTGAAACTGCAAGATTCAACGACGGTCACAGTGACCGTCGTTTAAGGCCTGTAAATGGGGCCTTAAACGACGGTCAAATGACCGTCGTTTAAGGCCCCATTTGGCCTAAACTACGGTCAAATGACCGTCGTTTAAGGCCCAAAAATGACGCCTTAAATGACGGTCAATATGACCGTCGTTGAATCCTAAGGCTTCAACGACGGTCAACTATGACCGTTGTGTAATCAGGGTTTTACACGACGGGTTTTTGAAACCGTCGTGTAATCCCCATCGTGTAATCCACCGTTTGTTGTAGTGGCTATAAAAAAATAAATAGAACTGCTTATTTATTGGTTCAAACTAAGCTTGGTCCTACTTGGGGGATCCCAAGGGTATTTTGGCCATAAATAAGTGGGTGCTGAAGAAATTATTACAAAATAGAATTCTCTACTCTTAGCACTTAAAAACCCAAAAATTATGTTTCTTTAAAGTCCAAATATTATAGGAAGTAAGCCACTAGTCTTCCTTTAGTAACCTAATGTGCCTAACCCATACTTTGACTCCGAAAGGCCCAAATAGAAGCACACTTCCCCTAGGAAGACTGGGTCCCACAAGTTAAACCCAAGATTCTTTTAAGCCATTATGTACTTCTCGCATCCGGAGGAAACTTTGACTGGCCAAAGGAAGATGCTTTTGTCCTTCGGACAAAAAAACATGCTTCTTCCTCCTGCAACAGCCTTGATGGAGCCTTTGGATGCATGTTTATCCTCCATCAACAAATCGGGTATTA
>CM046376.1:362770-419851 GCA_025413485.1 Ficus microcarpa
TTATCATCCTCTGGAGAAATATCAGGCTCTTAAACGTAAACATGATAAGAAGAGCACATTCTAGAATCATCTATAATCATGAGGAACTTGTTCCGCCCAACTAAAGGAAATTAGATGCTCATCTAGTCATATCATTGTGGGTGCCCCTTAGCCAACAAAATAAGATACCAATCCTATTTCTAGCAAAAAATGACAACAATTGTCACAACAGCTCAGTCAGAGCGTGGGGCATTGTGCTCTGGCACCTCCCTTCTGAAGATGCGTTTCACTTCTGACCTACCTTTTCTCCAGATGCCATTTTCCTCAAGCTGAAACAACCCCTAAGCACCTTCATCCTCTATAAAATACCTCATTTCTACTCCAAGGTAACAACCTTCTTCCTCCTTACCAAAACTCTGCCAAAATCATATTAGAAACCCATTAATTCATTCCAGAATCATCATCTTCATCATACTTGTTCCATACACTTTAGAACCCGGCATAGCAAATTCTGGGCTGCGGCCAGAGCATGTTCAGGGTTGCAGTTAGAGTACGGCTCTAGTCAGAGACAGCCACTTAAGCTTTTTCCTTTTCTCCATCACTATTAATCTTCTCTTCCCACCTCTGACGATGACTTGTGGTTTCTTTTATTGTGATTTTCCTTCATTTTTACATGTTCAAATAGGCGCCTTGGTGGTCTATACACAAGCGAAGGGTTCCCTAGGAATCACTTTCCTTTGGGTCTCTTTGCGTCTAGCTGGTCCCATCTTCAAGTTGGAAGCCCTACCAGAGCACCATGCACCTTCTGTCCAGTAACACCTCTGGACACATCATTGCCATCATCGACCATTAGGAGAATGACACGTCTCTTACCCTAGCCTTGTTGTACCATTGGATCTACGAGGCCCCAACATATAAGGGACTCCACTGGGGAAGCTAGATACTGACAAGGCCATCATAACACCATGGGCTAAGAGAACCAAAACCAATAATGAAGGAACCTCGCAAGAGGTAGAGGGCTTCATCTCCGACCATGACACTCAACACGCCAAAGAACACGCAGAGGGGCAACCCACCATCTTGGAACTTGCAACAGTAATACAAGTTCTCACCGAATCTTAAAAGAACATCATCTCCCGAATGCGTGAGCTTTGGCCAAAAATACACTTCATGGTCTCTTCAGAGACAAGACTCTGCAAAGAACCTTGGTGCCAAAGGCAACAAAATCTCCAGAGCAAACTCGTGGTGACTACTTCACCCAAGACGATGTCTTGGCCATCTTACAAAAACATACTTACGGAGTCTAGCAAGAGGACTCAAAATACATCCCTGGCCACGCCATCTCCGGCCATGCCATCTCCGGCCACGCCACCTTTGGCAAGACATCCCAGACCACTACAACTTTGGCCGCCCCAACTCTGGCCACGCCATCCCTAACCACATCATTTTTGGTCACGTCATTTCTGGCCACGCCATCTCTGGCCACGCCATCCCTGACCACGACATTTCTGGCCACGCCATCCCTGGCCACATCTTTTTTGGTCACGCCATCTCTAGCCACGACATCCTTTGACCACGTTACCTTTGGCCGCGTCATTTCTAGCCACGATCCCTGACCAAGACACCTCTGGCCACGCCGTTCTTGGCTACATCATTTTTAGTCAAGCTATCCCTACCCATGTCATCTCCAGCCACGTTATCTCTTGCCACGCCACCTTTGGATACTCTTTGATTTTGAGGCCAGAAAAGAGAAAATTCGAAAGTAAGAAGAACTTGAACTAGCTCTCAACGAGGAAGCGAGGAAAGTGCTTGAGATGCCCGATGGGCCCACTGTCGATTTCACTAGGCAAGAGCTTGCCTCCAGAGCAAGCCCCCAGAAAAATTGGCTTGACATCAAAGATCTTTGTATCAACGAGTGATTTATGTCTTTGCAGCAACTAGAGGAGAGGAAATCCCAATCCCCTTTATGTGTTAAGGTTGCTTCGCCAAACGGGCGCACCATTTATTGCTTATGACGGTGTTAGGGGCTTTGCCATACCCAATGGAAGGGCCCCGGGAAAATGAAAAAAGATACTTACATGATGTCCGAACCCGCTGTGTTCGGAGCACTGCGCTCTGGTGCCATTCTGTCATCAGAGGACCCTGCCAGAGCAGGCCCCTCTAGAGGTTTTTTAGCCAGCGAACCCCTGGCAACCTTGTCCAGAGACCATCCAGAAGTATTATTCCCCTCAATAATTTTTAGTCACTTTATCGCATTATATTTGAACAAGCATCGACAAATATATACGGTTCACATAGCAATATTACATATGACATGTTTTTCGTGCCCATTACCTTGCTTGCCTCTAGCATGCATATAGCTTGGGGCCACCCCGCCAGAGATGTATACATTACTTATCAACTTTATATTTTACATTTCATTTTTTATTCCATCATTCTTGTTACATCTCATTATCCTCAAAATTTCCTCTTGTTTGATTATTCAATTATTTCTTTTGCCTTAAATATATCTGATCATTGTCTTGTATATCTCTCTGGACTTGCAGCATGCTTTTATTACATATAACCCGAGGCTACACGGCTAGAGGCCACGCGGCCAGAGGCTACACCGCCATAGGCTTGCTTGATATCTAAACTCCTTAGCTACACTTAACATCTTGTCATATCATCCTAACTTTATTATATGTTTATCTTTAGCATGAATATCTATGGATTGCCATTCTTAGGCGATTAGTCCATGATTTAGCTATTTTTCAAATGTCAATTATTACATCATTTTCACCATATTTATATGCACGTATCTTCTTTCTATGTACATTTGATGGACTCATCGGCCAAAAACGCCCCTAAAGGGACGCAACTCGGGGCCGTGCCTCCGGAGGATTATTTTGTTGATGATTCTCTCTACACCAGGGCTTATTGTCATCATTGCTATATATATATATATATATATATATATATGTATATATATACCTTACACTAGTCACTTATGATTAAGTACACACTTCACAATCACCAAACCATTCTTTGAAATATCTATGGTATATCTCTGGCCATAAATTTACTTCCCTAAAGTTTTCTCATCTTAACATATCTCTGACCATAACTTCACTTGCTTGTACTTATTTCCTTTTGATACCCTCTGTAACAATTTATACGCCATCTCTGGTAACAATTTATACGCCATCTCTGGCTCTTACTTTCTTAACGATACAAATCATTGTTATTTATTTCTTGTTGCTACATTTCACAACAAAATACATACAACCTCTGGTCGTATTCCTTTGTCTTAAGTATGGTGATTGTGATCTCCTTTTGGCTGTACTCTCACACATCACGTGCAGTGCCCGCGAGAACTCTTCCGACTGTGCTTCTTCATACACAGTACGTGCCACGGCTCATCACCAGTAGTAATCCTTCAAAACAGGCACAATATTCACAAATTGCTTTCTGATTGTGCCCCTCGTAATCCCGTTCCGGTGGTGACCGCGACCACTCTCCGGCCATTGGGTTTACACGGCGGTGACGTGTGGTTACATGACTTACTATATCTGCATTCTACCGTCATGCGGCTGGTAACGTTTGTGAACCTCATTACACGGCGGTGGCAGCCTTGCTCCGATCATGGGACGCCATCGTGGCAAGTAATTGCTGTTTCCGGGACCTATCCGAGGGTTAGCTATGCTTTGTTCTGACCACATATGGTGGTGGTGGCATCCTTATGCTTCAATCCTTGGATTTCCGGATCCCCACTTGAGGAGTTTACTACTAAATTACGGCAACGGATGATCGCCTAAATATCATTTGAATATTCTCTGGTAGCAATTAAACCAGACTCTTTTCTTCTTAATGAGATGAGAGTCTCAGTCGGGAAGAAAAGACGAAGTTGTCGTCTCTATATTGTGAGATCCATCCACCAATAACCCACTACCGGTGGGCTGAGTCCCATCAACCAGAGACGGTGCTCCAACGGCGAGCACGTCGAGGTTATCTTTTTATGCTCAAACTTAAACTATGTAAACATCTATCTACTCTATCTGATCTCTGACGTCATTTTACATGTTCTCCGGGGCTATATTTTCTCATCTCCAGCGATGCTGCATCTGTTCTTGGGAGTTATTTTGCCTTATCCTTGAAGCCACTTCACATGCTCTCCGGAGCTATATTTTCTCATCTCCGGCATTACTGCATTTGCTCTCTGGAGCTACTTTGTCTTATCTCTGGCGTTATTTTACATATTCTCCGGAGCTTTTTCTTTTTTCTTTTTTCCTTTTTTTTTTCAGCACAACTACATTCGCTCTCTAGAGTTACTTTGTCTTCTCCGGAGCTATTTCTCTTATTTTGGGCACAACTGCATTAGCTCTCCGAAGCTATACTTTGCCTTATCTTTGGCTTCACTTTACATGATCTCCGGAGATATATATATTTTTTACTTTTCTTATCTCTGGCACCATAACGTTTGCTCTCTGGAGCTATTTTGTATTATCTATGGAAAAATTTTAAATAATCTTTGATCTCCGACACCACTAGATTTGCTCTCCGGATCTATCTTATCTTAATAGTTACGACATCCCCAGAAGAGCCCAAAAGAGCCCACCTCTTATGACTTCAAAACTGATTTTTTTGTTTTTTTGTTTTTGTTTTTGTATTTTTTTGCGACTCATAGCTAACTTCTTGCGAATCTAGAACTGACTTCCTACAATTCCGAAGCTGTCCTCGCATGATTTTGAAACTGATTTGTGCGACTTCGGAGCTAACTTTCTACGATCTGGAGCTAACTTCTTGCTACTTCGGAGATGATATCTCATGACTCTAGAGCTAACCTCCCATGACTCCGGAGCTGAACAAGGAAGATCAATCATGAATAAATTAAAAGTAAGCATATCTTCAAACACGCCTTCAAAAGCACTCTTCCGGCGCCAGAGAACCTATTCGTCATGGGCAAATATTTCGCCTTGAGAGCCAGATGATAAACTCTTCAAGAGCGATTCTAGCACGGGCCTTTCCTTTGGTAACCATGGAACTGGTTTAAAGTTTTGCGTTTGCATGTTTTGGGCTTCGCTTATAAATGTTTCATATAATCCGAGTTGTAATGTTATAGCTAGCAATCTCCTTGTAAGTTATGAGATTGTCTTAATCACACCTCATTGTACACAATACTTAAAAATCTATGTGAATATGTTATCTAGTGCTTTTGAACCTACGTAGTGATTTTTTTTTTTTTAATAAATAAATTGAGAGGGGGATTCGTAACTCTATCCATACCTCAACATTAGAAGTAAGGTTGTGAATTTCCTCATTTTACAGTCTTATCAATTGCACAGAAAAAAAAAAAAAAGGGTTAACGTGAACATTTTTATATGCTAAAATTGAAGCTAGATTCTGTATTTTTCCCCAAGAAAAAAAAAAAAAAAAAAGGCTAGATTTTGTATTAGAGATCTCAGTATTCACTAACATTAGATTCTTAAGGAAACTAAGAAGTTTCTCAAATTATATCACATAGGATATATATATATATATTTTAATTTTGGAAATAAATAGTAGGTTTTACAATATCTAAATGATGAATAGCGTATTTATTGATAAATAATTTATTTACTGGAAAATAACATGTTTATTAGAAGGTTTTTTATTTTTTATTTTTTTATTTTCCCTCTCCATTTCGGATGATGTTTTCGGAAAATGATTGAAATATAGGACAAGTTAGTAAGGAGCAGAATTTCAATAAATCACGTATCTATCCTGAGTTAAAACTCTGACTCTCTTTTTTTTTTAATTATTTTTTTAACTCTAGGAGGAGTGAATCATATGGTGGTCCACGAGTAGGCTTTTGCTGTTGTCAGAGGCACGTGTCTACCATCTATGTGTCTTATGCCTTTTTTTTTTTTTTTTTTGTCGGTGTTCCTCTGTGTTTTGCTGTTATGATTTGTGGATTCTATCATTTTTCATAAATAATATTAATGGTTCTTATCCAGATTAGTTTTGGCTATTTGTCTTATTTAGTCTTTGGTTTTATTTTTGGTTAATATCTTTTTCTTTGTAGTTGTTTGTGCGTCATTAGTGCTACTGATTTATTGTAATCGGTTTGTGTTCGCTAATATCTTGTGTACTTTTTTGGTTGTCTTCCAGGGGTGTTTGGTGGAATAGTTTGAGTTGAGATTTTTAAGTTTCAATAGTAAATTTTTTTGAATTTTCAGAAAAGACAAAAAACTTTTTGAAAAAAGAAAAACTTTTTGGGAAAAAGAAAAAAAATCTTAAGATGAGTGGGTGTGTCAAACGGCCTTATAGAGTATGGTACACTCTATTTCTCCTTGTACGTCACACGAACTTATTGATCGAATTGATTGTCTATCAATGTTGAGTTTTTGATAAGAACAATTGTATGTGAACTGATGATTAATTTTATTTATCTTTCTTACTGTGGTGAATATAAGTTCTATATTAAACAAAAAAAAATACTGAAATTACCCGCCGCAAATGTATACCAAGAATATTTATGGGGTCGATACCATTTCTAACCTCTATTAGCATGCATGGATATCGGGATTGACCAAAAAACTTAAAAACAAAACAGAGTTACCAACTACTTTCCATCACATTAGATTTAAAAAAAAAAAAAAATTTCCATCACATTCGCATTATTCTAAATAAGAGGCACATGGGATTGATGTGAGGGGGTAGGGATGACCATATTTCTGAGAGTGAACTGGAGGCGAATATGAAGCGCATGGATACAAGTAATGCTTTGGAAGAAGTGTTAAAGAATTTCTTTTTTATTTTCTTGTTGCTTGTACGTGTAGAATTTGTACCATTCAATATAGAATTCCTCAAATTTCCTCAATCACTAAGATTCCTATAGTACCTGTAGTTCTTTCTTTTTTCTTTTCCTTCGAATAATTCTTTGAATTCTTTGTTATTTTTTGGTGATTTAAATTCATTCAATATTAAATTCAAAATTACAAACAAAACAGAAGGACTTTCTTTAGAGTCCATTTATGAATTCACAATAATAGGGCCAATTAGGTATAAAAAAAAATAAAAAAAACTACTTTCTATCATATTAATTTTCTCGAAAAATAATTTAAAAAAAAAAAAGAAGCTATAGGTTGATATCGTTGTTTTCTTCTTCTTTTTTATCCCAAATTATTAACAGCATGAGGCCAAGTTAGACAAAATAGATTATAATTTAGATGAAAACACAAAAGAAACTAGAAGCAACTGCAGAAAATATGTGCAAACGTAAATACAAGACGCAGGCGACCCACGTGCATATAGGAGATCAACTTGCGTACATATTGGGATTATTTTACGAGTCTTTGAGAGTCTTTTATCGGATTAAAAAAAAAAAATCTAAAAGGGTCGGCAAGAAAAATTGATACCCAACACTATCATTAACCCGTTAACTAGAGTGCAATAGATATTAATCACTTGATAAAGTTTAGACTTTAAAGAATTCGTACAGCACACATTTTTAATTATGAGAATTCTTTAGGAAAGTAGGAATTATTTTCAATTGTTGAATCTTCTTGAATTTTGTCGGTTTTATGTGTTTTTTTTTTAATGTGATTTTTTTAGTTCTAATGAGAAACACACATTGTTGATAAAGTAATAAGTTACCCTGAAAATTTTTGGTTTATGGGACGGGCAAAGAAAAATTTTTTTATGTGATTATTTTAATTATGAAGGTTACTTTGATATAGTTTTTTTTTTTTTTTTAAATATATGTATTTCTAGAGTTTTTTAAAATTATCTAAATAAAGTTTTCCAATAAGTCAAGATTTTTATTTCAAGCTTATTATATTTCACAATTTTATAAGAGATAAATATTGAAAAGAGAAGTCGACTGTAATGGTCCATGAGAAGTCGTTATATTATGTTTTAAATGACCTCCTAGCTATTATCATGCTTGCATATTGGGATTGACCAAAAGACTTGGAAACAAAACGGAGTTGCCAACTACTTTCCATCACATTATTCTCGAAAAAAAAAAAAAAGCTGGTTTCCATCGTATTATTTTTCTGAAAAAATAAAAATAAAAAAGCTATAAGTTTGTATCACTGTTTTAATTATTAAATCAACTTTTTAACGACTTGATTTATAACTAGGAGTAATTTCGTATTTCGCGCTGTAAATTTTAACATGGATATTATAATCCTTAAATATTAATCTAATTATATCAAACATTAATGTGTTGATAAGACAAAATTCTTATCATAAATTATTAATTTTTTTGTTGCTAAACTATTAATAACATGAGGTCAAGTAACATAAAATAGCTTATAATTTATATGAAAACACAAAAGAAACTAGGAGCAACTATACGAAATATATGCAAACATAAATATAAGACACATGCATGGACCCACGTACATAGGAGCTCAACTTGCGTACATATTGGGATTGCTTTACAAGTCTTTGAGAGTCTTTTGTCCGATTAAAAATTTCTACATAGATGGGCAAGAAAAATTGATTCCCAATAATATCATTAATCCTTTAGCTAGAGTGCAATAGATATTAGTCACTCGATAAAGCTTAGACTTTAGAGAATTCTTACCACAGACACTTTTAATTATGAGAATTCTTTAGGAAAGTAGGGATTTATTATAAATTGTTAAATCTTATTAAATTTTGACAGTTTTATATGTTTTTTTAGTCATTTTTATGTGATTTTTTTGATCGAATGAGAAACACACATTGTTGATAATTATATGTCACCTGAAAAAGTTTTGGTTTATGAGACGGGCAAACAAAAAAAAAAAAAAACACAAACATCCATTTATGTCAGTTTAACAAAGATAAAACTGAACAATTGTTATTTTGCGTCAACAATAACTTTTGACTAGATATGTGAACGCAAAGAAAAATTGACACAAATAATTCAAATTATGAAGCCTAGATAGAGACGTGTATTCGTATTGGTTGGGGTAATCTGAGCCAGACATTTTGGGTAGACTTCCCTTTATATATTCCAGGATTAGTGGAGTAATTATATTCCTAAACCACACATCTTCCATTTGTTCTGATGATGCCCATTATTGTCAGGATGAGTACACCAAACAAAAAATATTTCATTCATTTAGCAATTCTGATTTCCCTCAAAGGTGCCTTGGGATATACTGCTTTTGGAGAGGGAGAGCCAAGACCAACAACCAGGTGCAAAGAAGCAGAGAGGCATGCACTGCTAGAGATCAAGGAGAATTATTAATAACTCCATATAGTGTGATATACTCTTTGATGCCAAATTATTAATAACAGGAGGACACGTCAAAAACAAAGTTTATCATAATTTATATGAAACCTATAGAAACTTGAAGCAATTGATATATATATATATATATATATATATATATGTATATTAAAATGTCTCAAATCTGATAATAGAATAGGTTTAGTAGTTATAACATTTTGTTTAGTATTTTGTAATATAGTGCAATTTAGAACTATTAAAACAAATGACAAGCATTACTAAGAAAATATTAAATTAGAATCAACTGGCTGTTATAATAACATACAAAAAAATTACCAAAGTCGTTGTATTAAAATGTCGGATATGAGACTATGAGTATATATAGACATATACATATGATATATATAGATATATATAGCTATTGAACTTGTAACTTTGCATAGGGCATCACTATAACAATCAATTGATGGGTACATTATAATATTTTTAAATGATATTTATCTTTTGCAAGAACAGTTATAAAATGATATCATGTTACATACATTTTTACATAAAGTTATAAATAAAGTACTTATTTTAAGTTGTTTATTAGAAAGATATAATTAACAGATTTATTTGATAGCGAGCTCGTAAGATACTATATTCCCATATATACACACACCATATTTATGGGCACATGGATAGGAGCTTTATTTACGTATATATAGGGTTCGAAGACTTTGAGTCTTCTATCGGATCATGAATTTCTAACTACGTCCATTAGCAAGAAAAATTGATTGCCAACTACTTACAATTGACCATTATGGAGTAAAAGAGACGCTCATTAGTCACTTCATAAAACTTTGATAATTCATATAGCACATCGTTATCATTATAAAAGTCTTGGGAAAAGCCAGAAATTATTTTCAACAATTAAATTATTATCGAATTTCAGTCAGTTTTATACCTATTATATATATATAGATGTAATGCATTACATGCTAATAATCTTTCAGCTAATTAAGAATAAATATAATCAAACACCCAAGTTCAATTTGGTGTGTTGTAGATTTTTCACATAAAATTGCGACCAATTAGTAAGCCAAATCCATCACGGTTTAACAAAGTCCTAGTTTTCCATATTTGTTTTTGGTGATAATTGACAGCAGATAATTTCTATTATACACAACACATTTTACAAATTATAAAGTAAACATAGTTCTAAAGGAACATGTGAAAATCCTACATTATACAAATTTTCATTTAGAAAAAAATACATTTTACTTGAATTTTTGTTTCTTTTTCTTCAAGCAACTGAATGTTTTTCTTTCTTTTTTTTTTTTATTGTGAAACTATTAATAATAGCAGGTCACGTCGAAGACAAAATTTATTAAAAGTTTTATGAGAACATTAGAAACTAGGAGCAACTTTTATAGAATATATTTATGTAAACCAAATGTCTCAAATCAGGAAGCTAAATAGGTCTAACAGTGTTAACATTTTATTTATAACATTATATTTTAACAGCTGATTTTCTTTTTATTTAGAATCTTATATTGTTGTAATAATTAGAATTATTAGAGCACATGATAAATTTTATTGAAAATTAGGATTCATTTGGTGTTCAGATTGAATTTGAGATGAAATGAAATTTTTAGTTGAAGTTAATTGATTTTTTAAAAACTAGTTATAGTTTTGTTGATTTTTTTTTATTTTTATAAAAAGACCCAAAAAAAAAAAAAAAAAAACCTACTATAAAGCACAGCTGTGTTTAAACTCAAACTCATACTCAACCTACATTCTAAATAGGCTTAGCATTACATTGGAATTAACTGTTTAATTGATTATTACAATACATAACGTTGGCAAAATCCATCACGATTTAAGGGAGTCCGAGATATCCAAATTCCACGTGGTTTTTTTTTTAAATTAATTGCAAATTACATTTATACAAAGTAAAAGGCATTTTACTAATATTGCATTATATATACTAATTATGCAGTAATCTTGTTTCTACTTGCAAGGAGGATGCGTAAAATCCTACTACTATAAAATTTTCATTTGGAAGACGATACAATGTACTTACAATTTTTCTTTTTTCTCATTCCTTTTTCTTGGAGAAACTGAACATTTTTATTTTTTGATGCCAAACTACAGGAGGTCATATCAAATACAAAGTATATTATAGCTTATATGAAAAGTACATTAGAAACTAGAAGCAAGTACTAAAAAATATATATATAAACACAAAGTCTTGTATCTGATACTATATGATATCTGATATGTAAACTTCAGTTGCTGTGACTATGAACTTCAGTTGCTGTGAATATGAACTTCAATTGCTGTAAATATGAATATCAGTTACTAGAAATGTGAATTCATGAAAAAGAAAATGTAGTTAAAGCGAGCGTGAATTCTCCATATTTTACATTTACTTCAGCATAAATCCATATTTTTAGTAATTGAAATTTACATTCATAATAACTGAAGTTTTTATTACTAGATATCATCTGTTATCAGATAGGAGATTGACTATATATATATATATGTAAATACTTATGGTACATCTATATATAAAACACATACATACATATATATATATATATATATTGAGACACATATATAGGAGCTCAACTTGCGTACAAATGGGGTATCACCTATTGGAAGACTTTGAGTCTTCTATCGATTCAATAATACTAAGTCTAGCTGGAAAAATTGATTGCCAACAACGTACATTGACCACTATGGAGTACAAGAGACGCTCATCAGTCACTCCACATTTGTTTTTTCTTGATATATATATATAAAGTAAATAGAAAGGATGACTTGGATTAAACATTCCTATTAAGTCGGCATCCAAAACCATAACCCATCGCATACCAAGTCAATAGATATTCCACAAAGCTTTGATCATTCGTACAACACATATATATCATTATAAGAATTCTTCGAAAGAGTAGGAAATTATCTTAAAACGTTAAATCTATAACAAATTATGTTAATCTTATATGTATTTTAATAATAAAAAAAGACATTCAGAAAGGTGAATTACTATTGATAAAAATACCATATTCGGAGAAATTTCCAATTTATGGGACGGGAAGGGGGAAAAAGACACATCCATGTCAATTTGCAACGTATTAATGAACGGTCATTTGTTTGGAATACGTTTAAAAAACTTTTGACAAGATGTGTGAACGTAAGGAAAAATCAACACAAGTTGCGAAAACAAGATTGAGACGTATATTCGTTTTGGACAAGGTGATCTGAGCTAGACATACTGAATAGACCTCTCTTTGTATATTGTCCAATTTGCGGAGTAATTCCTAAAACCACATATCTTCCATTTGTTACCCATTATTGTCATGATGAGTACACCAACCAAAACAATTTTTATGCTTTTAGAAATTCTCATTTACATCACTGGTGCCTTGGTTGAAAAAACAGATTTTGATTTTGATTTTATTTTATTTTATTTTTTCCTTTTTAGGGAAGGTCTATAGTGAGGGATGTTAATTTTACCCCAACATATAAAACCATTTACAACCGTTAACATGTAATTTAATGGTTAAGATGATGATAGGTGCGCCGGTATTTCTAGTGTGAAAACTATATGTGACTAAGAGAGAATGAAAATAAAATAAAAACAAAACATCATTTTATTTTTTTTAAGGGGGGAACAAAAAAAAAAAGACGAGTAGATTGTCAGATTAGAGAATAGAGCTCAGTCAGCTTGCAGACAAGGTTGAGTCGAGCGTTGGATTGCCAGTATGGTTCATATGGCTAACACGCTAGAGAAGGTGAAGGGTCTATAGACATGGGAGTATATGAGAAGGTGTCCATGTAATTGTCGCGAGTGATTTTGGTAAGTTGATTAATGGGCTAAGAAAATAATGTGGTAAAGTATTAGGAAAGTAAAAGGGGTGGTGTGAAATTTTTTGTTTGTGGCCGAAGATTGGGAATCATGGATTGAAGAATATATAGAAAGTGGAGTTGGTGGGAGATTATGGTAAAGCTTTTTAATTTTATTTATTATTTATTATTTGTTTTAATTTTGACTTTATTATGGTCAAAAGTATCAAATATTCTCATATCTTTTCTACTGTGAAGATGTTTTCACAATCGCATATCACATTTTATGATAGCTAAAATCGAAATCAAATTCTATAAATGGCGGTTTTCTCACATTTTAGATTGTTACTTTATGATTATTTTTAGCTTAAACTTGATAGAATCTTGTTTTTTCAATTCAGATAGAACGATAAAGAACTGAAATCAAAATATATGAAAGTAAATTAACTCTAGATTTATGTTATTACTTATTATTATTTACGAATTTCAAATATTTAGTTGAAACAATCTAATTTATTGTTTTCATTATCTTTAAATTGCTTAAATATGATGGTAATTTCATGGAGAGTTGATTATTGACTAACGACTGTTGAACAATTTTTTTTTTTTTTTCTCATGTTCATTTCTTGTCCTTTTTTGAATCTTTGATCAAGATATTCTACTCTTATCTCAATCCGACATCGAATTTAACACAGTTATAATTGAACATTCGTCATTTTGCGTCAATAACGTTCTCCTATACTACTTTTGACTAGACATATGAATGCAATGGAAAAAAAAAATGAACAAAAAAAAAAAACCTACTATTTCCATCGAATGTTTTAAATGACTGCCTATTAGCAGGCATGGATATCAAGATTGACCAAAAACCTTGAAAAGAAAACCTAAAAACAAAGCGGAGTTACCAACTACTTTCCATCACATTATATAAAAAAAAAAAAAAAAAAATTCCATCATAGTTGCCTTGTTCTAAAAAGGAAAAAAAAAAAAAAACTACTTTCCATCATATTAATTTTCTTATTAAAAAAAAAAAGCTATGGGTTGATATCATTGTTTTAATTATTAGATCAACTTTGATTTATATCTAAAGAGTATTTTCATATGTCATGTTGTAAATTTTAACATGGATACTTACAATCATAAAGAATTAATCTAGCAGTATCTAGCAGTAATACTTGTGCTGTTAAGATAGAAATACAATTCTTATCATAAATTTTTTTTCTTCTTCTTTTTTTTTTTTTCCCCAAATTATTAATAGCACGAGGTCAAGTGTACAGAATAGATTATAATTTACAAGAAAACACAAAAGAAACTAGAAGCAACTATACAAAATATGTGAAAGCAGAAATATAAGACACACTCATGGACCCACGTACATACAGGAGCTCAACTTGCGTACGTATTGGGATTGTTTTACGAGTCTTTGAGAGTCTTCTGTCGGATAAAAAATTTCTAAATGGTTCGGCAAGGAAAATTGATTCCCAACACTATCATTAACCCTTTAGCTGAAGTGCAATAGATATTAATCACTCGATAAAGCTTACACTTCAAAGAATTCGTATAACACATTTTTAGTTATGAGAATTCTTTAGAAAAGCAGGGAGTTATTTTAAATCGTTGAATCTTACTGAATTTTGTCAGTTATATATATTCATATTGTTTTCATTTTTATGCGATTTTTAGTTCAAATGAGAAACACACATTGTTGATAAAGTAATAAGTTACCCTTAAAAGTTTTGGTTTATGGGATGGGCGAAGGAAAAAAAATTTTTTTTATGTGATTATTTTAATTATGAAGGTTATTTTGATTTAGTTTTTCTTTAAATATATCTAGATGTTTCTAAAATTATCTAAGTAAAATTTTTTGATAAGTCAAGATTTTTATTTTAAGCTTATTAGTTTTTATAATTTTATTGGAGATGAATGTTAAAAAGGAAAGTCAATTATAACGGTACATGAGGGTTCATTACATTATGTTTTGAATGACTTCCTATGCAGATCGGGATTGACTAGAACACCTGGAAACAAAGCAGAGTTGCCAACTACTTTCCATCACAATATTCTTAAAAAAAAAAAAAAAAAAACTTTCCTTCACATTCAGATTATTATTAAAAAAAACAAAGTTACTTTCCATCATATTATTTTTCTAAAAAATAAAAAGTAAAAAAGCTAGGTTAGTATCGCTATTTTAATTATAAAATCAATTTTTTAACAATATGATTTATAACAAGGAGTAATTCCGTATGTCGCGCTGTAAATTTTAACATAGATACTTATAATCATTAAATATTAATCTAACAATATCAAATAGTAATGCATGCCGATAAGACAAAAATGCAATTTTTATAATAAATCATTAATTTTTTTTTTTTTTGGGTTGCCAAACTATTAATAACATGAGGTCAAGTTAAAGAAAATAGCTTATAATTTATATGAAAACACCAAAGAAACTAGGAACCATACGAAATAAATGCAAACACAAATATAAGACGCATGGACCCACGAACATACGAGCTCAACTTGCGTACATATTGGGATTGCTTTACAAGTCTTTGAGAGTCATTTTTATCGGATAAAAAATTTCTAAGTAGATCAGTAAGAAAAATTGATTCCCAACAATATCGTTAACCCCTTGTCTGGAGTGCAATAATATTAGTCACTCCATAAAGCTTAGACTTTAGAGAATTTGTACAACACACATTTTTAATTATGAGAGTTCTTTAGAAAAGTAGGGAATTATTATAAATTGTTAAATCTTATTAAATTCTGTCAGTTTTATATGTATTTTTAGTCATTTTTATGTGGTTTTTTAGATCAAATGAGAAACACACATTCCTGATAAATATAAGTTACCCTGAAAAGTTTCGGTTAAAGGGATGGGCAAACAAAAAAAAAAAAAAAAACACACACACACACATCCATTTATGTCAGTTTAACAAAGAAAAGACTGAACACTTGTTATTTTGCGTCAACAATGACTTTTGACTAGATATGTGGACGCAAAGAAAAATTGACACAGATAATTCAAAATTATGAAGCCTAGATAGAGACGTGTATTCGTGTTGGATGGGGTAATCTGAGCTAGATATTTTCGGTAGACTTCTCTTTATATATTCCAGGATTAATGGAGTAATTATTCCTAAACCACATATCTTCCATTTGTTCTGATGATGCCCTTTATTGTCAGGATGAGTACACCAAACAAAAAAAATTTCATGCTTTTAGCAATTCTGATTTCCCTCACAGGTGCCTTGGGATCTACTGCTTCAGGAGAGGGAGAGCCAAGAGCAAAAACCAGGTGCAAAGAAGCAGAGAGGCATGCACTGCTAGAGATCAAGGAGAATCTCCACGGACTTGATGTCGGTTTTCTTTTGCCTTGGGGAAATGGAGATGAAAGAAGAGAGTGCTGTGAGTGGATTGGAATTCGGTGCGACAACAAATCTGGTCGTGTTATCAGGCTTGATTTCTCTCCTTCAACTCTTGGCAGAGATCAGGATCTTTTTCTTGAAGGTAACCTCAGTTCCTCCTTGGTTGACTTGCAGTATTTGCAGTATTTGGACCTAAGCTACATTAACTTTAGAGGGAACTCCATTCCGAGTTTCATTGGTAGCCTTGGTAAATTAAGGTACCTCAATCTCTCTTACACTTACATGTCTGGAAAAGTTCCCCCTCAGCTGGGAAACCTATCCAGCTTGCAGTTTCTGGATCTTAACGAAACTCACTTAGAGATAAGAAACATGGAGTGGGCTTCACATCTTTCTTCTCTGCAACTAATTGACCTCAGTTTCACAAACATGAGCTTCGCTCATGACTGGGTTCAGGTGGTTAATAACCTTCCTCACTTGAAAATTCTAAAGTTTAGTGGTTCAGACCTTCCAGATACAGTTCCTCTGTCTATTTCCTTCGTTAATTCTTCAAAAGTTCTTGCCATCATTGATCTTTCTTCTAGTTATGATCTCTCTTCTTCTATATTCCAATGGCTATTCAACTACAGCCATAGCCTTGTTCATCTTGATCTCTCTTCGTGCTCATTAAATGGTTCCATTCCTGAAGCTTTTCATAATATGGCTGCCCTTGAATATCTTGATCTTTCTTTCAGTGAATTAAACGGTTCCATTCTGCAGTCCTTTGGGAACATGATCGCTCTTGAGTATCTTGATCTTTCTTACAATGGATTAGACAGTTCCATTCTGCAATCCTTTGAGAATATTACTACTCATGAGCATCTTGATCTTTCCTCGAATGAATTAAAAGGTTGTATTCCGCAATCCTTTGAGAATATGACTACTCTTGAGCATCTTGATCTTTCCAGGAATGAATTAGAAGGTTGCATTCCGCAATCCTTTGGGAATATGACTGCTCTTGAGTATCTTGATCTTTCATGTAATAAGCTTGAAGGTGAAATTCCAAAGTCCATTTGGAGAGTATGTACACTACGGGAGTTGCGAGCCCATGACAATAGTCTTGCTGGAGAGCTCCATCTTGCTGAATCTTCAACCAGGTGTGGCAATTTCACATTAGAGGAGTTGGATTTAGGTAATAACCAAATCATGGGGTCGTTACCTAATTTCACTCTGTATACATCTTTGACAACATTGAGGCTTGATGCCAATAAATTAGATGGAGTCGTATCCAAAAGCATTGGCCAGTTATCTAAATTAGAGGTTTTGGATATTTCTGAAAACTTTGTTGCTGACGTGATATCAGAAGCTCATTTCTCTAAGCTCATAAACCTAAGGGTTTTGGATTTGTCTTCAAACCCAAAGATAGTTTTTGAAATCAGCCCTGATTGGATCCCTCCCTTTCATTTGGAGGAAATATATCTTAGGTCTGTCAATTTGGGTCGTCACCTTCCCAAATGGCTCCAAACCCAAAAATCTTATTCAGTGCTCGACATCTCGAATTCAGGAATTGCAGGTTCTATTCCCAATTGGTTTTGGACTAATCTTTCTACTGATACTTTTGAAGTTAGTCTTAATCTTTCAAATAATGGAATTAGTACATTAGCTCATGATAATGAGGTGAGAGACAATCTGGATGGAGTGAAGTTTGAGATAGATTTGAGTTCAAATCAGTTAGAAGACTCGATACCACTTTTTCTACTCCAAATTGCAACTTCTCTCTATCTTCTTGACAATAAATTTTCGGGGCTAAATTCTATTTGTAATGCTACTCAGTCCTTGCCCTTGGAATCCCTTGATGTTTCAAATAATCAATTGTCAGGGGGGCTTCCTGATTGCTGGTCACATGCGGTGCACTTGGAAATCCTGAATTTGAGAAACAATAGCTTAACAGGAAATATTCCCATCTCCATTGGCTTTCTAACTAACATGCTCATATTGCGTTTGAGCAGCAATCATTTGACAGGAAAATTGCCTTCATCCTTGGAAAATTATACATCATTGAGGGTTTTAGACATTGGAGAAAATAGTTTATCGGGGCGTATTCCAGCATGGATTGGGAAAAGTACTAATCTTTCTGTGCTTAGTCTACGATCTAATAACTTCTACGGGAGTATACCTTTACAACTATGTCATTTACAAACTCTTCAATTGTTGGACTTGTCTTCAAATAGGCTATCAAGTAGTATTCCAACTTGTCTGGGTAATATTTCGGCAATGAAACAAATTGGCAGAAATCCATACTTTGTTGTGTGGACTCCGTTAGGTTCTACATACAAGAGAGGTGCTCAGTCTCCACGAATTCCGCCACGTGAAAATGACAAATTACGTCTGGTATGGAAAGGATTAGTGAGAGAATTTAAAAACGTGGGACTCCTGAGGAGCATTGATTTGTCAAGCAATATGTTGATAGGAGAAATTCCCAATGAGGTCACTAAACTTGTTGGATTGGTCTCGTTGAATTTGTCGAGAAACAATTTAAGCGGGGAAATACCCCAAAGGATTGGTGAGTTGAAATCTTTAGATGTTCTTGATTTATCAAAGAACCATCTTTCTGGTCGAATTCCTTCAAGTCTCTCTCAAATTAGTGGTCTCAATACACTAGACCTATCAGACAATAATTTGTCAGGAAAAATTCCAACGGCACTCAACTCCAAACCCGTGATACTGCTGCATATTTTGGAAATCCCGAACTTTGTGGTGACCCACTTCAAAAGAGATGCCCTGGTGAAGAAGAGCCGACAACTTCTAGAGCTACTGAAGATCATGCTGATGACCAAGAAGATCAAGACCAATTGATAACCAAAGGATTTTTCATTAGCAGTACAGTTGGCTTCATCGTTGCATTTTGGGGAGTATGTTTGGCGTTAATATTCAACAAATCATGGAGATACAAATACTTCAAATTGTTGGACAAAGCAGGAGATTGGCTTTATGTAACTGTAGCAGTGAACAAGGCAAAACTTTTGAGGATCATCAAGAGCTAATCGGTAAATACTATCTCTCTCCCTCCCTCCCTCTCTCTCTCTCTCTCTCCCCTATAAGGTTTTAGGAAAAGTTGTTTCTACATCTATTATTGTTTTTCTAAAGTTCACATTTTAACATTTGTACGATTGATCATATTACTGATTACTACTATTATTAGGAGTTTTGACTTCTCATGGAGCCACATAGCCTTTCTTCAAACAATGATCACGGTCAGCACAGAGGAGATCTTTTTTTTTTTTTTTTTTTTCCCTTGCAATGCATCAAGAGTATTCTTCAACAAATAATTTGTAGTATTTAAGTATTGGACTGCAGTTGATTGTCATAATTAATGTGGGTTTTCTTATATATGATTGTGCAATGTAAAATAGTTGATCTTTCTTTCTTTCTTATTTTTCTTCTAGCATTCGACCTAAGGACTATGGATTGGCATAGTTTGAACTGTTCTATTTGTGTGTTTTGTGATTCTGTTGTTCTTATTGTTTCTTTTACTTTATATTGCTCTTTTGGAATTGTTTGACAGACTGTTAATGTGTCAGGTGTCTTGTACTGAAATGTACTTTATAGTCATAGAATGTGTGTTTGGTTTGAAATGTAGCTTGTGTAGATATTACAAGTATTTTATTCCCAGTTCATCGCCAATACAAGTAACTTTGGGCAAAAAAATTTACCTAAATTTCACTAATGAGGGTTTGTTTGATATTTTAGTTTAACTCCACCTAAACTGTACTTTTTTAGCTGGATTTTTGTCTTTTTCTAAAAAGTCAACATAACTTATTACTAGTTTTTGAAAATTTAATCAATTTTAATCTAAAAATTTTAACCCTAACCGAAAATCCAAATGGAAGTTGAATAATATGAAGAACGCAAATACAGTAAGTTCTTTGTGTGGATAACAGATTAGATATCTCTACTAACTAAAACACATCTGAACAAAGGTTTTATGAATTTTCCAAATTATCACTGAGAGAAAATATCCATATTCAGTCCCTTTTTTGAAAAACAAATAAAATAAGGAAAGAAAGAGGGAGAGTAAACCACTATATTAGAGAAACTTTAGTATATCCAACTAAAAAAGCAAGCACATTTATCTAGTCTCAACAATTTCATCATGGTGTTAAACTGAAAGACACATCTAGCTACAAGCGGTGAAAACTTTTAATTGCGAAAAAAATGTGAAAGCAAAAAACATAAAAATAAAAATAGAATTTAAAACTATTACCAGAGTTCTCCCATGTCCCTTGAACGTTATTTAGATTGAAAGCCACAGAGCTTTTTGTTGTTCGAACCGATTCCCCAATAAAGTTGGGGTCATGCGCCTTCAAACCTAACGATGTCAAACAATTGACATTAGATTTATTGGACTCAACAACAATTCACACAACCGTTCAAAAACCTTTCCTTTTAAACAATGATTATTCATCTTCATATCAAGCTTGCTTGGAAACACTAGATATATGTCAACTCCAAATCGAAACCGAGAAACAATATGCCCAAGTTTTCTCTGAAGTTGTAATTTTTCTCATTGAATGAAACCTTATCTATCATGGATGCTCCCTCATTCTTTGATTATCCAAATCAAATTCCAATAATTTTTTACTCTTTTAAAAAAATAAAAACAAACCCAATGAAAACTAGGAAAACCAGATTTAGAGTAACAAACTTACTGATTATCCAAGCTAAGCAATAATTATTTAAAGAAAAAAAAAAACCAACTAAAAAGAGGGGAAAAAAAAGTTCTGAAATTACCAGAGAGGAGAGAATCCGAAGAATCATCACCATCATCGTGATTATGATTATGACCAATTTTCTGGGTGATAACGTAGAGGCCCAAAAGGAGCCACCGGGGGTGGAGTGGAACCGAACCGGAGACTGGACGTAACCGATGAGGTCGACGGAGTTGGCCACCCTCGCCTGGAACGGAATCTAGCCGGGCATGGCCCAATCGGCCATTGACGGCGACAGCGACTGCGGTGGTGGGGTCGGTGGGTTGTGATGAGAAGCGGGTCCAAGAGAGCGGCGGAGAGTCCGGAGATGTTGAAACAGTGATGGGTTTGGGTTCGGAGGGGTCGGAGGGTTTAAGCTATTTGGTGGGTTTGGTGGATTTGGTGGCGCGGTGGGACCGGAGATTGAAAAGGAGAAGCCGGTGGTGGTTTGTCGTTGTTGTTCTAAGCTCCGAGATTGATTGGAATACAGATTTCATTTTTGGGTTTTTTTACTTGACATGAAATGTTCACTATCACTTCCCCAGCAAGAGTGTTGTACAAACATCTCTTGAATTTCTCGAATTTAATAACTTAAGGAGTGTTTAGTGAATGAATTTAGTTTAAAATTTTTTAAGTTTCAATAGTAATTTTTTAAAAAAGATAAAAAAAATTTTTAGAAAAGATAAAAAACTTTTTCAAAAAAAGACAAAAATCATGATGAAAAAAGTACAATTTAGTTTAAACAGCGCTAGCAACCAAACATACCCTTAGGGTCCGTTTGACGCTTGAGTTGAGTTTAAAATAAGATGAAAATTTTAAATTTGAATTGGTTGACTTTTTAAAAATTAGTTATAAATTTTGTTGAATTTTCAAAAAAGGACAAAACTTAAGATGAAAAAGTACAATTTAGTTGGAGTTAAACCTGAATGTCAAACATATGCTTAGTCTGTAAATATTTTTTTTTTTAATAATCAGCCTCCTAAACTTTAGAATTTTGACTACATCAGTCTTTTTTGTTTATGTCTTTTAAATTTTATGTTATTTTTTTGGCAAGTAATTTATAAGTGACAACTCAAAAAGACATTACTGATAATTTTTACTTAATTGTTATATAAATTTAAATAAAAATAACAAACATTATCTTTCTTGCTCTATTATGTGTAAATCACATGGAAAAAATTGTCATGCCTTAGATTTTGCTCTTGTTTAGAATTGTATACTGCATTTTAATATTTCAAATTTTTACATCATCTAATTAGATTTAATATATAAATTTATATAATTTCACGGTCAACACGCTGATTTTATCTAAAAATGCACAAAATAACTTAAAAAGAAAAACTAAAATTAGGAGGGATTTACTTTTTTGTACCATACATTTTACTTTTATTCAATATATCAACTGTGCATTTTGAAGTTGTTTAATACATATATATTTTTTGATTGACACTAAATTTTGACATAAACATACCAAAGATATTCTTAAAATTAAAGTTGAAAAATAATTGATAAATTCGAATTTAATGGTATTTAATTATGGCATTTTAAAGTCAAAATGAAGTATTAATCAAGAAAATATATAGATTTGTGTGTTAAATATAATAGAATCATGTATTTTTAAGTTGAAAAATAATTGAGAAATTTGAATTTAATGGTATTTTTGGCATTTAAAGGTTAATATCAAGTGTTCATCTAAAAAATATATAGATTAATTGTGTATTAAATACAATAAAACGATCTAAAAATACATGATTTTAAAACATAAGATACTTTCTGAATAAAACAAAACACACGGTATAAAAGGTGAATGACAGGAGAGAAGGAGAAGGAGCAACAGTACAGTAGCCGGGAGCGAAAGTAGAGTTGGCTTTTTTACTTTTGTACATGGGTGTTTCCCAAAATTTTTTTTAAATAAAGACACTTTATTATATTATTTTCAAGAATATCTAAATATAAATTGAGAATTTTCTGATAAGATATGGAAAATAAAAATAAAAAAAATCCCCCTATCTATAGAATTGTCATGAGTTTCTAGTGTCATTCTCTTCGGTTCTTCATATTTTTCAGGATTATCTGGTTACTCTAACCTTTATCTTTACAATGCTTTTTTTTTTTTTTGGCTTCCAGCCAAAAAAAAAAAAAAAACTTACTCAAATAGGTTTATATTATGACCAAGCTATGTGACGATTTTCATCATTGTCAAAGAATTCCAAGAAAACAAGAAACTAGTGATGAATCTACTATCGATCCACAACTTGTTCAAATCACAAACTCCACCTTTTGCAAGCAAGTTTGCTACATATATATACAACATCCAAATGATGTCTCCTCATGTGATCTCCAAGTTCCTGAAGTGGGTTTAATAACTCATTTGCCTAAACCACCGCGAGTCCATCAAACAATTTATAATCAAGGAGGGTCTCATAGAAAACTTCTTAAATTGTTTACTTATAATGGTGATTAAAAAAAAAAAGGATATTCTTCATATTTTCTCTTTGACAATGATTTTTCTACAATCAAATGTCAAATTCCAGTGACTCTATTCAAAATCAAATTCTCCAATTAGAAATTTTAAGACATTTTAGATTGTTGTTAATATTTTTTTTAGCTTAAATTTGTTAAAGTCAAGTTTCTTCAACCCATAAAAAATTATAAAGAGAATAGATATTTAAATTAATAATTGTACTGTTAATTATTTTGATATAGTAACGTTTATATTTTAGTCAAATATAGCTTTATCTTGTTGACTATGATTTAATAAATATTGTGTTTCTAGTTTCCTCTTCTTCCGTTGTTGTTCTTCTTTGAATCTCTGACCGCTTCTCTCTCTCTCTCTCTTTTTAAATAATTTGGTTTCTGTCTTAAGACACAGAAAGGCCTGTACATCAATCCGCCCACTTGCCCCAGCCCAATTCAAGAATATTAAAGAGTAATTTACAGGATTACCACTTTTTATTTGAGTATGCCATCCCAATACTATAGTTTTATTTCCGTGTCATTCAATAACTAATGTCAACATAGTCAAAGGAAAAGAAAAAATGAATAGACAAAAATGCCCTCGACTTCTTCCTTTCTGTCTCTTCCTCAGCAGTGACTTCTGACAATATTGGTCACTGATTTTAGTTGTCACAGATATTTTGATTGATTGATTGAATTTTTTTTTTTGGTTGCATTATGTTCTGCAAGAATAGTTTCTTTTTTTACATGGATAGTTGAACGTAGCTCATTCTGATTACTAAAGAGTGTTTTGGTATAATATATTGTTTTATATTATATTATGTTTGAAGTTCGTTTGTTCTCAATATATATATTTTAACGTAGATGGCCGGATATTTTTGACTCTAGCTACTAAAGAGATTATAGTAAATTATTTTTATATTCTATTACAATATATTTTTATTTTTAACATAGATGGTCGTACATCTTTGATCTTGGTTAGAGGGTTTTGGTTAGAAGGTTTTTGATAAGGCATAATTGTAATTTACTCTCAAGATAAATGTTACGACTTGAATCTTTGATACTAGCTTATGGCTTATGTATATTACAAGCCGTTTCTATTCCGTTTTTAGGTTGTTTAATTTTTCCCTTTCTACAGTTTAACTTTTATGAATTTTTTCCTTTAATGTTAATATTGACTTGTGGGTTTGGTAGAGAATGTGATCTTTAAGCAGGTGCTAATCTAATTAGGACGCGTGTGAATTCCTTAATATTAGTTATCTACTCTGTTAATTTAAAATATATATATATAGCAGTTGAGCTTGTAACTTTTTTTTTTATATCATTGTAACAATCAATATAAAATTTTTTAGATATATTTATTTTTTGCAAGAACCGTTACAAAATATTGTTATAAATTGTTATTGTAACTTGTTTATTAGAAAATTATAATTACCAGACTTATTTGGAAGCCAAATCACACGATAGTATAATCTCTTATATATATATATATATATATATATATATATAACACATTTATAAGGACAGATTGAAGAGCCCAATTTGCGTACATATGGGGCTGCTTTGGAAGAAGAGTCTTCTATCGGATCAATGTTTCTAACTACGTCAAGAAAAATTGATTGCCGACTACTTAGCATACACCAGTCTGGAGTAGAAGAGACGCTCCTTAGCCACTCCACACGGCTTTGATTATTCATAAATAGCTAGCAACTATTTATCATTATGAAAATTCTTAGGAAGAGCCGGAGAGTATTTTCAACCATTGAATCATTATAAAATTTGTATCAGTTTTGTATGTATTCCATATATATATATATATACACATATATGTATGTATGTATTGCTGTGAAACAATTACATGCAAATAATCTTTCAGCAAATTAAGTATAAATATAATCGGACCACCAGTTCATTTATTTATTTTTTCAGTAAAAAGAAGGGATAACAAATATTAGAGCAACATTGAGCATCCTAACTAGGTTGATATCCAAAACCTTAACCTATCTGCACTAGTTCCTAACTCAATATTGTAATGACTAGCTTTTTACGATATTACGTTTTCTTTTAAGCTGTACCATGTAGGTATTCATAAAAAAACCTGATGAGGGTCTTTATTAAATTTTGTGAGTTCTTATGATTATGTAAAACTCAAAAATGATTGCTTAGTCAAGCATGTGACCTTTTGAGTAAAAATGGTAGAAAATTTTTATGAATTTATGATGGTCAACATTTGACCAGAAAAGTCAAAGTTTGACTAGAGAAAGTCAAAAGGTTGATTATGACGGTACTACATGTATGGCAAGCAGTATGAAAAATATACTACGAAAAACCATCATTACGGACAAGATAGTAAGAATAAGATTCAAAACCACTATAGAAAAATCAAGCACAATATTTAGGATATTAAGGGCCAAATGGCTTAAAGTTGTAAGAAAAATTTTTACGCAGCCCAATTATATACAGATAAATTTTGGACTGCAGTCCAGTGTAACAATATTGTATTATTAGTGAGAACAGTATTGGAAATATTTGTGTTAGCATGAAAATAAACTGTATATTAAGAAAAAAGCCAAACAAGGCCTAAAGGGAGGACACCTCATCAAAGGATAATTACATAATTTTTGGATTTAAGAAAAATACGGAAAGAAAAAATGGCTTGGTCTCCAAGCCAAGCATCCATGGCCGGCCACATGTAGGGGCTTTTGGGCAAATAATTTTACTTCAAGGACTTATGAGCAATTTTGGATTAAAAAAATAAATCCAAAAATTTAATTATTTTTCACCTATAAATAGGTGGAGGGGGGAGCTCATTTGGTTCACAAAAATGAGAAAATGCCCCTAAACTATGCCCAAAAATTTGCCCACTCCTTTCTCTTAAAATCCGAACTTCAAGGAGAGAAAAAAAAAAGTGAAGAATGAAAAGGATGAGGAGGTTGATCGGATTTTGGTGAGGCAACCATCAAGTGGCCGAAAATTTTTGGAACCCCATAAGCTAGGGAGTGTTGGAAAAATCGGATCCGGTATCAGAGTTACGACGCAGCGGAAGTTTTAAAAATTTTATGCAATTTCCGGAAAAGAAGCTCATGATGCATATAACAATAAATTAATTCATGATCAAGCGTACCTTATTTCTTGGATTTCGGAATTTCTAGAGCGTTTGACCAACGTGTCTTCTCTACTATTCTCGAGTTCCACGTCTCAGAGTGTGTGTGGGCACACGTTCTATGAATCCAAGCGACCGGTAATACTTTCCGAAGTCTAGATCCCTCCTTCTCAATTCCGATGATCCTCGTTGAAAATTTGATCTAACTTCTTTCTTCAAAACTACAAAACAGGAACCGGTTAACCTCCTATGAAAATAATCACTTGGTTTAACCTTCCTCACAGTTTTGATTTAATGGAATTTTCTTTCTTTTTCTCTCTCACAAGATAGCCGAATTTTTGATGTGGAAGAAACCAAAAAAAAAAAAATTTTTTTCTTCCAAAAACGTTTTTTTTTAATTAAAAAAATCAAAAAATTGGTTTTTCAAGAACTCCTAGTCTTTATATAGTATTCCAATCCTTTTCAAAATTTATCTCCTTTTTGAAAAATAATTAATAATTATTTTTCCGAATAAATCTTGAACCAAAAGATCATACAACTTTAGGGCTAGATTCATTAAACTTAAAAATAATTTTTCAAGAGGAAATCTTAACTAAAAATTCGGCCACAAGTGAGATAGATCATGATTAGTGGTTCAAATTTTAAATCAAGAATCTAGACTAGTCAAAAGATCCTAGTCCTATCTTGAATCAAACTTCTTTTAAACCTTTTCGAATTTAAATAGGATTCACATATTTGAATAAATATTTTCCATAAACATTATCTATATTAATTAATTTAAATCAATGAAATATTTCAAATTTTCTTTCCTCACAAAAACCGTGCACCTCTTTAATTAGGAAAAAAAAATCCATGAAATAATCTTCATTATTTAAACCAATTACTAATTTAATGTTGGGAATATATTTAAACAATTTTGAAATAAAATTTTCTTCTCTCCACACAATTAAAAAAACGTATACCTCTTTTAATTAGGAGAGAAAAATTTTGTTTTCCAAAATTCAAACACAATCTTATTTTCAACATTCAAATTAACCAATCACATGTTGACAAATCATTTGTCTACAAATTTCACATGTCCAATCCTTTCTGGATTGCATGTAAGAAAGTACCATGTCTTAATAGACATTACAAAATTTCATTTACAATTTACAGATCTCATTAGGAACAAATCCCGAGACGGTTCATGGAACTATATGAGCTAATAGAGGGACCCTATGGAAATATGTAAAGAGGCTCCCATAATTGTGAAAAATTAATCCCAGATTAATTATCCATCAATTATTAACTTCAAAACTATTCCACTAAAAGTTTGAAGCTGAACTCCTGTTTACATACCGTATTACGAAAGCTCTCTCACGTAGTGCTTCTTCCATGATTTATTCATCCCTTGCTTAATCCCCATATGTTATCCATGATTTAATTAAGGACTTTTTCCGTTTTACCTTTTCAATCATTTTAACTTAAAGTTCCATTATTCTCCATTGAAAGAATCACCAATTGTAAAACCATACAATTGGTAAACCATCACAGAACACAAAGTAAACCGATGGCCAAGATCTTGTTATACTATCTTTCAATCCCCGAATAATGTCTTTAAGTAGATAACATTTACTATAGTTAAGATAGCCATGGATTTCGTATCTATGAATCTTGATTTCTCCATCCATAAGTCATGCACCCAAAACACAAGTTTGTTGACCATGAATTAACAGTGTCTCACCTTTAGTGCATCAAAGTACATAAGTCATGGATGCGAACTCAAGTAATCATTTCAGGATTAAGATTAATGCAGGATGATAATCAAAGCATCATTGATTCTTTCAAACGGAATTATTAAACCGAATCAAATAACACTTTAGGTCCAGTCCAATGTCATACCTCAATACTGGTATACATTAAAGTTTCTACTCGGAACCTATCCGATGGTCAAGAGAAACCATCCCTTCAAGGAAGTAGACAACCTTTACAATCTTATCATGAATAAAATCCCCAAATCTTATTCCGTTGATTGCGGATTATTTATTTAGACTGTTATCAAATTACCACGTCTTCTATGCATACCCCGTATACATGTGGTAATTCGATATATTACCAATAGCCCATGAGTATTTTATGTTTGCTCAAAATAATTATACAATCAACAAATGAAAGTAAATAGGACACAACTTATTAAACATGAATAACTTCCTCTTATTAATATCAAAATGTCATATTTACAGAAAATCCCTAATATTGATTTTCTATCCTTAGGGTACATATAGATCCCAACAGGGAGGCCGATTGTGGAAGGGGACAAGGGGAAGAAAAAGTTTGGATCAAAGCCTAACCCAATTCTTGTGTTGATCAAGGTAAATCCCCTTTGGTCCCTAAGCTTTTTAATTTGAGCTTCAATTGGAAATTTAAGTGTATTTCAAGTTGGATTTGTAACAGCATAAGCTCATTTTATTTCTATTGCCCTAGATTAGATTGTAGGTTTTGTGCTTGATTAGGTTTATGGGTGGTTTTGATTTATGGCTATGCATGATTATGTGCTTATGCTTGCATGATTCTAGGGTTTGCTTGTATGCTTTACGATGTGGTTATATGTCTCCAAAAATGTTCAAGAAAGTTGTAGGTTATGCATGCTAGATTAGAAGCTTGGATGTTGTATGGAATTGCAAACCCTAGCTTGGTGCAAAAACACCCCAAGGGTTTGCATAAGTATGTATGGATGATGTATGGATGTATAATGATGGAATGGTATGTTAGAAAACGTTGTATGACTGTTTTAGGCTCCTGGTTTGACCAGTTGAGTTAGTATGCGTATACTAGGACGTAAAATGAACTTAAGTAAGAAAACTGTCAGTTCGGATAACACTGACCTGTTTTCTGGAAAGTGAGATTTGAGGCCCTTAGAAGTCGAATTTGGAAAAACGTAAAACATGAAAGTTATAGAGAAGGATTTTTCCTAATGGGAAACGTAGGAAGTTTTTGAAAATAAGGCTCCAATGGCATTGGTTTTTACAAAAATCCAAACCTGACCGTGCCCAGACTTCATGCACGGCCAGACAGGTTCAATAGGAAAAACGAGTAGGTTAGAGACCGAACTGGGTCTCAACTAAAACACGAAAGTTGTAGGGCCTTTCGAGATTAAAAACTTTCGTGGAGAAAAATTTTTCGGATTCAGCCCAGATTTTTAAATAAAAATTGGATTCCAAAACTATGCAGGAAATAGGAAATTCCTGCACAGGATTTTCTAAGACAGTGCAGGAAAAGGACATTCCTGTACATACACTGATAAATTGGTTGTGGAAAACTGTTCCAAAGGCAGTTTCCAACACTTAGTAAATTTTACAAATCCTACTCAAGAGTTACAATTTTTCATAAGTTGAACAAGGATTTTTGTATAAATTGGACATAAAGTGCAAAGTTTTTCCAAAGTAAAGGAAAGCAAATTTTGGACCCAAGTTGTCATAAAATTTGATAATAAGACGATGACCAACGATAACCGGGAAGAATACCCGAGTTATTGGATTGGGCCCAAAGCCCAAAGTTACCCATAGTAACCCAATAGGATTCAACTTAGAAGTTTGGGCTTTAATGACCCAATAGGAGTTGACATAAGTGTGACCCAAATTGGTTCACACCAAGGGTTACCCAATGTAACCCAATAAGATACTAAGTTTGATAATGGGCCTAAAACCTAGGGTTACTCCTAGTAACCTAATGAATTATGGATTGATTATAATAAGGCCTAGGCCCAAGATTAGGAGTAGTAACCTAACACTATTCATGTATGCTTGGGCTTAGTACCCAAGGTACTCTAAGTAACCTAATAAGTTACGATATTAGTATGGTAGACTATAAACTTTAGGGTTACTTGAAGTAACCAAGTAAGTTATCGAAGAGATTTATGGGGGACATACAACTAAGGACATGTATAGATGTTGGTTAGGTTACCAACATTTTATGGTTATGGTTATAGAATCCTTACCTATGTCCTTTTATAATAGCAGGAGGTAGCTTGCTGTTGCACCCTGACTTGGAGCAATAGAGTAAAGGACATAGCATACGAGGTAAGTACAACTCCGCTACAACATAGGCTTTTTGTTGTGTTACTTGCCTGATGTGTTGTATGCAATGATGTGATGTGATTTGATATGTTAAAGTTTATGTGATGCTATGATATAATGTAAGATGTGTTAAGTTTATGAAATGTCATCATATGACTTATGAATTATCTATGTGTGATATCACGAAGCATGTTCACCAATTGATAAAGATAAGATCAAAGTATGAAACGATAAAAGTTAAATATGATGGCAAGCAAGCTTGCCTGTGTCGTGCCGACCCGCGTTAGGTCGGGTTAGGTCTATGGTTTGAATTGGACTGGGTTGGCCACCCCAACCACTTCATAGCTACGTGCCCGGTATGGATACTTATGTTAAGGGGCCCATAAGTATGTTAAGTTCTGAAAGAATGTTATGAAAGAGTAAGAAAATATAATGAAGCATAAACGGTTCATGCATGGTTATGTTGTGTTATGTTATGTTATGTTATGTTTGTTTTGTATCGCGGATGTTATAGTTGTACTTGTTGAGCGAAAGCTCACGTCTTACGCTATGCTGTAGGTAAGCAACCTACCGGCAATCTCTGATGCAAGATGGTGGAGCGTGGCACTGCTAGCTGTGAAAAGTGGGAATAGTAGCCACTACACGTTTTGTTCATTTTATGTTCAGACGTTTTATTTAGTAAACGTTTATAAGTAAGTATGCATTCGTGTGAGTTCGCACCGTGTAAAAAAAAAAAAAAATCCGCTAATTACGCTAAGACACGTTATGTATGTATTTTTTTTTTTTTGGTGGGTGATAATTAACATTAGATTTCTATTATACATAACTCATTTTATTGATTATGAAGTAATCATAGTTCTACTTGCAAGGAAGATGTGTAAAATCCTTCGTTATATAATTTTTCATCTGGAAAAAGATACATTTTACTTGAATTTTTTTCTCCTTTTCTTTAAGAAACTGAATTTTTTTCCTTTTTAATTGCCAAATTTTTAATAACAGGAGATCACGTCGAACACAAAATTTATCATTTTTTTTTAATGAAAACGTTAGAAAAATAGAAGCAAATTTTATATATAAATGTGTGTGTATATAGATTTATCTATATATATATATAGATTTATAGAGAAAATGTCTTAGAAACTCGAATAGATCTAGTAGTTGTAACATTTAATTTAGAACCTTGTAACTACTAGTTAATTTATATACATGTAGCTTTTTATTCAAAATTTTATATCATTGGAATATTTAAAATAATTATAGCAAAGGATAAATATCACTGAAAATTAGTATTATATTAGAATTAACTGTTTAACTTATTGTTACAATTAGAAGTACCATTTTATAAATGTTCTGGATGAACTATATATTTATGGGATATACTGTTGTTCGGCGGCCGTATGCATCTAGCAAGAGAGAGAGCGGTGGGTGGAAGAGATGGTACAATCCAAAACGTTGTATCCATATTCACCTTCTCCTTCATCATCACTGTTCATTTTTACATCTAACGGTTCACAACACCCCATCCTACGTGTTCAGTAAAAAGGGGCTATTAGACATGAGAGTTGATGTATATTTATATATGTAAGCAAATAATCATGATAAAACTATACACATATAACAAATTTATGGAGACACACGTGTAGGAGCTCAACTTGCGTACAAATTGGGTTGCTTTGGAAGACTTTGCGTCTTCTATAGGATCATTAATTTTTAACCACTACCAGAAAGAAAAATTGATTGCTAACTACTTATCATTGACCATTAATCTGGAATACAAGAGACGCTCATTACATATTTATTATTATGAAAATTCTTAGGAAGAACAGAAAATTATATATTTCGACTTTCCATACGTCATTTTCAAAACAAATTTCCGTCACGTTAATAGCCAATTTGTTCCTTGACTATTTTGGAGTAAACTGCACGCTAAAATAATCAGAGCTCAAATATAGGATTTGTTTAAATCGAATCGATAAGCTGAAAACAAGCTTTAACTCAATCAAGTGCCATTTTATGGGTAATTAAGAGATTAATCTTAAGTGCAAATAATCTTTCAACAAAGTTTTAAAAATAAGTAAATCCCAAGTTCAGTACATCAACACATACGTATTTCATTATCTTAACTCAATGTCGATTTTTACCTGTAAAATTGTGACTGATTAGTAAGAAAGTATTGGCGAAATCTATAACGCTTCAACGGAGTCCGAGTTTTCCACATGGTTTTTTTTTTTTTTTTTTTTTTTTTTTTTTTTTTTTTGTGATGATTAACTGTGCATTTATTTTATACAAACCAAAAGACGTTTTACTAATATTGTATTATACGATTCATGCAATAATCTTGGTTCTACTTGCGAGGAAGATGCGTAAAATCCTACTATTATATAATTTTTCATTTAGCAGACGGTGCATTTTACTTGAAAATTTACTTTTTTTTTTTCTTTTTTCCTTTTCTTCGAAGAAACTAAACATTTTTCTCTTTTGATGTCAAACTACAATAATGGTCGTAAATATCAATAATATTTTCAAAATTTCTACCAAAATTTTCATGTTTGAGGGGTACTGAAATATCTTTTAGGTGTAATATCTTTTCCATCAAAATATCAGAGAAATTTCTAGAAATAATAGGACAAAACACAGTGTAATTTTTATAAAATATTGAAAAATATCAAGAAAATTTCGGCAAAAATTTCTGAAATTTGGAATTTCTAACATTTACTGTCTTTTTGAATTTGTTATAATTATCTTCTATTTTTTAAATAAATGGTGACAGATCATTATCTTATAAAAAAAAATATAAAAAATAAAATAAAAGCCAACACATTAAAAACTTTGTGCAATTTTCAATTTATGAAAATATATTAAAAAGAGATCGACAAAATTACATTTAGTATGTTCACAACTATATTTAACTCTATTCAAATAACATATTATAAGATTTATTTGTCTCGTCATCTCATTTTAACTCAAATTGTATTTATTTTATCTTTTTTTCAAAAAATTTTTATTTTTTTCTCAAAAAGTTTTTTATCTTTTCTGAAAATTCAAAAAAATTTACTATTACAACTAAAATATTTCAACTCAAACTAACCAACCAAACGGACTCTATGATACCAATATTATTTCAAGATGGTGTCCTAACCATGTTTGAACATTAGAGGACTTCTTTTTTGTATTAAAATATGTAAGGTATAATATGTTTCTTATATAAAAGTTGTGTATTTATATATCATTTTAATATTTGCATCATAAAATGTTAGAAGTATATTTTAAAACCAAATTTCCATAACTTCTATACTTTTCTTTTTCAATATTTCCACTGATATTGATAATATCTCCAAAATTTCTATAAAATTAGACTATCAACATTTTCTGTTGATATTGGTATTTTCATCTTTGATTGTAGGAGGTCACGTCAAGGACAAAGTATATTATGACTTATATAAAATCATTAGAAACTAGAAGCAACTGTATTAATATAAATGCATATATGGGAATGACAATTTTACCAATGGGTGCATGTACTCGCAGATACACACCCTATTAGGGGTGAGTTTGCGGGTTAAGGTTAACCCTCGCATGTGGATGCGGGGTGAGGGTGGGGTGAGCTCCCTCTTGCCTGCACCAACCTAACTTATATTCACCATTATAAAAACATGTATGTTTATATGTTTATAGGTCTAATATTTGAATTTTAGTATTTTAATGTTTTAGTTTTTTTTTTTATGAATTTACGTTATAGATTTATAGAGTTTGGATTTATTTCTAAGATTTCAGTTACATATGTGACTAAATTGCTAAATTTTATTAAAACTTTAATCAAATTTTTATGTAGTTTTTTTTTTTTTTTTTGAATTCTTAAAAGATAAATGAGTAGGGTATGAGTAAAATACCTCTAATGGAGATTATCCGCACCTGCACTGGCATTAAATTAGGGAGATATAAAGACAGATATGGGGAGTAAAAAGAGTGACAGGTATGAAAATGGGAAATATACCTAACCCATCTTGTCCCATTGCGACCCCTACATAAATATATAGAGGCATATACGTATGATACACGCATATATATATATATATATATATATATATATATAACACATAGAGTGGAGCTAAAACTTGCGCGTAAATGTAGGGTCGCTTTAGAAGACTTCTAGTCTTTTGTTGGATTAATAATTTCTAATTACATCCGGCTGGAAAAATTGATTGCCAACGACTTGCTTGCATTGACCAGTCGTATCAGTCACTCCACAATTTTTTTTCTTCTAATTATTCTTTTAAAGTAAATATAAATGACGACTTATATAAAGACAATATTAAGCATTAGATACTCCACAAAGCTTTGATCATTTGTACAACACATATCTCATTATGAGAATTCTCAAAAAAGTGAAGGAAATTATTTTAAAACGTTAAATCAATATCATGTTCTATTAATTTTATATGTATTTTAATTAAAAATGACGTTTAATAACATGTACTACCGATAAAAATACCAAATTGAGAAAGTTCCAACTTATGGGACGGGGAGGGGGAAAAAAGGACACATCCTTGTCAATTTGCAAAGTATTAATGAATGCTCATTTGTTTGGAATACGTCTAAACAACTTTTTATAAGATGTGTGAACGCAAAGAAAAACCAACACAAATGATGAAAACAAGGTAGAGACATGTATTAGTGTTGGACAGGGTGATGTGAGCTAGACATTTTGTGTAGACCTCTCTATATATATATTCTTGGATTTATGGAGTAATTACTAAACCACATATCTTTCATTGTTCTGATGATGCCCATTATCGTCATGATGAGTACTTCAAGGACAAAATATATTATGACTTATATGAAAACATTAGAAACTAGAAGCTAACAATATACATGCATATATGGGATTGACAGATTTACCCATGGGTGCAGGTACTTGCAGGTACCCACCCTATTAGGAGTGGGTTTGAGGTTAAGATTAACCCCCGCGTGCGGATACGAGATGGGAGTGGGGGAAGCTCTCCCGTGCCCGCAACCGCTCAACTTACTTTCAATCTTATAAAAACATATATGTTTTTATGTTTATAGGTTGAAAATTTGAATTTTAGTAATTTAATGTTTTAGTTTTTTTATGAATTTACTTTATAGATTTATAGAGTTTGGATTTATTTCTAAGATTTCAGTTACATATGTGATTATATTGCTAAATTTTATTAAAATTTTAATGAAATTTGTATGGAGTTTTTTTTTTAAATTAAATTCTTAAAGGATAAATGAGTAATGTATGAGTATGATACCTCCAATAGAAATTATTGGCACCCACACCAGCATTAAATTAGATGGGTATAAAGACATATATGAGGAGTAAAAAGAATGGCAGGTATGTAGATGGGGAAGTATACCTAACCCATCTAGACCCATTGTCATCCCTATATATATATATATATAAGCAAGTACGTATGATACATATTCATATATATATATATATATCACATAGATAGGAGCTAAAACTTGCGTGTAAATATAGGGTTGCTTTAGAAGACTTTTAGTCGTTTGTTGAAAAATTGACTGCCAACAACTTGCATTGACCAGTCATATCAGTCACTCCACAATTTTTTGTTCCTATTATTATTCTTTTAAAGTAAATATAAATGGCGACTTATCTAAAGACAATATAAAGCATTCTAACTAAATTGACAGCAAAAACCTTGATCCATCCTATACCACGAGACACTCATTAGATACTCGACAAAGCTTTGATCATTTGTACGACACATATCTCATTATGAGAATTCTCAAAAAGAGTAGGAAATTATTTTAAAACGTTAAATCAAATCAAGTTATGTTAATTTTGTATGTATTTTAATTAGAAATGACGTTTAATAATATGTACTATCGATAAAAATACCAAATTGCAGAAAGTTCCAACTTATGGGACGGGTAGGGGAAAAAAGGACACATCCATGTCAATTTGCAAAGTATTAATGAATGCCCATTTGTTTGGAATAAGTCTAAATAACTTTTGATAAGATGTGTGAACGCAAAGAAAAACTAGTTTGGAATAAGTCTAAACGACTTTTGATAAGATGCGTGAACGCAGAGAAAAACTAACACAAATGATGAAAACCAGATAGAGACATGTATTAGTGTTGGACAGGGTGATGTGAGCTAGACATTTTGTCTAGACCTCTCTATATATATATTCTTGGATTCATGGAGTAATTACTAAACCACATGTCTTTCATTGTTCTGATGATGCCCATTATCGTCATGGTGAGTACATCAACCAAAAAAATTTTCACGCTTTTAGCCATTCTGATTTACATCACAGGTGCATTTGGATCAACTACCACTAGGTGCACAGAACCAGAGAGACGCGCACTGCTACAGATCAAAGGGGATCTCGGCGATGGGTGGGATAATTTTCTTCCATCTTCGGGAAACGAGGAAGAAAAAAGAGAGTGCTGCGAGTGGATTGGAATTCGGTGCGACAACAAATCCGGTCATGTTATCAGGCTTGATCTCTCTCCTTCAACTCTTGGTCGCGAATCGAAAGATCCTCTTGAAGGTAACCTCAGTTCCTCCTTGGTTGACTTGCCACATTTGCACTATTTGGACCTAAGTTCTATTCGCTTCATTAAGAACTCTATTCCGAGTTTCATCGGTAGCCTTGGTGAATTAAGGCACCTCGATCTCTCTTTCACCTCCATGATTGGAAAAGTTCCCTCTCAGCTGGGAAACTTATCCCGCTTGCAGTTTCTGGATCTTAGCCGAAATGATTATCTAGAGATTGCAAACATGGAGTGGGCTTCACATCTTTCTTCTTTACAACTACTTGACCTCAGTTTCACAAACCTGAGCTTTGCTCATGACTGGGTTCACGTAGTTAATAACCTTCCTCACTTGAAAAATCTAAATTTGGCTAATTCTTTCCTCCCAGATATAGTTCATCCATCTCTTTCCTTTGTTAATTCTTCAAAAGTTCTTGCCATCATTGATATATCTGCTAATTATAACCTCTCTTCTTCTATATTCCAATGGCTATTCAACTACAGCCATAGTCTTGTTCATCTTGACCTCTCTTCTTGCACATTAAAAAGTTCCATTCCAGAAGGTTTTGAAAATATGGCTGCCATTGAATATCTTGATCTTTCTTACAATGGATTACACGGTTCCATTCCTCAATCTTTTGGAAATTTGGCTGCTCTTTCATATCTTGATCTTTCTAACAATGGATTAGATGGTTCCATTCCACAATCTTTTGGGAAGATGGCTGTTCTTGAGTATCTGGATGTTTCATCTAATAAGCTTGAAGGTGAAATTCCAAAGTCCATTTGGAGAGTATGTACACTGCGTAACTTGCAAGCATTTAACAATAGTCTTGGTGGAGAGCTCCATCTTGCTGAGTCTTCATCCAGGTGTGCCCATTTCCCATTGGAGCATTTGGATTTAGGTAATAACCGAATCATGGGGTCGTTACCTAATTTCACTCTGTATCCATCTTTGATGACATTGAGGCTTGGCCCCAATAAATTAGGTGGAGTTGTATCCAAAAGTATCTTCCATTTATCAAAATTGGAGATTTTGGATATTTCTGAAAACTCTGTTGCAGGCGTGATATCAGAAGCTGATTTGTCTAAGCTCATAAACCTACGAGTTTTGGATTTATCATCAAACTCAAAGTTAGTTTTTGAAATCAGTCCCGATTGGATCCCTTCCTTTCAGTTACAGGAAATAAATCTTGGGTCTCTCAATTTGGGTTCTCACTTTCCCGAATGGCTCCAAACTCAAAAATCTTATATAGTGCTTAATCTCTCCAATTCTGGAATTTCAGGTTCTGTTCCTGACTGGTTTTGGTTTAACAACAATTTGCAAAGCCTCACTCTGTCAAATGATAACATAAATTACCTCGTAGGAGGGGCACTTGATATAGATTTGAGTTCAAATCAGTTAGAAGGCTCGATTCCACTTTTTGTACCGCAAATATACTCTCTCAATCTTTTCAACAATAGCTTTTCAAGCATAAAATGCAATGTTACTCAGTTCGTGTCCTTGAGATATCTCGACATTTCAAATAATCAACTATCGGGGGAGCTTCCTGATTGCTGGTCAAGTGCGGGGGGCTTACAAATTCTTAATATGGCGAATAACAACTTCACAGGAAAAATTCCGATCTCCATTGGCTTCTTAACTGGCATTGATACATTGCATTTAAGCAACAACCATTTGACTGGGAATTTGCCTTCATCCATGAGAAATTGTGTATTGTTGAAGATTCTTGATGTTGGAGAAAATCAATTGTCTGGGCCAATACCAACATGGATAGGGAAAAGTCATACTAATCTTGTTGTGCTTAGTCTACGATCCAATAACTTCTACGGAAGTATACCTTCACAACTATGTGATTTACAAAGTCTTCAGCTGTTGGACTTGTCTTCAAACAATCTCTCGAGTAGTATTCCAATTTGTCTTGGAAATATTACTGCAATGAAAATAATTTCTAGTGGTCCATACATCGGATCCCCAATACCCTACTTTGCCCGAATTGATCCCAGCAAACCATTTGCAAATGCCAAATTAAGTTTGGTATGGAAAGGATTAGTAAACGAATTAAAAAATTTGGGACTTCTGAGGAACATTGATTTGTCGAGCAACAAGTTGACAGGAAAAATTCCCAGCGAGATAACTGAACTTGTTGGGTTGGTTTCTTTGAATTTGTCAAGAAACAATCTAAGTGGGGGAATCCCCAAAGAGATTGGTCGGTTGAAATCTTTAGATGTTCTTGATTTATCCAAGAACCATCTTTCTGGTCAAATACCTTCAAGTCTCTCTCAAGTCAGTCGCCTCAGTACATTAGACCTATCAAACAATAGTTTGTCAGGTAAAATTCCAACAGGCACTCAACTCCAAACACGTGATGCTACTGCATATTTTGGGAATCCGGAGCTTTGTGGGGAGCCACTTTCAAAGAAATGCCTTGGTGATGAGGAACCTCCTATTTCTGGAGCTACTGAAAATCATGGTGATGACCAAGAAGATCAAGATCAGTTGATAACCAAAGGATTTTACATCAGCAGCGCAATTGGCTTTATCGTTGCATTTTGGGGATTCTGTTTGGCACTAATATTCAATAAATCCTGGAGATACAGATACTTCAAGTTGTTGAACAAGGCAGGAGATTGGCTTTACGTTATTGTAGCAGTGAACAAGACAAAACTCTTGAGGATCATCAAGAGCTAATCAGTAAATACTCTCTCTCTCTTATTAGGTTTTAGGAAAAGTTGTTTTTTTTTTTTTTTCTTTTCCTGAAGTTTATATTTCAACACTTTTACCATTGATCATATTACTGATTACTGCTGTTATTAGGAGTTTTGACTTCTAATGGAGCCACATAGCTTTTCTTCGAACAAAGACCACGATTAGCATAGAAGAGGAGATATTTTTTGGTTGCTTCCAATGCATCACGAGTATTCTTCAACAAATAATTTGTAATATTTACAGACTGAACTGCAGTTGATTGTCATAGTTACTGTGGGTTTTTTTTATAAATGTTGGCCAATGCAAAATAGTTGAACTTTATTTTTTGCTTCCAGCATTCGACCTATAAGGACTATCATTGGCGTAGTGTACACTGTCATGTTTGTGTGTGACTCTGTTGTTGGTATTGTTTGTTTTAATTTTTGTTTTGCTCTCTTTTGGAATGCTTGGCACATTGTACTGTAATGTGCTTGGTGTCTTGTATTGGAATGCATTTTATTACCATATTAAAATGTGTGTTTGGTTTGCAATGTAGCTTGTGTAGACATTACAAGTATTTTATTTCAAGTCTCATTGGTAATACAAGTAACTTTGAAAAAAGAGATGACCCAAATTTCTCTACTGAAGAAAATAAAAAACACAAAATATAGTACATTCTTTGTGTTGATATACAGAGCAAACATCTCCATCAACTATAATTCATTTGAACATAGGTTTTATAAATTTGCCAAATTATCACTAAAAGAAAATATCCATCTTAGTCCCTTCTTTATAAAAAAAAAGGGGGGGGGGGGGGGGGGGGAGGAAACCATTATTTTAGAGAAGTTTAGTACATCCAACAAGGTTGGCAGCCATTGAACAAATCGACTTGTATCAAATCTCCCATTTGATATATGAAGGCGTGAGATTACGTTTGCATAAACTTATACCTCAATCTCAGTGAAGACTCGATTTTAACCTCTAAAATAACTATGAGATCCTTAAAAAGAGACAATAAATTTCAAAAACTCAAAAAAATGGTAATATAGCCCATTTGGCTCTTGTTCTAAAAACAGTGATTTGGAAAATTTAGTATGAAAACATTGAGTTGAAAAAGAAGATTTTGATTTTTTTCTTTTTCGTTTTTAGGAAAGGACCATGGTGGGAGACGTTACTTTTTCCCCAACGATATAGAACAAATAGCAACCATTAACATATCATTTAATGATTAAGATGATGACAGGCACACCAATATTTGTTGTGAAAACAACATGTGACTAAGAGAGAAAAAGAAAGATGAGAAGATTGTTAGATTAGAGAACAGAGTGCAGTCAGCTTGTAGATGAGGTTGAGTCAAGTGTCGGATTGCCGGCGAGGATCATATGGCTAACATGCTAGAGCCGAGGCCATTAAAATTTGGAGCAGCTATGTTGAAGGACAGAAGGGAAGGAAGAAAGAGTTGTTCATGGTCAGAGGAGAGGTTTTTATTTATTTATTTATTTAATCGTGAAAATAATTAGAAAGAATTCCTTAGAACAACAAAAAGCTGGATGTGGCACTCCCCTTTCAGGACACTATTGTGCAATTAAATAAGGGCCAGGATAAGAATTTTTCCCCTCTTGTCACATGTAACCCGAGTACTATAAATAGACCTTTAGACATGTCTACATAGTGAATCTCTTCTCCGGCCTCCTACTGAGCTCTCTAGACTCTCTCTTCTCGAATTATTAAAGTTATAATCAAGAAAAGAACTAACATTCAAGGTGATTAATGGTTCCCTTAGATCGGACAACAATGCAACTGTAAGAACAGCCCATATTCTTTTGTGACCGAAAATCCCAAGTTAGAAGTTGTTGTGACAGAGGTAGGGCATGGAAAATCAAAATCCGTGAGAGTTTCAATGCAGTCCATAAATATTGATTGCCAGCAATATCATTAACCCTTTTTAGCTGGAGTACAATAGACATTAGTCACTCCATAGAGCTTAGACTTTAGAGAACTCGTGTAACATACATCTTTAATTATGAGAACTTTTTAGGAAAGTAGGGAATTATTTTAAATCGTTAAATCATGTTGAATTTTGTCATTTTTATATATATTTCGTCATTTTTTATGTGATTTTTTAGATCAAATGAGAAACACACATTGTTGAGAAAAATAAATTACCCTGAAAAGTTTTGTTTTATGGGACGGGCAAAGAAGAGGAAAAAAAAGCCATCCATGTCAATTTAACAGAGATTAACTTGAACGCAAAGAAAAATTGACACAAATAATTCAAATTATGAAGACTAGATAGACAGATGAATTCGTATTGGATGGGGTAATCTGAGCTAGACATTTTGGGTAGACCTCTCTTTATATATTCCAGGATTAATGGAGTAATTATTCCTAAACCACACATCTTCCATTTTTTCTGATGATGCCCATTATTGTCAGGATGAGTACACCAAACAAAAAAAATTTCATGCTTTTAGCAATTCTGATTTCCCTCACAGGTGCCTTGGGATCTACTGCTTCAGGAGAGGGAGAGCCAAGAGCAACAACCAGGTGCAAAGAAGCAGAGAGGCATGCATCAAGGAGAATCTCGATGGACTTGATATCGGTTTTCTTTCATCTTGGGGAAATGGAGATGAATTAAGAGAGTGCTGCGAGTGGATTGGAATTCAGTGCGACAACAAATCTGGTCATGTTATCAACCATGATCTTTCTCTAACTCTTGGCCGAGGATTGTATGATCTTGAAGGTAACATCAGTTCCTCCTTGGTTGACTTGACGTATTTGCAATATTTGGGCCTAAGCTACATTAAATTTAGTGGGAACTCCACTCCAAGTTTCATTGGTAGCCTTAGTAAATTAAGGTACCTCAATCTCTCTTATACTTCCATGTCTGGAAAAGTTCCCCCTCAGCTGGGAAACCCATCCAGCTTGCAGTTTTTGGATCTTAATTAGCGAAACTGACTTAGAGATAAGAAACATGGGGTGGGCTTCACATCTTTCTTCTTTACAATTACTTGACCTCAGTTTCACAAACCTGAGCTTTGCTCGTGACAGGGTTTATGTAGTTAATAACCTTCCTCACTTGAAAATTCTAAAGTCAAAAGATTCACTCCTTCCAGATACAGTTCCTGTATCTCTTTCCTCTGTAAATTCTTCGAAAGTTCTTTCCATCATTGATCTTTCTCCTAGTCATGACCTCTCTTCTTTTATATCCCAATGACTATTCAATTATAGCCATAGCCTTGTTCATCTTGACCTCTCTTTCTACTCATTAAAAAGTTCCCTTCCAGAAGCTTTTGAGAATATGGCTGCCCTTGTATATCTTGATCTTTCTCACAATGGATTAGAAGGTCCCATTCCACAATCCTTTGGCAATAGAACTGCTCTTGAGCATCTTGATCTTTCCTGTAATGAATTAGACGGTTGCATTCCACATTCCTTTTGCATTATAACTACTCTTGAGTATCTTAATCTTTCTTGGAATGAATTGGAAGGTTCCATTCCACAATCCTTTTGCATTATAACTGCTCTTAAGCATCTTGATCTTTTTTTTTAATGAATTAGACAGTTCCATTCCACAATCCTTTGGAAATGTGACTGCTCTTGAGTATCTTGATCTTTTCTGACAATGGATTAGACGGTTCCATTCCGTAATCCTTTGTGAATGGGACTGCTCTTGAATATCTTGATCTTTCCTGGAATGAATTAGACGGTTCCATTCTGCAAGCCTTTGGAAATATGACTACTTTTGAGTATCTTGATCTTTCCGAGAATGAATTAGACGGTTCCATTCCACAATTCTTTGGGAATATGACTACTTTTGAGTATCTTGATCTCTCATCTAATAAGCTTCAAGGTGAAATTCCAAAGTCCATTTGTAGAGTACATACGCTACGGGAGTTGTGAGCTTATGACAATAGTCCTGTTGGAGACCTCCATCTTGCTTAATCTTCAACCAGGTGTGCCAATTTCCCATTAGAGGAGCTGGATTTAGGTAATAACCGAGTCATGGGGTCGTTACCTAATTTCACTCTATATCCATTTTTGATAAAATTAAGGCTTGGCTCCAATAAATTAGATGGAGTCGTATCCAAAAGCATTGGCCAGTTATCTAAATTGGAGGTTTTGGATATTTCTGAAAACTTTGTTGCCAACGTGACATTAGAAGCTCATTTCTCTAAGCTCATAAACCTAAGGTTTTTGGATCCCTCCCTTTCAGTTGGAGGAAATACATCTTAGGTCTATCAAGTTGGGTCGTCACTTACCCAAATGACTCCAAACCCAAAAATCTCATCCAATGCTCGACATCTCGAATTCAGGAACTGTAGGTTCTATTCCCAATGAGTTTTGGACCAATCTTCCCTTTCATTTTAGTTGTTTTAATCTTTCAAATAATGGAATTGGCACATTAGCTCATGATAGAGAGGGAATAAACTTTCATGGAGTAATATTTGAATAGATTTGACTTCAAATCAGTTAGAAGGTTCAATAACTTTCTTCTCCAAGTTGCAACTTCTCTCTTTCTTTTCGACAATAAATTTTCGGGCTAAATTTTGTTTGCAATGCTAGTCATTCCTTGCCCTTGGAATACCTTGATGTTTTAAATATCAATTGTCAGGGGAGCTTCCTGATTGCTGCTCATATGCGGAGGGCTTGAGAATCCTTAATTTGAAAAATAATAGCCTAACGGGAAAGATTCCCATCTTCATTGGCTTTCTAACTTATATGCTCACATTGCGTTTAAGCAACAATCACTTGATCGGGAAATTGCCTTCATCCTTAAAAAAATTGTACATTTTGAGGGTTTTAGACATCTGAGAAAATAGATTATTGGGAAAAATTCCAGCATGGATTAGGAATAGTACAAATCTTATTGTGCTTAGTATACGATCTAACAACTTCGACGGGAGTATACCTTCACGACTATGTCATTTACAAAGTCTTAAATTGCTGGACTTGTCTTCGAACAGGGTATCAAGTGGTGTTTCGACTTGTCTTGGTAATATTTCAGCAATGAAAGAAATTGGCAGCAATCCAGACTTTTTTTGTGTAGTTTAAAGCTTTTCCATACAATAGAAATGCTCGGTATCTGCCAATTCCACCATTTGAAACTGACAAATTACGTCTGGTATGGAAAGGATTAGTAAGAGAATTAAAAAACTTGAGACTCCTGAGGAACATTCATTTGCCAAGCAATATGTTGATAAGAGAAATTCCTAATGAAGTCATTGAACTTGTTGGATTGGTCTCATTGAATTTATTAGAAACAATTTAAGCAGGAAAATACCTCAAAAGATTGGTGAGTTGAAATCTTTAGATGTTCTGGATTTGTCAAATAACCATCTTTCTGGTCAAATTCCTTCAAGTCTCTCTCTAGTTAGTGGTCTCAACACATTAGACTTGTCAAACAACAATTTGTTGGGCAAAATTCCAATGGGCACTTAACTTCAAACCCAAGGTGCCGCTGCGTATTTTGAAAATCCTGAGCTTTGTGGCGACCCAATTCGAAAGAAATGCCCTAGTGAAGAAGAACCGACTACTTCTATAGCTACTGAAGATCATGGTGATGACCAAGACGATGAAGATCAATTGATAACAAGAGGATTTTATATCAGCAGCACAGTTGGCTTTGCCGTGGCATTTTGGGGACTCAATTTGGCGCTAATATTCAACAAATCCTAGAGATATAGATACTTCAAGTCATTAAACAAGGCAGAAGATTGGGTTTACGTAATGGTAGCAGTGAACAAGGCAAAACTCCTAAGGATCATTAAGAGCTAATTAGTAAATACCTTATCTCTCTTCGTTTTATAAGGTTTTACGAAAAAGTTTTTGCTACATTTTTTTGCTGTTTTTCTTAAGTTTATATTTCAACACTTTTAACATTGATCATATTACTAATTACTATCGTTGTTAGGAGTTTTCACTTCTTGTGGAGTAACCTAGCTTCTCTTTGAACCAAGACCACGATTAGTGCATCAAATCGTTTTCATCAGCAAATGATTTGTAATGGATTGTCATAGTTACCACGGGTTTTCTTATATATAATTGTGCAATGTAAAATAGTTGAACTTTATTTCTCGCTTCTAGCATTTGACCCAATAAGGAGTAAGGATTGGTGTAGTGTAAACTGTCATGTTTGTCTGTTTTGTGACTGTTGTTTGTATTGTTTGTTTTACTTTTTGTTGCTCTTTGGGAATGTTTGGCATATTGTACTGTAATGTGTTATGTGTCTTGTACTTGAATATATTTTATTATCATAATTCAATGTGTGTTTGATTTGCAATGTAATTTGTGTAGATAGTACTTGTATTTAATTTTATGTTTGTTGGTAATACGGGCAACTTTGAAAAAATTGCACCAAGAACTCTACTGAAGAAGCAAAAAATATATATATATATATATAGTTCTTTTATGGTGATGATATACAAAGCAACTGTCTCCATCAAAAAAAAAAAAAAAAAAAAAGAGAACAAAAAAAAGATCATTACACTAAGGTAAGTGTGGCAAGTTGATTCCTAGGAGTTGTGTTTGATCCGTATTATCAAATCCTACTTTGATATATACGGCATTAAGTGATGATTATCATTAACAATGAATAATATTTTTTGAGAGTTATTAATGATATTAACAAAAAAAAAATCAAAATATTAGTATAAATCTCAAACATTTATTTAAATAAATGACCAAAATTTCTTTTATTAATTGGGAAAATGCCATTAGCTACTTGTTAATAATACACATAGGAATGCTTCTCATTAGTTCCAGTTTAGCCAAACAAGATTTTGATAGGATTTCATCTTCAACTTCTTTAAGCGAATTTACTATCATACCTAGAGACATATGGATAACCTTCCTTCTTTCACCTTTATGGTGATCACTGATTACGCCCAAATGTGTACAAAAACAAGCAGTCGATTGTAGTACAGATCGGGCGGTCGTATCCACGAGAAGGTAATAAAAACAAACAATAAAAGATTAGTGGAACCAAAGCGTTAGAGAAATAAGTAATCAAAGAAAGAGAAAGAATAATTATTTTTGTGATTTTTTTTATTTAAAAACGACGTAATTTAAAATAGAGAAAAAAATTCAATAATCAAAAAGTGGTAAAGCATCAAGAATCCCTCATATGTATTGTTTTCCAATTTTAGTTTTGATTTAACAAAAGTATTCAAATAAATTAGACTTCTCACGTTAGGACCAAAAAGATTATTATTATAAATTATCTAAAATCGACAATATATCAAATTGACAATATTGCAGTAAAAGATCAATTTATAAAATAATTTTAGTTACAAAATATTACATGATAAAATTTACATAGAAAAAGCATGACTAAATCTATATAGAAACTTGGCACATAATATTTAGCATTCAAAGAACATTTAGAAAAAAAATGGAGAAGAATATTTCACTCAAATATATATTCATTACAAAATCAAACTAACAAAACTTCAATTGGAAAACTCAACACATGAGTTCATCTCTAGTTTCACCAAAAGAAATTTAGCCTAACTTGCAATCCATCTCACAAAATTCTAAAAAGAAAATATGAGATAAAAATACAAGAAAAAGAAAAATCAACACTCAAATTTTGACCAAAAATCTCCTAGAAAATCCAAAACGTTTTAGCTTGCTACAAAGGCTTGCTTTTATAGGCCTCAATGTGCAGTTGTGATGAAGAGAAATTCGGCCCAAAATTCGGTAATCCGAGTGGAGATTCGCGCGGGCCTGACTGGAGCTGAGGAGATAGCAGCTGGGCTTGGTTGGCAGCTGGAGTTTAGGCCCGAAATTCGCGGGCCTGACTGGATTTTTCAGCTGGAATCGTGGGCTGCTTCCACGCGACCGGGCTGGAATCACGCGTGGGCTTGGCTGGCTGAGGAGCTGGAGTTACGGGCTGGGCTGCTAGCTGGAGTGAGAGGGGGCTGATTCACGTGGGCCTGGAGACACGGCCCGAGATTCACGCGGGCCAGCTGGGCTGAAGGAGATTTCGGCCCGAGATTTGTGCGGGCTTGACCTGGCGCTGGAGGAGGGAATCGGGCCTGGAATTTCGGGCTTGGAGCTGCTGACCTGCGGAAGAGGGGAGAAAAAAAAAAGGAAAGGAAAAGAAGATAAATAAATCAATCAATCAATCAAAATAAATAAAATCATAAATATCTCTAAAATCAAATATTATGAATTAATATTATAAAAATACTTAATTAAATTGTAAATTATCTAATAAATTAAATGAACAAAAATGTGTTTTTGTGCATTTATCAATCACGAATAGTTGATGTATCTAAAAGATAATTACCTTCAATTTAAAATATGAATGGCGAGAAAGATGGATTGTTATCTATCGGAAATCGATAGAAATTTTCCCTGGGATTGCCCTCTAATAGTTGTCAGGCCATAACAGATGGTAAATTGGCGGTTTTTATTGGAAAGAAGATAGAGCTAACCCTTAATTCTACTGCCTTTTAAAAGGTCTATCTATTCTATTAGTCGAGCTTGGAGAACATAGTACGTACTCGGACTTACTAGATGAAAGACCGTGATTGGTGAAGGGCTTAAAAGTAGGGGTGGCAATTCGTGTCGTGTTCAGGTACACGGGTCCAACCCGAACACGACCCGTTCTTTTCCGTGTCAATTTCGGGTGACCCGAATTTGACCCGTCCACTATTTGTGTCGTTTTCGATTCGCAAAATTCGTGTCGTTTTCGATTCGTGTCGTTATGTCGTGACTCGTATTGCCACCAGGGGTGGCAATTCGTGTTGGGTCACACGGGTCCAACCTGAACACGACCCGTTCTTTTCCGTGTCAATTTCGGGTGACCCGAATTTGACCCGTCCATTATTCGTGTTGTTTTCGATTCGCAAAATTCGTATCATTTTCGATTCGTGTCGTCGTGTCGCAACCCGTATTGCCCCTACTTAAAAGTGCCTTTGGTAACTACTTTCTATCTAGTATTTTCTAAGAGGTTAGGTGGTTGAATCGAAGTAAAGCATAATCTTATTAAAAGATTTATTATTTCCACTCAAGAAAGTTAAACTCTTATAAACCATGCCTTGTCCTTTTACACATTGCAGAGGTCATCATGGACTACTGCGCTTTATCCTACTGCGCTTAGCTCGACAATAAGAGGCAAGGTATACGGATTGTGTGTGTGCGCTTTTATTTTATTTTATTTTATTTTTAAATAGAGTCATAGACCGCATAAAGTTATTAAAATAAAAATTAATAATGATAGTAATAAAAAGAAGATAGTGGGTAGGAAAAAAAAATAGAACAATAATGCTGTGACTTCTTGTAGTTTCATAGCTTTTAAATCCTATAATTCCTTTTTGTCTTGATCATCCCTTCTTTCACGACGATTATACAAAAATTGTCTCTAAAACGTGAATTATCAGCTACAAATTGGGGAAACTTTTATCTTATTATAAGAATCACTTCACAATCAAATCGAACTAGGGAACAAATCATAAATTATTTAAGCGCTAGCTCTTCTAATTTCTCATTAGTACGAAAAATAAAATGTTCTAATTATATTTAACTTAAGATAATCAAAGTTGTCTTTTTTCTCTCTTGTACACACACATATAAATATATAGTTGTTATCCAATTTTGGAGAATACAAGTTGTAATATCCCGTCAATTTAAGGTACTTGCCTCGATAAGTTTAAATGGGATTTAAATTCGATTTATAAAATACTAGACCTAGTAAACATTTGTCTTGCCGATAAGCCCTCAGATAATTTTAAGCAGATAAAAATCTCATGTAGATAAGAGTTGACATTTAAGTTTGCCTGTTGATTCATAAGCATGTGGTGTTGTGATATAGTGCTATGACATGCTTGATAGGTATGATAATTTAGCTCCTAGGTATGATAATTTGGTGTTTTGGCGCCACAGGAAGAGGGAACATGATAAAATAAGGAAATGCCATTTGGATGTCTAGTTAACTTTGCCTTTATTAGTCATATGCATTGCTGTCAACAGGTAAGATTCCTAAAGGTTGCCTATTTGAGGAGGATAAGGTGATTTGTTTCACCAAGTGAATTACGATCAAGAGAAGCGGAAAAGAGAGAGAGAGAGAGAGAGAGAGAGAGAGAAGTGAGGTCAGTAGAAAAATAAAGAGAAAAGGGTAAAAAAAAAAAAAAAAAAAAAAAGAGAGAGGATATTGTTTCTACTTTTTAGTAAGTAGCTAGTTGATATAAGTATATCTTTTATTGCATCATTTGAACAGTATTATATTTTGAAAACATATTTTCAGTTATGTAATTGTTATTATTATAATGTTTTGAAGAAGTTTAAAGAAATTGCTTTTATATATGATGTGAAATCTCATGTTTATTAGAACTAATTGTTATTATGATAATGTTTTGAAGAAGTTTAAAGAAATTACTTTTATATATGATGTCAAATCTTATGTTGATTAGAACCAACCAAGATAAAGATCAAAAGGGTCAAATCCTTGAAGAAAGAGTTTTAAGAAAAGGGTCACAGAGAAAAGCAAGGTTAAAATAGCACGAGATTAACATCATATGAGAGGGCCCAAGTTAAAGTAAAGTATTTTTAATGTCGAAAAGTTATTTGATATACTTGCTGAGCTATTCGTTCATATAGTTCATCTGACGCAGTCTACAAGGTCTGTAAGATCAGGAAGTTAACTGAGTCACAGGTTTAAAGTCTCACGACAAGTTTAGTTATTTTTTAGATTTAAGATTTGCATTGTTAAAAAGATATATATTCTTTATATTGATGATATATAAAATTTTTCAATAAATTTAAAGTTTTAATTAGCTAACGTTCTTTTTAAGCTACTAATTTGAGAGGGCGTTACATAAGTCCTATGAATACCGACTAAAACAAAAAACAAAAAACAAAAACAAAAAAACACAAAATTTCAAGAGAATTAAACGTGGAAACCGAATAAATACATACAAGAGAACAAAATAAACGTTTAGCCTATGATCAGGTCTCACATTGACAGTTTATCAATCTCACATATATTGGAAAAAGAAAAAAAAGAAACAAAAGGAAAAGAAAGAGAAAAAGAAGGGAAAAAGAAAAATATATGTCCATATGTTTATAATATTTTGGTATATTTCTACCGTACTATGTCACCTATCTATTACATAATACCCCATTAAATTTGCCATGAAAAACTCACGATGAAAAATTCCATGTTCAGTTAAAAAAAATAATAATAAAAATCCAATTCAAAATCTAGAGCAAATCTTACAAATTGAAACCCTGAAATTAATGGAATTTAAGAAAATAAGATATATTATCATAATTTAGAGAGTTTGAGAGTAAGTTGCCGAAAAATTCAAGAGAATGGGATTTATATTGTCAAAAGTTAAAAAGTTTGAGGGTATCAACAAAAATTATCAACTTTAGGATATAATGTAATTCATGATATTAAATGAGATTAGTATAGAAGTACCAAATTCTGCAAAGTTCTAAGATTGGTATTTCATAAGCAATGCCCATTTTGTGTACATTATATTTTGTTTACGTTCTACTTGTAGTTTCATCATTCATGCTATGTTCACCATTATATGACCACGACGTTTTTTCCGGCTTCCCCTCTAATCTTTCTCCTCCATCTTAAACCAAAAGCTTAAAAGTATACGTGTTCGGTGATTATGGACTTTCTCTACCTCAAGAGTTAGCTTAAGAGGCGAACCTTTCACTCACTTGTAATTTGACCACCATTTTTTTAAAAATCAATATGAGATTATCTCAACAACCTGCTCCCCTCGCACATCAAGTTTTTAGTTGGATAACTATCTACTCGTTTCTATTAGATTGGGCTAAGATTTGTTGATTAATTTAGCCTTGATAATAGTGTTAGGTAGTACCATGAGTTTTCTCAATCCCAAAATGTAACTTAAAATGTGAGACTTTTCCTCACCTTTATAGACTGACCACCATCCTCTTTTCACGATTGATATAGGATTACCTCACTACACATATAAAAAAGGTATACATTTTTTGTTTAAGTGAAGAGAAATGACAATTGATATCAGTGATAACTCCATTTTTTTCTCTCTCTCTTCTCTCGAGTTTGTTTTTCTTCAAGTGATAAATACAAATAGATATATACATATGTGCATGTGTTTGTGTGTATATGTACGTATGTGTATATGCGGCACCCATTTTATTTCACCTTGTCAATTACAAATTAAAATTTTGATAGTCGGCACCGGCAGTCTATAATACATATAGTGCAACAAATATTAGCATAATAATATTTCTATATGACCAATTATTAAACCCATAAACTCATTAACATCAACTACTGCTCTCTCTCTCATCCTAACAGTAGATGTATTGTACTCATAGGAATTCTAAGGAATTGCTTTTAAAATCATTAAGTTATAAATAAACATGGTTTTCTTCATATCAACTTCTGATCTTATAAATATTAAACATTTATATAGACTACCTTTCCAAGTCTAAACTAAGGTACAAAAACTAAACAAACCAAAATTGTTCACGAATATTCTCCACAAAACTTCCTTGTTCATGCCGTACATTTGAATTCCTTAGCCTGACAATGACGCAACGCAACCAATTACATCATATATACATTCACACAATACACACACACACACACACACACACACACACACACACACACACTTATATATGTATATATAACTGTTAATACTAATCCCATTCAAGTACAAAACTTGGTGCAACTTGGTCGTCCTTATCGGTCCTTTTCCTAATAATTTTGTTGAGCATATGTGTTGGATTTCGTACATTTTCTTTTAAATTTTGTCAAAATTGGCCACAAAAATTGAATCAGATATTTGACACGAATTTTGTCCTAAGGCGGAAAATGGGTTCAGTTGACTTGATATATTTTATTTATATTCTTTTTAATATGATTCTCCTTTATCTTGCTCTACTTGTCTTCTTTTCTTCTCCCATGTTTAAATTAAGGATAAAATAAATTTAAATTTGTAGGTGGACCTGACATCACAAAACATTAACTGTCAATTTTTTCTAACGAAAAAATAATCCCACCAAAAAAAGGGTACTAATTCTCTGGGCACGCTGTTTTGCGTTATCGATTGAGAAAGTTTTCTGAGCCATCGGATTCAATTTTTTCAAGCATCAGAGCTATGAGCGTCCATAGATAATATAAACACACACACACACACACACACACACAATATGGTTAAAAAATTTCTATGTTAATAAAGCAGCAAAAAAAAAAAAAAAAAAAAGGTATGCTGTTGAAGAAGTATCCATCTGATAACAAGTAAGGACATATTTATGGATAGAATTATTATGTTTTATACCGTTAGATATACCAGAAATTATTAACGTTTGATAATTGCAGACTACTGATAAAGATACTTGGTCATAAAAACTTCTGAGTGATAACGGTGGTCATTTTCCTGATAAATTTTGGTATTACTCTAGTTTGTTTAGTATCTGATTTTGTTTTTGTCCGCAAGAGTTTTTTTCTTTAATTGTGGTCTTAATGTTACTGATGATTTCTCATCATTTATTTTTCGAATGTTTTCATAACTATAAACGATTTGTTAAATAGTCATGTGCGTGCTTGAGTTTACCATTTTGAACAGGTCTTCAATTTTGTGGAGTCCAATACAAGCTTCTTCTTACATGCCATTCGAGGTTATTAATAGAACCAATTATCAATATTCGTGTCTAAGTTTGTTACGGTAAGAAAACTTGTATATGCGTTAACAATTGTATTGCCTTCATACTATAATTTTCTTTTTAAAGAAAAGAAGATAGAAAGGAAAGTAATTACGTACCCTAAAAACCGTGGGCGACCGAAGTGGTATTCTCTTTGAAAGAAATGGTATAGCAGTTTATATATGTACGGTTACAAGTAATTGAGCAATTAGCAAATAGGTATTTGGCTTAAACATATAATTAAGAAAAATGTAAATGGACGAGAGAGAATTAGATCGGAAGAAAGAAGAAGAATATGATATAAACTAAGCAATTAACGTTAAACACCTCTCTGTGTGTGTATGTGTGTGTGTGGTTCAAGCAGTCTTAATCTATTATACTATAGCGTTCTTGACCTAACTTTGGCTTAATTAATTAACCTTTTGACTTGCGCTGGCTTTGAATGATCATCAATTCTTTATTTAAGTCAAGTATAGCGGTACGCTTATCTAAAAATAAAAAAAGAAAAAAAAAAGTATAGCGGTACTGATGAGAAAACAAAAATGCATTAGATATAGAGAGGAGATTTTTTGTAATAGGCTCATATGAAATGGACACTATTATTGGAGGTACTATGTATCTAGCATGCTTGATTCATACAAAAGTACAACAGTTTTTTAATATCATATTCACAACGATCCTTTTTTATCATATCTTGGTTGTTAGATTAACTTTTTAATTGAAAATAATTTAATATCACGCATTGCAAATTTTTAAAATGGACAATCCGCAACTAATCGCTGAGTTGAAATTGGTCGTTCATTAGTACTATATAATGACTTTGGGTGACTTTTTACTTGTATTATAATATATATATATTTTTTGTCTATCCCAATTGCTCTCCAATCGATATATTAGCAACCAATTTTGAAAGTAAAAAATAATTGAAACATCGTTGTACATAATTAATAGAGAGCGAGTCTTACAGATGATGTCTATCCTTGTTATATGGATTATGTGGTGTTGATCTCTTTGAGAGAGGTAGAGAAATATCCACTAATTTGCACAAAAATTTCCGGGCACAAAAGTGAATAATCTATGAAGAAAACAGCCTCAATTTTAAAGATCGTTATTTTCATATTTCAGAACTTAAGGCAGCAGAAAGAAGCTAGAGGCTTTCTTTGACCAACATAAGGGTAATTTTGGTACATACAATGGCTGATGTGAGTGTGACATTCTTAAAAATTTTCTTGAAATAATTTTCTTCATTTTAGAAAAATTGTGGCATATAGCATATTTCAAAAATACTTGTGAAGTTTATGTAGCAGATTTTTTTAACATGTATTTTCAGATATATCCTTGGATTTTCTAGTAATTTCTTGAATTTTAGATTTACTATTAATTTTTAGTAACATATTTATGTACATATTTTCAAGTTGGAGCGAGAAAGAGAGATATATATATATATATATATATATATATTGTGTGGTCATAAAATAACTATATTTATTATTATGTTTAAAATTTTATACTATAACCTACTATTATTCTCTCCAATAATGCTATTTTGGCTCTTTTTTCTTCTTATTTTTATTTTTGAAGTTGGAGGTGAGGTGATTTAACTCTAGATGATGTAATTCACGTGTGAAATAATCATTATATTTTATTTCTAAACACGAATAACATTCTTGTCTAGGAGTGCTTTGATTGAATTGAACCCATGATATAAATGGTCACTCTTCATGAAAAATAAAATTATTAAAAATATATATATATTTTTTGAATTTGAGGTAGGAGGATTCAAACTCTACATTTTTAGATGAAATCAGATATAGTATTATTATTAAGTTATGCTTAAAACCATAATTTAAAAAATATGTATTGATCTCAAGTAGTTTCCCCACATTATATTAATCTTTCTTTATTTTTCTAAATCTTAATTTTCGGACGTACGGACGTGAATTACGAAAATGATGAATTTTTACTCCTTTTACTACTTACCTAGTCAAGTGGGAAGACAATAGTATCATTTGTAATTAATTTAATTACATCATTGAGAGTGGCAAGTCAACCAACAGTAGTTTTTGTATGCATGTGTTCTATGTGCATTTACTCTTAATTAACTTCAAAACACCTTTATAGTCCTAAAATTTCTGCTGTCTTCGACATTATTTGTCTATCATTTAAACTTAAAATTTTTAAATAGTTATTAAATTATAAATATTAAAGATATTTAAACAAATAAATTATCAAATAGTATATGGAGATAGGAAAACTTATTGGAAAATTACTAGGCGAATTTTAACTCCACTTTAAAACATCTTCAATAGAGTGTTGTTGATCATATATCAATGGTAAATTTCAATATTGGAAAAAAAAAAAAAAAGTATTTTCCAATAGAGTGTTATTTTTATAACAAATTTATTACATATGGTGAACATGATGTCAAAATTTTCATCAAATATCATAATTGTTAAATTGGATAGTTGCCTTCTATTTGGTTGAAAGTCTCGATTTTGTGATCTAATCATTACTATTTTGTTATTGTTAAATTGTCTAAATATTAAAAATTTTATTTTTATAAATCAAAGTTTAATATTGATGATTAAAGATAGACATAACACTACATATAGTTTTGTACATACATTACAATATACAGTTTAATTAAGTTGTTCTTTAAATTTTTTGTAATAGTGATAGTATTGATTTGAATAAAAGTCCATATTGTTTTTTATATTGGTTTTTTTTGTTTGTTTGTTTATTATTATTATTATTATTGAACAAGCTCCGTTGTGTTTGTTAACACCTTTGCGTTCCAAATAATGTTTTGTCCTATTCCCAAAAAGATAAAATAATGCTTACTTGTTAATGAGGATTCTAGTGGTTTCATTCTTATTTATGAACTTTGACTATAAATATAAGTTAAGAGACACTAAAATTACTTACTTAAAAGAGAGAGAGTAAGAGAGTACTAATATTTATGGGTTTTGGACGTATAATATTATTTATGAGTTGAATTTTGAATAATCTACCAACCAAATAACTAGATTTTTTTCACCACAAAAAAAAAAAAAAAAAAGGTTTTGTGTTTTTTCAAACATTTCATATTTCTTGTCATATCTAGCTAGGATATTCAATCTGTAGACCCTTCAAAATTTTCTAAGAGCAAGTATAAATCTCTTATAAAATGTTAGTACTACCACGCTGTCTTCTCGCGGGATATTATAACTACCATGCTAATTCTTTGGTTCAATAATGCCTTTAAAGGTAGATTAATTATTTCCTTTGAATTTAAATTTGCAATAAATTGAGACATTAAAAATATTGAGAATCATTTAATCAGAACTGTTTAATAATATAGAAAAGAACAGCAAAAATTGTTTGGTACTTCTCCATTTTATGAGCGCACACATTTTTTACTACTAATAGAATGGTATAGCAGAGGCAAAAGATATCCTCTTCTCTTTCTCTTTCTCTCTCTCTTTCCTTTATCTCTCTAACATGTGAGGTTTAGGGTTTC
>CM046376.1:419951-462870 GCA_025413485.1 Ficus microcarpa
TCAATTATTTTTTCTCTCTTAGGGTCAGATTCCAAGGACGGCCTTTGGTCTGTCTATGGTTTTCTAGCCCTAGAGATGAAATTGATAATCATATGGTGATGGTCTTGGTAGAGGTAAGCCCGTGGTAGTAGAGTGGACGTTATTGGAAGGAGCAACGCATGAATGAAATAGTTAGTGGGGGTGTGTGGTTGTCAAGTGCTGGTGTTGCAGAAAATTACATGTGCACAATATCATAATAAGTAATAAAGTGATAAGTAAAGTATCGTTCTTGCGAGGGCTATCGTTACCAATTATCAAATTTATATTAACTCTAACTTTATTTGAATAACCGAAAAAGAAATATTTTAAATAAAAATAACAAAAATTGCAGCAAGATGAAAGACTCAAAATACTAAAAATTTAGGGTTTTAGATTTCACTAGATTAATTATATTTAAATCCTCTAATCAACTTACTCAATGTATATTCTCTATATTGCCATCAAATCCCTCTAATGCAGTCATTAGTCTTCTACAAGTATTAATAATTTATTACAATAAGCTTTATCACCTCTCGTTCTCAAACAACTTATTATAATTCATTAACAGTCATAAATTCATAATACTACACAAGTTTCATAACTATCTCTAGTTTATGACAATCTGATGGTAGATTAAACGAGGATTTATTTAATTGTCACTTCTAAATCTCGAATCAAATACTAAATCATATAAAAGTTGGTCAAAAACTCACAAGCATTTAGCATAGATTAAAATACTCAATATAGAACTCAAAAAGAACATCAATTAATTAAAAACAAAAAAAAAACTCAAATATTTATAACCCGACTAGACTGCATACCCTAGAAAAGAAATTACTTGATAAATAAAAATAGAAATCTATAAAATAAAGGTTTAATCATTTTCAAATTACAAAATTAAAAAGGTAAGAAAATAAAGTAAGAAAACCCAATTTGAAGGTATAACAAGTCTCCAATTCTTCTAAATTTTCTTCTCCCTCTTCTATTGATGATTCAAGATAACCTCTTTCTAAATTTGTAGAAATCTAAACCTAAAATTTAGAATTTTTTTTTTTTCCTTTTTTCCTTTAGTTTTCGGCTTCTCCCTCTACCAAAGACCTCAAGCATGGAGTCCTAGGCTCCCTTTTATAACCTTTAAGCCGCCGACTTCAAAACTTCCCTTTTTATTTTTATTTTCTTTACTTTTCTTGTTGCTGCAGCTGACACAGGCAATAGCCTTGGGGGCCACAGAGACAGGTAGCGAGCTTAGACTAGGCTGTGGCTAACGAAGAGGACACGTGGCATTTGGGACTTGCTGGAGCTCATAGGCGCATGCGCAGAGCTAAGATGCATCACAATGGATCCGGCACTGTTGAGAAGCCCTCTATGATGCACCTGGCTAGAAGAGTGACGAACACTCGCGATCCGAGCTGCTACTGAGATTGATCCAACGGCCAGAAGTACGGCCTGAAACACGCATGGCGTGAATGAAGTCCTATGCAAGTGGGGAAAATTGTCTCTGAATTTCCTTTTGCAATTTTTAGATCTTTTTTATCACATTTTAACTCTAAAATAACCCTTGTAACATAATTAACCTATACCCGTGGGTAACATAATAAATGTGGGGGAAAATTAATATAAATTATTAAGATTATAGAAAAAATAAAAGCTTAAAAATGTTTTAAAAAAACTCTATTTTATAGAGTTATCAGCTAGGGAGGTTATGCAGTAGCTCAGCTTCAGCAACCCAGTTTCTCCCAACAATGTGGTTTGTTTTATTAACAAGGACTCTTTTTGTGTGATTGATTTTTTTTATTTTTTAGTGTCTAAGTTTATATGTAATAATGACTATGTCCTCGTCATATTTTCTTTTAGTGTTTTATTTCTTTTTGTTATTTATAATAATGGAAGTGGTTTCTTTACTTTTCGAGTTGAATGTTTATATGTCAGATCTAAGTTTTGACGGTGTTTTGATTCCGCTAGAGTTACTTCTATGCGAAGTTAGTAGTGATGGGAAAAATCCATTAATTATCAGGGTTTTGTCAAAAAGAATCTTAAATGTGCTCATGTGCTGAGGTATATTCTTGTAATTAGGTTTTAAACATACGTCTTTTCATTTAAATATCATAAGATTTTATTGGTGGATTCATTTTTATTGAAGGGTGATAATTTTATAAAATAGAGTTATCTTACCACTCTTGTGCATGTAAATTAGCTATGTTCTTGAGCATTTTAATAAATTTTAGGTTAATTTAGTTTAATTTTGTATAATTTTAATTTTGATCAGTTTTATTTTGATTTTGTGTAATTTGATTTAATTTTGTTCAATTAGTTTAATATTAACTTCAATATATTGTTATTACCCTTCTAAACAATTAAAATTTCAAATTTGTGTAGGTTAATTAGCTGAAAATGGGACAAAATGGTCATTTAAATTTATAAAAAACGAATTAAAATTCAAATTAATTCGGATTCGGTCAAAGCTCATTCTTGGATACGCCAGACACCAGCCCACACGTGCATCACGACCGTCAAGTCACCGCAGCTTTGCCTAAAGCTCGCGTGTCCCCCACACCCGACAAAGGCGCGTGGATCAGCAGGTGCGTTAGCTTGACATGCAGTGTGTTGGTTCTCCTACCGTGCATAGCACCGAATTCGTGTGCATCCCATTTCTTGCCCAGCCAGCATTTACTCCAACAGGGCCATCTACCGCACCCAGCTGATCAGCCACCGAACTCCGAAGCGCCACGTGTCCTAGCACACATGAGCCTAAACATGCACCCCAGTTGTGCGGTTCGGGAAAAAAGAAAAAGGAGAAAATAAAGAGACCTTGCCTGGGAGGTTGAGACTCAAGAGCAGGGGCCAAAATCCCAGAAGAAGAAAGAATAGAAGAAGAAAGAAGAGAGAAAATGAAGAAGAAAAAGAAAAAAATATATAAAAATATAAAAAAGCCAAAAAATGATAGTGTAGGATTTTTAAGTTTAGGAATTAGTTTTTATTTTTAGTTTTAGACTTCATTCTCAACTAATTTCAAGCAAGATGGCATTTTAAGAACAAAAGGTGGAAATGAGAAATTGTTGAAAAACTTGAAGATTTGTAGAAAAAATTATTCGGGTTTTCATTCCTTTTCCTTATCTCTTTTATTTTTGTAGTTGGATGATACTTGAACTGTAACGACTCGCCAAGTACAGGCCGTTACCGTACATACATACATACTTAACATAACGTACTTATTTTTCAGTGTAAAACAGCGTAATTTTTTTTTTTATACGTCGCGTACTAGTGAGTAGCGATACTTAAATAAATTGTTCTAACGTGAAATAATATAAAGAAAGACAAAACGCGTAGCGGCATTATTTTCCACATCTCACAGCTCGCCCTGACACGCTCCTCCATCTTGTATCACTGAATGCCGGTAGGTTGCTTACCTACAGTATAGACGTAAGACAGTGAGCTTTCGCTCAGCAAGTACAACTAACTATACCGCGATACAAAATAAATATAAACACAACTTGCATTTCATAACATAACATCTTACAACATATCATGTCTTATCATATCATAACATAGCATACCTTTCTATAACTTAACATACAATAGCATAACATATGCATGAACCAATTATGCTCGTATTATGCTTTCTTATTCATTCTTAACTTTCTTTCATAACTTAGCTTACTTATGGGCCTCTTAACATAAGTGTACGTACCGGGAGCGCAACTATGGAGTGATTGGGGCGGCCAGTCCATTTCCAACTCAAACCATAGTCCAACCCGACCTAATGTGAGTCGGTACGACACAGGCAACTTGCTTGCCATCTTACTTATCATGTCATTCTTGATCTTATTATTCTCATAAGAGTTTGTGAACATACTTCGTGATGTCACACGTACATAATTTGTAGACATATCATAATCTTAATCATAGCATAATCTATTATAGCATGCATCATAACTTGACTTATCATAAATCGTAACATAATCACATCATACGTCATAACTTAACCATATCATGGCATCACATTATACAACACAACATACATCGTGGCATACATCCTAACATGCATTCTAGCATACATCAATATACTTGGGTAAGTATCACAATAAAAGCCTATGCTGTAGGCAGAGTTGTACTTACCTCGTTCGCTATGTCCAATATTGTGCTGCTCCAAGCTCGGGCGCAACAACAGGCTATCTCCTGTTATTCCATGGACATAGGGTGAGGATTCTTAACCATAAAATGTTGGTGACCTAACTAACATGCATACATAGTCCTAGTTATAGGTCCCCTCTACACAAAATGTCTTACTTGGTTACCATAAATAACCTTAGAGTTTAAAATATATCTTACTTGGATTATAGCTTATTAGGTTACATAAAGTAACCTTAGATACTAAGTCCACATTTATACAAATAGGGTTAGATTACCATCCTAACCTTGGGTTTATGCCTTAGCATTCTTATTTTATAATCCATCGGGTTATGTTGGGTAACCCTAAAGGCGGCCAAAGTTCGGTCAACAAAAGTCAACCTTCTATGGGTCAAACTTAGTCAACAGAAGTCAACCTCTCATGGTCAAAAGTCAACTTCCTATTAACTCAGGTATCCATCCCGGTTATCATCTGTCATCGTTGTTTTACTAAACTTTGACTTAAAAATCCAATTTCCTTTATCTTGGAAAATTGGTAAGTTAAATCCCCAAAACCTTCAATTCACTCATAAAAACTCATGGTTCTTAAAATAAGGCTTCATAAAAATCATTAAGTACTGAAAATTGCCATTGGAACAGTTTCCACGGTCAAAACATTGAGGTTGATGCAAAATACAGTTTTTCTGCATTGTTTTAGAAAATCCTGTGCAAGAATTTCCTATTTCCCGCATAATTTTTAGAAATCCATGTCAGTTTAAAAATATAGACTGAATTTGAAAAAATTGTCTTCATGAAAGTTTTAGATCTCAAAAAATCCTAAAACTTTCATGTTTTGCGGAAAACCTAGTTCGGACTCTAACATGCCCATATTCCTGGTTGAACTCACCTGGCCGTGCATGAACCCTGGGCACGGTCAGGCTCGGGTTTTCGTAAAAACCGAGGCCGTTGGAGCCTTATTTTGAAAAACTTCCATGCTGCCCTATAGGAAAAACCTTTCTTTACAACTTTTATATTTTACGTTTTCCCAAATTCGGCCTCTAAAGGCCTCAAATTTCACTTTCCAGAAAACTGGCTAGTTTGTACCCGAACTGGCAGTTTTCATTTTTAAATTCGTTTTACGTCCTATTGTCGCAAATCTAACTCAACTAGCAACCACAGGAGCCTGGGATCACACATGTAGCATTTTCTAACGTCCCAAACCAACGTTCATGAGATCCGTTCACCTCTATGCAAACCATAATCGAACTTGCCTTTCTAGGGTTTGCATGGTTCTAAATTCATACAAAGCATACCATTCATTCAAGTTCTATTCTAACATTCATTCTAGCATCCAAGCATACTCATACAACATCATTCTTGAACTTAATTGGGGACATACAACTTATCAAACACCTAGCATGCAATTCTAAAAATCAATCAAGCACAAGCATAAAACCATGCATACCATAAATCAAACTAGCCTTAAACCTAAATCAAGCACATATTTAAAAATTTCTAAGCTAGGGTAATAAAATAGGATGAGCTTATTCTCTTACATCCAACGCTTGAAATACACTTAAATCTCTAATTTGAAGCTCAAATTAAAAGCTTAGGGATCAAGGGATTTTACCTCACTTAATCACCAAGATTGAACTTGGGATTGGTCCAAACTTTTTCCCCTTGATCTCCTCCACAACCGGCCTCTTTTTGGCCTATGGGTTCCAAAAATTTTCAGCCCCTTAATGGCTGCCTCACAAATCCGGTCACCCTCCTTGATGACCTCCTTCCTCACTTTTTTTTTTTTTCTCTTCCTTTTTTTTTGGCTTCGGATTTTAGGGGGAGGGATGAGAGAATTTTTTGGCCATAGTTTTGGGGTGTTTTCTTATTTTTTTTCTGAGCAAAATCAGCTGGCCCCTACACCTATTTATAGGTGAAAAATCCTTAATTTTTGGATTTATTTTTATTTCCAAAAATTGTATTTTAACCCCTAAAGCAAAAATATTTGCATATATGCCCTCCAAGTGACATGTGGCAGGCCATGAGCTTGCTCTCCAAGCAAAATCATGATATCATCATGCTTACCTCATCATACTTGCATCACCTTTTTTTTTTTCAAAAATTACATTTTGGTCCCTAAGGACAAAATATTTGTAATTTTTCCCCAATATGTGGCCGATCATTAGCTTGCCTTGCATGGCAAGTTTTTGCATCATTGTGACATCATCTTGATGACATCACCTTGCTTACATCACCTATTTTTCTAAAATTACATTTTAGCCCCTAAGGACAAAATATTTACAATTTTACCCCTACATGTGGCCGGCCATCCTTGGGTGCTTAGTGGATAAGTTTTTGATTTCTTTTCACCTTTTCCTTAATTCCAAAAATTATATAACTATCCATGATGAGGTGTCCACCTTTTAGGCCTTGTCTGGCTTTTTCCTTAATATGCAGTTTATTTTCTGCTAACACAGATATTTCTAATATTATGCTCACTTATACACAGTACTGTTATACTGTACTGTGGTACAAAATTCATCTGTGTAAAAATGGACTGTATAAAATTTTTCTTATTTTATAAAGCCCTTTTGCCCTTTATTCCTAACTTGGTGTGCTTGATTTTTCTATGGTGGTTTAGATCCTATTCATACTATCTTGCCCGTAAAGACGGGTTTCGCAGTATATTTTCCATACTGCTCATCATAATACTGTACGGTCATCACTTTGACTATTTTAGTCAAACTTTGACATTCTCGGTCAATGTTGACTTTTTCGGTCAAATTTTGACCAACATGAAATCATAGAATTTTTTGTCCCTTCTTTTGCTCAAAAGTTCACTTGCTTGTCTAAGCAATCATTTTTTTGAGTCTTATGAAATCATAAGAACTCACAAAACTTAACAAAAACGCTTAATCGGGTTTTTTCATAGATACCTTCATGGTACGCATTTAATTCCTTTGAAAGGAATAGTAACGTAGAAAAACTAGGTATTACATGAACTCTTGATTTACTTAAATTTGTGTTTAATTTCATATATGAGTTTTGTATAGTTTGTTGGTTTTAGGGTTTGATGTAACTCTACATGAACTATGTTTTAAAGATTTGGTCAATTGTCATAATGAAGTCTCTATTCAATTCATTTGTGTTTTTCTATGCTTAGTGCTTCTAATTTGTTGGGAAATGAATTTGTTGATTTGATTTATAAATTTTAATGCTCAGGAGAGATTAATTCATTTTTTAGTTTGAGAAATACAATCTTAGTTGTTATTATGTTCAGAAGGCCGGTGACACTTTGATAATCAAATAAAGGTATACGTAATGAATATGCAGGTATACAAGTTAGATAGGGATATTAATTTGAACACTTATGAATATGATCTGATTTGACACTTGAGATAGGTAGCTTGATTAATTTTGAGCCCTTGATTAATCAATTGATTGAAACTAGTTAACAATTTCTTAATAGGAAGAACATAAGAAAGATAGAGTGGAGTCAAGATCCTAGAACTTTGTTTGTTTGTGTCTTTTTATTCCTTTAGTTTTGTTTGGTCATTTTAGTTTATTTTGTTTAGTTTAATTTGCCTTTTTGTTATTTTTCAATCGGTTGTTCAAATAATCCTAGTATTAATGAATTTTGATAATTAACTTAAATTTATATGTAATTCTCATAGAATCGACGACCTTACTACTTTATTACTTGTGCGGCTCGTACACTTGCAAGATTTCACACAACAAAGGGTTTTGTCTTATGTAATATAGTATTTTTTATGTTTGGTATTTATGCATTTTCTTAGTGAGTTTGTTGAAATTTTCCTTAAAAAAAAAAAAAAAAAAAAAAAAGAATGGTGCGGTGGTAAATGCATATTTCACTCTTATTTTTTTAGAATGTTTCTTAGTGCGATACCCGACGATGTAAATATGTTTTTTAGAATGTTTGTCCCATTTTTTACCCCAATAAAAAAACCAAAGAAAAAGGTTTTGCAATCAATTTGTAAAAGCTTGATTCTTGCGCCAAATTCAAAAGGAAAAAAAAAAAAAGTTGTTTACAAAATTTTACTTCACCCTTTTTTTTTTTTTTTTTTTTGTAGTGAATAAAATTTTACTTCACCTTAGCATTTTGCTAATTTTACCTAAAGAAACACATTTAAGGGCCCTTAAAATTTTTTTAAAAGTAGTTAAAAAACTTGTTAATTTTTCAAAAGAAAAAAAAAAAAAGGACAGAAATGAGTTGAAATTTTTTTATTGGAATTGGTTTATCTAACATTCACTTAATTTTGCGGTCCATTTTCAAAGCTGAAAAAATTGAGCATACGAATAAGGGAGGTGAGCAACTTTTGAGCCAGTTATATAAGGGAGGAGTAAAAACTTATATACTCAAATGAATAAGCTCATCCTATTTCTCTCCTTTCCTTCTTGTCTTCTTCTTGAAAATTTCTCAGCTGAAAATGCAAGAGATTTTTTTGTTCTAGACAAAATATCGGCCGGTCTTGCCCGAATACATATATTTGTTGTCCTTTAATGGATCCTTCATACAAACCACCAAATTAAATCACTCATGCACTTCTTTGATTCCAACTCTAGTCAAGAAGTGAAAACGACATCAATTACAACCAAAGGCACAACGTACCACCATAAAATAATACATGGATCCAAATCCGAACCAAGTTCCAAAAAAAAAAAAAAAAAAACCATTATTCACAATTTTTTTTTTTTTTTTTTGTATAACTTCAGGTTGTGTTCACCTTAATGGTGTAGCCATGGTATAGAGACGAATAAAACTATGTTGGGTTGCTGAATCTACAACGCAAGCCCAATATGTAGCTGCATATATAGGAGCCATCTAAGGGAAAAACACAGAGAGAAAGTATCATATCTTATTATTAGAGTGAGAATGGAATCAAGCGGGAACGATGCTCTAACTCATTCAGTTTATTACATACAATTATAGTTATAATTGTATGTAATAAACTGAATGAGTTAGAGCATCGTTCCCGCTTGATTATGGTTAATTACTAAGATTGTTAACTTCAAAGATTATCTGGATAACTAAAATTATCTCGTGTACTACAAAAGAAACCTCATTTAGTCTCTGTTGGATATCCTACAATGAAGCATATGATATTCGATGCCAACTTATCAAACCGTTTAGAGATTATCTTTTTATTTATGAACCATTACATGTATCCATTCTTAAGTGATATAAAACTGTGCAACTTACCATATATATATATATATATTTGTAGGGATTGATGGCTGTAACAAGCGATAAATATCTTAACATCAACTTCATTGTGTTACGCAATGTCAGACTCCTCCTTTATGCAACAATAAGGTTTAACATTGTTAGTTAGAAATTTTTAAAACCATCATCCAATATTTATTCTCCTACGTAGTCCGACGTACTCGGACCTAAACATTTTTTATTTGCTTATCAAATTGCATTTCTGCTTCCGTTTAGAATGATCTTTGAAAATTTCAAATGTTTTCAATACGCGAAGTATTATGTCTATATATCTGTATCGGAGTGATCATCAATAAAAGTGATAAAGTATATACTCATGCACCATTTCGTAAGATGGAAAGAAAATGGAAAGGAATAGAAAACTAAAAATGAAAGAAAATTAGAAGGAATAAAAACGTTTTGATTTTTCCTTTAGTGAACATGTGGAAAGATAATAATTTTATCTTCTCTTATTTGGAATATTATCCAACATATCTTTGTTTTCAAAAGATAGTAACAATTATAATAATTAAAAAGTGGTTCAACGGAAAATTTTACTCTATTAAAGACAAATCAAATATAATAATAACCAAAAAAGAAAAAAGAAAAGAAAAGAAAAGAAAAGAAACGATCTTGTAACCTACTAGCATGTGCGTGTATGTTAGAAATTGAATTTCATGGAACTTTTTTTTAAGGGAAAAGCATTTATATCAAAACAAGAAAATTACATAAAATCAGACGAACTGCTTCGGCAGATTACTTTGAGGATCACTACACATGTCAAACAAGATCACTATGTGACTAATTGAATTTCATATACAATCTCTCTAATGTGTCGGCCCTTCTTCTAGGCCACTTAAGTACTTGTTTAAGACCCCAAAAATTTTTCTTAGAATACCTATAATAGTATTATCATTTTTTTAAAAATTGATAATATTTTTTTAAGAGAAAATTCTAACAAGTAGTAAGAGAAATGTAATGAAGTCAAGTGAGGAAAAAATTGAAGAAAAAAAAAAAATATGGATCTAGAAAATTATGAAGTGATGGCGGAAAAAAAAAAAAACAATAACAATAAAACGTATTATTATGTAATAGTTATTAAAGAAGCTCAAAACCAAATGATAATGTGAAATAAAATTACAAAATGGAAAATAATGTTTTCCATGATCTATTCATGATCTACAAAATGGAAGATAATGTTTTCCCTACCAAAAATATGTGGACAATCTGTCATGGCTATATTGGAGTATGCAAATTGACATTCTCTTTAGTAGATAACTTGAGTTTGACAGGTTGTTTGGCATTATGATCTATTCAAATTGTGTTTTTACTTTGACTTGTTGGCCATCCTTCATTGGATGGCTTGAATGGCATTATGGCATCTATCCAGAGTGCGACTAGCGGCGTGGCATTCCTCTCGATAATTACGTATTTGACATGGAATGATTTTTTGGCCGCTTCTGGGGTTGCCATGAAAGGAAAGTTTTGACAACCACGCATGATGTTTTATGAAGGTGTGGAAGGAGCTAAAGGTTTGATTGATATGTGTCATATCGGTGCAATGAATACAAATATAGATGGTCATCGCTCTCTCGATTCGAAGTAATTACTCCATTAAAATATTCCTATTTTGTATTTTTTTTTTTAAATTTTGGTCTCTCTATAAATTTTTTTAATCCCAAAGTTTATTCAAAATGTATTATTTTCATCTATGTTTCATTAATTTTTGGATCCTTCCAACCTCCCTAAAATTTAAGACTATCACTTTACCTATTGAAATTTAAACCTAATCAATTAACCCTTTTTATCAGAATAATAGTTAGAAAAAAAAAAAAAGGAAAAAATATGGGAACTAGTTTTACCAAGCCTATTCTGTTAGGATTTCTACAAAAAAATAAACAAAAAAAGTCCATATGAATGTACTTCACTCACTTTTTTCTATCTTTTCTTAACTAAAATTCTGATATGAGGGATTAAATAAGGTTAAATTCAAAGTTAGGGGCAAAGTGTGAGCTTTTAAAATTGAGGGACATAACTAAAAATGATCTTTAAAATTTTCATTTACATTAATTTTTTTTTAATTAATTTCCTAAAATTTAAGGAATACCCTAAATTTACCCAAATCCCTCAGCAAATTTTATCATTTCGTCTCGGAGTATATACAAATATTCAGCTAAAAAGGCAAATTAACGATTAGAAACCCCTAAAGAAAAAAGGGCCCACTCCCTACTAATGATTACGAGCTCCCTTAAGAACCAACTAATATCTAAATTTTGATGAAAACATAACAAGTAAAAAATTATACACTGTGTTTAATTTTTGAAGTACGTAGTAATAATTTATTTAAACGTCGTAAGTGGGGGAGAGCCGACTTAAAGGAAGTTGGCAGAGGAAATTTTGGAATAAATCCGACTTCAATGACACCCCCCCAAAAAAAAAAAAAAAAAAAAAAATTGAAACTGTAATCCAAGGACCGTATTAATGTTGGAGCAGCTTGATGCTTCAAATGACAATAGAAAAGAAGAAACAGATATGAACGTAAAGCATTCAACAAACAGATTAAACGAGTTTTATTCATTTGAATTCATAAACCATCGTACATGTCGTAAAAGAAAATTGTATTTAAAAGACACAAAATGAGAATGCTAATGAAGACGCAAATGAGAATCGCTAATCATGACTGTTTTAATGTGAAAGAAGCGATGGGATGCTTTGTTCATTGGTGAAGAAATTAGTTGGATCAACTCTGGTCTTCACATGAACCAACTTGTAGAAATTATTCTTGAAATACTTGGTACCCCAAATGCTTGCTTGTGCAACATTATTGTAAGAACTTGTGGCATCACCCTCGATGTTGTCCACTCCAATATCGAGGTCTCGGAAGTTGAAATAAGTAGCCCTAGGGTTTTTTGAGACGTAGGGAGTCATGTAATCGTAAAGCTTTCTTACCCAATTCATATGAATTTTAGACGCTGTAATATTCCCATCTTCTTCATCCCAATTCACGAAATAACGAATGTTGTAGAGGTTCCCAGCTCGATGTGGAAATGGGATCGAGGATTCTGAAATCTCATTCAATTTCCCTCCGGAAGGATAAAGTTCGATCGAACCTCTTCCTACCGCTTCCTCATACAACATTCCCAACATTCCTTCCAACACGTCCTCCGGAATAGGCTCTTCAACATAATCAGATTTTGCTTTAAAAGGACCTGAACGGAAAATAGGTGTCCTACTCTGTAGAATGTCCCAGGATTCTCCATTTTTTAATTTGTTGTGATAGACGACGGATTCGATCCAACTCATTTCAGTGCACTCCTGTCTTTGCAAACCCAATTCGGGAAATTCGTTTTCCATCAGTTGAAGGAGCTTGTCCACGCCACCATGGAACGTGGCCTGGAAGGAAGCTTCTAGAACAACTTTATTATTCCCTTCTTTGTCAGTAGAACTCGCAGTTCGGAATGAGAGGAAGATGTTTAGATCCTCATCGACTTTGTCAACTCTGCTTTGCCACTGATAAAGGAGCTTCTTTGTTGTGTCGTGTTCAAAATTCCTCTGGACATCAAACACGGTCACTGTCGATGGAACATCAACTAGTTGAAGCTTCCATGCAATGACAATTCCAAAGCTTGCTGCTCCACCACCGCGTATGGCCCAAAACAAATCCTCCCCCATGGATTTCCTGTCAAGAATTCTTCCCTGAGCGTCGATGATCACAGCGTCAAGAACATTATCAGCTGCGAGGCCATATTTTCGCGACAAAAAACCGTAGCCTCCTCCGCTAATGTGTCCACCAACACCGACAGTGTGACAAACACCGGCAGGGAAGCCAAGGTTTTCACTTGTCTTGGCAATCCGATAATAAAGTTCACCTAGCGTAGCTCCAGCTTGAACCCATGCAGACTTGCTCTCCACATCTACGCTAACCGAACTTATGTTAATCAGGTCAATCACGACAAACGGGACATTATTATTGGACACATAAGAAAGGCCCTCGTAATCATGGCCGCCGCTTTTTGTTCTGATTTGCACGCCATGTTTCTTGGAGCAATAAACAGCGGCTTGGATTTGGGAGACATGAACCGGCGTGATGATGGTGAATGGTTTTGGGGACGAAGGCGAAGAAAAACGGGGGTTTTGTATGGTTGCATTTAGTGTAGTGTTGTATGATGGATCGTTTGGCGTGAGGACAATAGGTTTAGAAGTGGTGGTAGAGTTGGATGAAGTGGCCATGCAGTGAAGAAAATCATTTGGAGTGTGGAAAATGGGTTTAGAAGTGGCCATGCGGACAAGAAAGTGTTGAAATGAAAAAAGAAGTATGAGAATTGTGGCATAGGACGAAGAAACTGTGAAGTATTTCATTTTGTTTTTCCTCTTATAATAGGTGAAATTATAAAAGAAACTGAGTAAAATGATCAGGTTTGTTTTGGGATATTGTGAGATTGAAAGGATAGTAGTTTGCCTCTTTTATAGGCGAGGATTAAGAGAATGTTGATGTTCTTTTGCTATGACGACTTTTGGGTGGTTGTTGTACAAAATACTTTTCTCTCTTTCTTTCGTTTTTTGGACTGTTATTTAGAATTGTTTCCACCTGCTCTGATTAATTGTGAACATAAAAAGTAATAAAAATGAATAGTTAATCCCCAAATTTCAATATTGGTGAACTGTGTCAAAAGCGAAAGTAACACCTCCAGGTTCCGGACTCTTCTGTATTTTTTTTTTTTCTGATATTTAGTAACATGTGGGATGAGAGAACAATAAAGCCACTAAAGTGATGCCAACCTAGCCAGATGTCTTAGTTTATCTATTAATTTTGATCTTAGTTATTGAGCGACGAACTAGCAAATTGTTTACACTAAAAAAAAAAGTTTTTAGGTGATTTATATAGGTATAAACAATTTTTAGCGAGGGAAAAATGAGAAAATATAAAGTTTTAAATAGTAAAATTGTTAAACAAGAAAAGTCCAATGAGTTAAAAGCCTTCACTCGATCATTAATAGCTCTCCATTGCCGTCTCTTATATTAAAAAAAAAATTATTTTCATCAACCAATCTAAAACTAAATTCTCTATTTATGGTTGGTAGTAACACAGGCAAATGCATAGTCCTCAAACTTTTTTTATTATTTGTTTTAATTGTATAAGGATATAGCTCATATTTATTAAAGAAAAACAAAAACACTCATATGTTTCTAACCTGAGAGCTATTATCAAAGTATGTTGACTCCTAACCATTGAGCTAGTCCCAATAGGATATCAAACTTCCTTTTGACATCGTAATTGAATTTTCAGCGACAATTTATCGCCTTGAAAATCTTAACCGAATACTTTTACATTATGATATTATACATCAATAGTAATTACTAAAAAGAGAGAAAGAAGAAAAAATCCAAAGTCCTTGCTAAAACCTACATTACAATGGTAATTACGACATTGCTAGAGACCTAGATTATTTTAGTGGGATTGGTTTTAAAACTTAAACTGCTCAATAATAATACAACAAAGGGAAGTTACGAACAAACATCTTTACAACAAACCAATTGTCGCAAAGAACCACAATGTCATTGCAAAAAATTTATTTGCAAGGATATTTCGTTGCTTCCCGATCATTGCAAAAACATGGTCACAAATAATTTATTTACGATGACATTCATTGCTTTTTAGTCATTGTACTTAGTTCATTGAATTTTTCGTTATTGGTGATGTGGCATCAATTATTCGTGACGATACGATATTTAAAAATGTTGTCACAATTAGTAGCTAGATAATGACATGGACAATATTATTTGTGACGTCATTTTTCAACATGACGTCACAAATAATTTGATTTTTTTGCTTGAATAAATAATCATATGTGATGACATGTCACAAATAATTTTTTATGGGTTAATATTTACAACAACATGTCATCGCAAATAATAAGTTTCATATTTTTTTAATATATTAAATAATAATGTATAGAATTATTATTTATTAAAAATCAAATTTGATATAAACATAACTTAACTAATGAGATAAAAATATTCAAATTTTAAATGAAATATTAATATTAATTGTTAAGATAACTAGTAACAGCTTGTATCATTGATAAAATAAAACACAACAAAAATAATGTACTAGTGGTCGGGATAAATAAGCATGAAAAATACAAAAACGTAAAAGAAGTGTCAATAATAAAACTAATCCCCCAAGCTCGCAGCATCATCATCATCATCTTCGTCTTCTTGCTCGGATGGGGAGAAGAGGCAAGTTCTTCGGGAGGAGCAATGGGTTGGAATGTGAAGTTAGGATTAATTTGGGACATCGCTTGCATCATCCTCATTATCTAGTTCTCGTACATCCTCATCTGTTATTAATTTGAAGTCCAGATCTGTTATTTCGTTTCTTTATCTCATCGACTATTGCATCATTGAAATATTGATACCTCAACATAATTGTCACATCAGCTTTTTATTTTTATTTATTTTTCACTCTTTCTCCAAACGTCTGTTAACAAACGGAAGAAAATGAAAGGGAACATCAGAGGCCACAGCTATTATGATGGAGACGATGTCAAGTGTACTGACACTGAAGGCTTGACTTGTCACATGAATAAGCAAAAAATAAACAATAAACAACTACAATCCATTTAACCCTTTTTATTCTCCTTTCAGGCAAAATAGAAAATGATTACCTACATAAGACGACTAAAAAAACAACAAATTCAGAATTTTCTTTTCTTTTTTTGTTTTTGGGTTTAATCTACATAAAAACGTCAGTCTGTTAGAACATCACATAAAACATAAGGAGAGATAGTATTTATATGAAAAAAGAAAAAAAGAAAAAGAAACATCTAATATATACTTGGTGTTAAGATTTGGATTGATTATTCCTTTATTGAGACGTTTGAATTGTTCGAGTTAAAAAATATAAAAACTTAAAATATGTTTAGAAAAAAAAATATCAATATAGAGCTTGTTTCATTCATTCCAAATTTTTATACAATTTATAAAAAAAACATCTTATTTGGACTTTTCTATGCAAAGTTATGGGCTTGTAAAATTTGAATTATAAAATTGTGTAAATAGTAAAATTAAAGGAAAAAAAATAAAAATTAGATTGTAATTTTAGGATTTAGATTGTAATACCAAACACATGCTAAGAAAATTCAATATTATGCCTTATAAAATTCAAAACAAAGAGAAAATTTACATTGAAAAAAAAAAAAAAGGAATCAATGTAGAAAGAAGAAAAGAAATATAGAACAAAGCACTCACGTCTTTACGTATAATAACATACTTAGAAAGGACAGATATAAAAAATGTTAATAAGACATGCTTTGAAGGAAAAAACAATTAAAAATATAAAAGAGTATTGCCTTAGTGCAACGTCTTTGGGATGATGGATGTAAGAGAAAGGATCATCTTTTGTGAGGGAAACACTCTCTTCTTCTTCTTCTTCTTCTTCTTCTTTAAACTACCAAAAAACACTCAATTTTTTTTTTTTGGTTTTTACAAAACCCTATTTTAGATTTTTTTTTTTTTTTAAAGGGAAAATGGTTGGGCTTACGGCATTTGGAAGAAATAGTGAAAAAAAGAAAAAAAGAAAAAAGTTGACACGACAATCATGATGCATTATCAATATTTCAATTGTAAAACAGTCAAGAGAATAACCAATCGAGGATAACAGATTTAGACTTATAAACAAAAGTCCCTATTTGATTATCCCATATATATTTCGAGGTTATTAAAGACAATGCACATATATGCTACACTTACCCATGGAAATGGTTTTAAATTTTTTATATGTCATTAAGCACCAAATTTTGTATCTATTTGTTACATGTTGGTTGGAAATGCAATAATTTATGTATATCATCTTGAAAGTTATAAATTTTGAACGTTAAAGTTGTATGAATTATGACAAACTTTAAATTTTTTGAAAAATACGATAACGTATGCATTTGAACTATAAAATTACGGATTTAAGTTACAATAACTTTGTATTATGATCAGTGGTGGATCTAATATGTGCTCTACTAATTTTTTTTTTCTTTTTAGTCCTACCATCAAAATTTTTTTGATTTTTCTATTTTATCTTTATTAAAAATTAAAAATTCTCACGTATTCTTATCAAAATTGATTCTACCCCTCAACTTTTTTGTCTTGTTGGCCTTTCTCCCATAAATATAGTTGAAAATTCTCGTATAACCTCACTAGAATTTGACTTAATTTTTACACTCTGCTATTATTTTTTTAAAATAAAAAAAATATCGGTATACATTTGCACTGAAATTTTTGTATGACTCTCCCAGTAACTATGATGCATGTATCGTGGCGGCACCACAAAAAGGAGCTGCTTTCGTTTGAAAAAATCTTCACCGAATCTCCTGTTAATGACATTTCATCTTCCGCAGACCTTTGAAAAAATTTGTCTTGAAAAAGTCAGGTGCTTAACTGCAGACCGTTGACTAGTCTTCTTCAGATTACGGTTTTGACGTGTAAGGCACGTTTCAAGTCTGTTTTCAGATGAGGTTGGCTTCCTAGACTCTGGACGTCCACAGACGAATTAATTAAGGCTTTATTTGGTGATTTGTTCTATTTTAAATTAAAATATATTTTTTATCTTAATTTTTATTTTTTTTGAATAAATTTTTGTTTTTTTTTTTTGAAAAAATTTTAATTTTTTTTAAAAAATTAATAAAAAATTTTAACTCAAACTTAAAATTTTCAAACTCAATTTATTTATCAAACGTAGCTTAAAAGAGAAGCAAAATACAAAATGGATAATACTTCAGAGTGTGCATAAGCTGGCAGGTGGCGGCGCATTTGCCTGGGTTTTTTTCCACGTTTTTTTTATTCTTTGCAAAAGTCAGCTCACGACTTTTCTAAATATTATCAAGACTTTTCTTCCGTTGTCATTAGATGCTTCATGATTTAATACGAAAGGAACAAGTTAACTGGAAAATATTGCTAGTATCTCTTTTAGTCCCTGTTCTATTTAATTGTTTGACTACATTAAGCAACAAACATATTTTAATTAGTTTGAAAAACAGAATCTTCCCTCTTTTAAAAAAAATTAATTTTCTCTCTTATTAATTTTCTTTCCTTCTTACCAAAAATAAACAAATTACGTACTTAGAATGACCTTGATGTAAACCGGTTTATCATTAATTGTTTCTATCTTTTTTCACAATAAATGACTTTCTGTCTAGTTTCTAGTAATTAGAGCGATGGTTCACATCACATATATTTATCATAGAAAAAATCAAGTTACTTGGTATGATATGAAATATTGGACGTTCTAATCTCCTGGGAATAAAGAAAATAAAAATGAAATTGAAATCTAAACAAATAAGCAAAGATGAAACAAATTGTTGAAGTACTAGAGCATCTGACTTCACCATATATAACTAATCTGTTTTAATTTCTTATTATCCAAGTTGATGGTTGAGGAGCTTAACTTATTCAATAGCCTCTTCTAAGGTCTAACGAAAACATCCAATGTAATAATTTGCTTTATTTCTATAAGAATTAGAACTAAAAACTACTTGTGTCTCACAAAACCACCACACGAATCAAGTGAGCATATTTCTATCCCCCCGTGAGACCAATGTCTTCATCAGCTTAACTATTTACTTGGTACAATATATTAACACCGAGTACGCAACTATTACAAGTCTCGCATAGTGTTTTCCCTGTTCCCATGGGCCATGGCACTACTAATAATTACCGATAGTTGAGCCATATATAGCTAGTGGCTTATAATAAGTAGTACAAATTTTATTCCAATTAACAATTATCTAAAAATTATAATTTATTAATAGGATCTATTTATAAATTTAGTAAGATTTCTCTTCTTGAATATCTTACAATTGAGCTAGTTCGTGAAAATATGTGTGTTTTTTTATTTGCACGGATAAAAAATATGAGCACTTTATGTTCATTTAATTTTTTTTTCTTAATTTCTGCCAAGCAAAATATCTTCTTTGCATTGTACGAAACACCACTCTCCGAAGGAAAGACGCCTTTTTAACAAGAAAATGTGTAATCAAGGACCACAAATTGAACTTTAAGCTGACAACTGGTACTTCTGTGAACAATGTGACCTTGAATTGACAGTAACATTTTTTTTTTTCTTTTCGGTAAATAACTTTCACATGAACATTGGAAGGTAGGAAAGCTTCATTGATGTGAAGATAATGGAGAATCTCCTTGATCATATTTTCCATTAAATTACTTTTATCGTTTGCAAGAAGTACTTGTTTTTTCGGGTGTTGTCTTAATTTACTTTACTTAGGGATTTGATTGGGTTATAGCAAATTTTTAAGCTTACTTGTTTTATCATACGTTAATTTCATTTAAACTTTTTATTCAATAATTTGTTTTTTCTTTTTTTTTTTTTTAATTAGGGTCCTAAAGATTTTATTATTGATTGATTGTGCGGTGTAAATGGCATCATGAAACTTGAGTTTGGCCCCTCCAAGGACATTTAATTTTTCAGGTCAGATTTCCATTCATCTCTCCCATGAAGTCTTAAATAATTTCTCTTTTTCAACGCTTGTAAGGAGATAGGCATAATTGCTACTATAAGCTAGGCTGATCATATCTAAGCAAAGGAAGAGAGAAAAAGAATTTCAAAACATGGCAAAATGACGGAGACCAGTAACACTAAGCATGTGTTTGGTACGATATGAGTTTGAATAAAAAAATGTTAGGTTTAGCCTCCGTTTGACAAACTATCTTAAACTTAAATTTTTCATCTTAGTTTTTGTCTTTTTCTAAAATATTAATAAAAATTATAACTAGTTTTTAAAAAGTCAATTAGCTCAAAATTAAAAATTTCAACTCAAACCGTTTCACCAAATGGACTCTTAATTTGAATTAAGTTGAAAACTTGAGTTGAGGTGTTGGATGGAAGATTTGAGTTGAAAATTCTAATTTTAACGGTGCATTTGGTTGGCAATTAGAATTGTTGTTTTTTTTTTTTAATTTGTGCTAAAATTGATTGTTTTATTTAAAGAAATTGAGTTTTTTTTTTAATTGATAACAAAAAATTTATATTCATTTAGAAATTGAAAATTACATGAGGAATAATGAAATATGCAATAGTAAAAAGTGATTCAAAATCCTGCAGACCATTGAAATAGATCATTTGAATTGAACGGGAACATCAAATGCACATTCAACTATTCAATTTTGTAGGTTGAAAACGACATCCAAACACCCAATAAGACCAGAGATTTAGCAATTGCAGACTTTTTAGATTATCGAAGTTCTAAAATGGATGTTGAACTCAAGTGTCATATATTTACCTAGAAAGAAATGGAAATTGTTATTTTGGGAGAGATTAGTAGAGATAGATACTTTTTTTTTGGGGGGATGGAATTTGTGGCGTCAACCTAGAGTGTTTATTATTTTTCTAATTTCTTTTTTTTTTTTTTGGGGAGGGAATGAACAAGAAACCTAAAAGAGGAACACAAATAAAATTAAAAAGAAAAAAAGACCACTTAGAAACTTGGGGCTTAGGAATGGGTTTCGAATCGATAAAATTTTAACTATTTCACTTTCTCACTTATTCTTGTTTTGTTTTATTTGATTGTTTTTCTAGTTTATTTTTCTCTCTTTTTTTCGTTTTAGGTTGTTAATATATTCTTTAAAATTGTTTTAATAGTCTAGACTTACAATGTGTTTTGCGACTTTGTTCAAAGTTGAAAAAATTCAACTTAGTTTCTGTCCTATTCTAAAATTCAGCTCAATTTTACTATTCATATTTCTAACTATAACTTAAAAACTCAAATTTTAAAAGTCTATAATTCTGCATAAACAAATTCACATGAGATATTTTTTTTAACTATATAAAATTTCAAAATGAACGAAAAAAGATCCATGTTGATATATATATGTATATTTTTTTTTTTGTTGAAAAAATTTCAAGTCTTTACACTTTAAACTTCAATAAGCTAAACATACAATTCAATTTTTATTCAAAATTTTCAACTCAAGTGGGACAACTTATTTGATTGTCCTAGTCATTTCACTGCCAACTATTCATCTTACTTTTATATGGCATGTCATTCTGAGCCGTATATTTGTTCTCTGTAATTATATAATTACAACTAACGTATATGTACGGAACCATGAACTTTCATTTGGAGAGAATGTTTAGGTAATTCTAAGTTTAACAAACTAATTTAATCCTAATTAGTGGTTTTTAACCAACACAAATAAAAATTTATTTTGATTAATATTAATATTTAATTATTATTATTATTTTATTTTATTTTTGCTGAAAAGATTTCAATAAAACAAGGCATCTTCGAACAAACAAACGCCAAAACCAACGTCGGCAAAAAGAAAAGAAAAGAAAAGAAAACAAAGCCTAACAAACTGACCAGTCCAGGCAATAACATCATCAAAATTCAAAAACCAGAGGCAGTTACACAACAAAGTCTAAAGTCCCAAAACAATGAATACCAGCAGCCGGAATCACACGCTAAACACACATAACATCAAATGACTAAGACCTCTAGAAGGGAGGAAACATAATAAATCAACAAATAAACTTCAGAGGAGAAATTCTTGACACTTACACAAAGCACTTTGCATCCTCATTACCCGAAAAATAAAAAATTTATAAAAGAAATGGAGCTTTGAATTTAACTCTTTAACATGATCAACGTGCCATCTCAATTATATAGATACATGCACTCAAATAAAAGCATACATCTATAACATTGAATGATCACGTTTTAAAAATATATATATATATATGTATATATATCTCTACACACTTTAACCAATATAATTAAGACGTGAGGAGATTCAGCGTCTTTTTTATTTTTATTTTTTTTATTCTTTTTCTTTAAAAATGCGCACCTAATATTCCCTCCAAATTGACTGTCTCTTTCTTTACCCTCTCTCTCTCTTCTTTCCTTTTTTTTTTTGTTTGTTTTTTTTTGTTTGTTTTTTTTGCTTTTGTTGACAACTTCAAATTACTATTAACGTGACTGAATGTTTCCTTTTTAATTTTTTTATCCCCCTCTAAATCTAAATTAAATATCAAATACAATGAACAGGAAAAAAAAAATTACAAAAACTCACAAAAGCAAGATCTGCTTAACGAAACAAGAGAACTCCCCTCGTCAAAAGCATTCAGTGCTTATCTCCCTGAAACCCCAAAATTTTCGTTGTCTACCATCCTCTATAACCAAGTTATGCATCTTCGTTGTATATGAAAGGGGAGAGATGTGTGCAATGAAAGGTAATTGCACTTTTTTTTTTTTTTTTTGTGCAGTTAATTTTGTTTCTTCGTTGGATAAAAATACCAGATCTACCCAGCACATAATTGTCAAAACCCCTGATATTGTACCCACACATTATTAGGGATATATATGAATTCGTGCTCCTATATTTGCTATTTGGGATTTTTTTTTTTTTTTTATAACACTGGTCAGTAGATCCATATTGATTTTGGATGCATTTGATTATTGGAGTGCTCTTGTCTAATTTGGAGAATGCGAATTTTTTTCTAATATTGTTTAATTTTTTGGGTGCTTACTTAGGAGTGAATGTAACGCCCCATCTACGTATGGCTGCTACCTTACTTATTCTATTAAATACTTATCTTACTCATTCATGAAAAAGTACTAAATTTTTTTTTTTCAAACCTTATACTTATATAAATATATATATATATATATATATACAAAGTACATACTTAATTAAGAAACGCGGTTCGAACCTTTATAACATATCACACAACTCTTATTAAGTATTACATAATATGATGAACTTTCAAAACGCGTGGTGGATTCCATTCCAAATTTCACAGTCTGCAGCGCCATCATCCATAGTCATGTATCATATATTACTAATAGGCTGCTTACCTATAGCATAAACGTAAGTAATGAGCTTTCGTTCAGCAAGTACAACTTATTATCCGTAAAACAATCTTAACAAAAATATGCATGATCCATTTATGCTTTCTTATCAAATTCTTTATGCTTCCTTATGCTAGCATCTTTTCGGGCCCCTTACATAATGTGAGTGTACATACCATGGCGCGCAGTCATGGAGTGGTTGGGGCGGCCAGTCCAATCCAACTCAAACTATGGACCAAACTCGACCTAGAGTGGGTTAGTACGACATAAGGCAACTTGCTTGCCATTATATTTAAAAACTTGTTCTCGTTTTGAAACATATTTGAAAAACCACTTCATACTTGGGAAATCATTCTATACTTGAAAACAGTTTCTTACTTGAAACTTGATCTTATTCTTACCATGTGATTTATCATTAGTGAGCATGCTTTATGATGCCATAATAGTATAACATAAATCATATGCATCACATATATGAGTGCATAAGCTTTGAAAAACATATAAAGCAATAAAACAATTTGCCTATGCTGTAGGCGGAGTTGTACTTACCTATTATGCTACGTCCTAGGTTTTGTTACTCCAAATCAGGTCGCAACGACAGGTTACTTCTTGCTTTTCAAAAGGACATAAGATAAGGATCGTCCTATCTTATCATAAATTATAATCATAAAATGTTGGTATCCTATCCAACATCCATGAGTAACCTTAATTATATGTCCCTTACACATATTCATAATAACTCATTTGGTTATTAAATGTAACCCTAGGGCTTATAGCCCAATCAAACTTAATAGTATTTTATTAGGTTACTTCGAGTAACCCTTGGTACAAGCCTAAGTTATATCTACACCAAAGTCTTATTGAGTTAGTACTAAGGCCTAATTTTTAAAAGTTATGTCCTATTAGGTTACTGTTGGTAACCATGGGCTTTAGGCCCATCCTAGTAACTTGGGTATCCTACTTGGTTACCGTTGGTCATCATACTGTTACAATTTTTCAAGATAGCTTGTGGTCTATTTATTTATTTTTCTCTATTTTTGATCAAAACTAGTATTTATTGTTCACATTTTCTTGTATAAACTTTCAATCTTTTTTTGCCAACATTGTTTTTTTTTTTTTTGAACAAGGATAATAAGATTGTCAAGTTTTGGAACTGTCCTTGAAAACAGTTTTATATTTCCAGTTATCAGTGTATGTGCAGAATTTCCTTTTCCTGCACTGCTTTTGAAAATAATGTGCAGGAATTCCTTGTTTCCTGCACAGTTTTTGAAATCCAGTTTTTATCTTAAAATCCATTTTGAATTTCGAAAATTTTTCTTCATGAAAGTTTTAGATCTTGAAAAGCCCTACAACTTTTGTTCTTTTCTCAAAACCTAGTTATGCCTTTAACCTAGCCATTTTCCTTGTTGAACCTGCCTGGCCGTGCACAGGGTCCAGGCGTGACCAGGTTCGGATTTTTGTAAAAACGGAGGTCATTGGAGCCTTATTTTTTAAAACTGTTCATGATACCCCCTAGGATTTTCCATTTTCTACAACGTTGTAGTTTTAACTTTTCTCAAATTCTATAATATCCCGAATTTTATGACTTATGATTTCCTTTGAAATAAGGAAAAATTTAATATTGAATTATGTATGACGATATGAAGCTCATGATTTGAGTTAAATATCAGTAGATGTTTAAGTTCTCATTTAATTAGCTATGAGACTCAATAAGTAATTGTTTAGTTATGCATGAAGCCTTTTATGGAAAAAGGCTTAATAAAATTCATGATTTTATATTGGTCAAAGTTTGACCGGAAAAAGGCAAAGTTGACCAAAAAGTCAAAGGTTGACCTGAAAGGTCAAAGGCATGATGGTACTGTTATACGAAAAACAGTATAGAAAATATACTGCGAAAAACCGTCATTACAGACAAGATAGGAAGATTTAGATTCAAAACCACCATAGAAAAATCAAGCACACCAAGAAGGATATTAAGGGCAAAAAGGTTTCAAGAAATAAGAAAAATTTTTATACAGTCTGATTTTACGCAGATGAATTTTGGACTGAAGTCAGTGCAACAATATTGTATTATAAATGAAAACAGTATTAGAAATATCTGTGTTAGCATGAAATGGACTACACATTAAGGAAAAAGCCAAACAAGGCTAAAAGGTGGACATCTCATCAAGGATAATTATATAATTTTTGGAATTAAAGAAAAGGTGGAAAGAAATCAAAAACTTATCCACTAAGCACCCAAGGATGGCCAGCCACATGTAGGGGTAAAATTGTAAATATTTTGTCCTTAGGGGCTAAAATGTAATTTTAGGAAAAATAAGTGATGTAAGCAAAGTGATGTCATCGAGATAATGTCATAATGATGCAAGAACTTGCCCTACAAGGCAAACCAATGGCCGGCCACATGTTGGACCAAATTGCAAATATTTTGTCCTTAAGGGCTAAAATGTAATTTTTGGAAAAATGTGATGTAAGCATGATGAGGTAAGCATTTGCTTGGAGAGCAAGCACATGGCCGGCCAACATGCCACTTGAAGGGCATCTAAGCAAATATTTTTGCTTTAGGGGCCAAAATGTAATTTTTGAAAATAAAAATAAATCCAAAAAATTAAGTAGTTTTCACCTATAAATAGGTGAAGGGGGCAGCTGATTTTGTTCACAAAAAATAAGGAAACACCCCAAAACTATGGCAAAAAATTCTCTCATCCTTTCCCCCCTAAATCCGAAACCAAAAAGGAAGAGAAAAAAAAAGGGGTGAGGAAGGAAAAGGTCTAGGAGGTGACCGGATTTTTGTTGAGGCAGCCAAGGAAGTGGTGGAAAATTTTGAAGCCCCTAAGCCAAGGGATGGCCGGTTGTGGAGGAGACCAAAGGGAAAAGGAAAATTGAATCTAACCTTACCCAAATCCTTGTGTTGATCAAGGTAAATCTCCTTTGGTCCTTAAGCTTTTTAAATTGAGTTTCATTTGGAGATTTAAGTGTATTTCAAGCTTTGGATATAAGAGCATAAGCTCCTTTGATTTCCTATTGCCCTAGATTAAATTTTAGGTTTTGTGCTTGATTAGGTTTATGGTAGTGGTTTTATGATTTTATGCTTGATTATCTGATTATTGCTTGCATGATTTTTAGGTTTGCTTGCATGCCTTTAAAGTGTTTGTTGTATGTCCCCAATATGCCTAAGAGGTTGTAGGTCATGCATGATGTTGAATAAGTTAGATTAGAAGCTTGAATAATGAATGGATATGCAAACCTAAAGTTTTACAAACCTTAGTTTGGTGCAAGAGCACCTAAGGGTTTGCATGAAAATATTTGGCTATGCATGGATGATATATGGATGCATGATGATGGAACTTTGTGTTAGAAAAGTGCTGCATGCTTGAGCTTAGGCTCCCGAGTGATCGGTTGAGTTAGAATACGCGAATTAGAGCGTAAAACAAATCCAAGAAGAAAACTGCCAGATTCAGGTGAAAACTGGCCAGTTTTTTGGAAAGCAGGATTTGAGGCCTTTAGAGGCCAAATTTGAAGAAAGTTAAAACTACAAAGTTGTAGAGCAGGGATTTTCCTAGTGGACAACAGGAACAGTTTTTAAAAATAAGGCTCCAATGGCCTTGGTTTTTGTAGAAATCAGGACCTGACCGTGCCCAGACTTCATGCACGGCCAGGTAGGTTCAACAGGGAAAACGAGTAGGTTAAAGGCCGAATTGGGTCTTGAGTAAAACATGAAAGTTGTAGGGCTTTTCAAGATCTAAAACTTTCATAAAGATAACTTTTCCGATTCGACCCAGATTTTTAAATAAAAATTGGATTTCAAACACTGTGCAGGAAACAAGAAATTCCTGCACAGGATTTTCTAAAACAGTGCAGGAAAAGGATATTCCTGGACATACATTGATAAATTAACTACGAAAACTGATTTCAAGAGCAGTTTTCAATACTTAGTAATTTTTACAAACCCTACTCAAAAATTATAATTTTTACAAGTTGAATCAAGGATTTTTGTGCAAAAATAACACATAAAATGATAAGTTCTTCCAAACAAAGGGAAACAAGTTTTTAGACACAAGATTGTTTTAAAACTTAGTAATAATATGATGACCAACGGTAACCGAGAAGGATACCCGAGTTACTGATTGGGCCCAAAGCCTAAGGTTGCCCATAGTAAACCAATAGGGAGTTGACTTAAGTGGACTCAAGATAGTTCACACCAAGGGTTACCTAATGTAACCCAACATACTACTAAATTTGTATTGGGCCTAGAATCTAAGGTTACTCTTTGTAACCCAATGGATTATGGATTAAATATAATAAGGCTTAGGCCTAAGGTTAGGAATTGTAACCTGTAATACCCGAAATTTTGTAGACTCGTAATTCCTTTGTTTATAAGGAATTAAGGTCTAATTTATGTGTTTATGACGTGTTATATGAAAATTATGAATAACAATGAGAAATTCATAATTTTATTTAAATAATGTTCGAGTCCTCATTTAATGGTTATGAGACTCAATTAATGATTTCCAAGCCAAGAATGAGGTTTTTAAAGGAAAAAGAACGAAATTTACAAAAGTCAAAGGGTTGACCAAAAAGTCAAAGTTTGACCGGGACAGGTCACAACGTTGACTTCACAAGTATGATGAAGGAATATGGAAATAATTTCCGAAAATGAAGTTTTACGATCAATATAGCACAAATAAGCCATAAATCCACCCTAGAAAGATCAAGCACACCGAAATCGAATTAAGGGCAAAAAGGTCTCCGAAAAATTGGAGAAAGAGAGTTTCGGTCCAAAATTACATGGAAGAATTTTTGGACCAAAATATAAAATAAGAATGCTCATCACAGTATTGGAAATAATTGTAGAGCGCGAAAGGAACTGCGGAAGAACGAAATGGCCAAACAAGGCATTGTGTGAGCTAGTGGAAGATGACATCAACCCCTTGACATCACCTTCCACTAACTCAAAGTTACACATGTGGACCCCCCACTCTTTATGGCCGGCCAAGCCATGGAAGACAAAAAGAAATAGAAAACAAATGGGAACAAGACTAGACATAAAGCCCAAAATCAAGGAAAAAGGTGCACCAACTTTGTCCATCAAGTCCTCTCAATTTCTAGTCATTTTTGTTGAACAAAGATGAGTCAAAACCCATGCCTTTTCCCTTTGAAAATCCGGCCGCAACACACCCCTTGATCCCCCTTGAATTCGGCTGCATTAGGAAAAGAAAAGGGGACAAGCAAGACATGACACAAAGCCATGATTTAAGGGCCAAAAAGGGGGAGTTAGTAGGGGAAATTTTTAGGGATCTTTAGGGCTATCCATGGGTTGCCACATGCCCTCCTTTTCCTCTCAAGTTTCGGCAGCACACCTCCCCAATCTCTCCATCAAGTTTCGGCCAACTAGAAGGAAAAGAAAGACAAGACAAAAGCCATAAAATAAGGCAAGACATCACCAACTCCAAGCTCCCTTGATTCTAGCAAAACCTTTCTCATCTCTCTCTAGTCATTTCACTGGGAAAACCAAGAGAAACTCTAGCATTTTCTCTCTAGAGGGTCGGCAACAAGAGAGGAAAAGAAGGAGAAGAGAGTGAGAGCAAGAGAAATCCCCCATTGAGAGCACGGTTTTTGCAAGAGAGTTAGAGAGCTTGAGAAAATTTTTGGTGAGGTTTTACCAAGAGGAGGCCGAACAAGGAGGAAAGGAAAAGGTGAGTAACTCTTGATAAAATTTTTGGGTTTCCTTCTTCTTAGTGCACGGTTTGGAGATGTGGAAAAGCTAACCAAAAATCTCTTGGATCCCACTTTTCTTGGACCAAAGCCGTGAGCCACCAAGCAAGGAAAGGTTTGAGAAAAATCTTGTAGATTTTTCCAAGAGTTGGCCGAACCAAGAAGAGGAGAAAGAGGTAAGAAAACTTGGATTTTTCTCTTGTTAAGGCTCGGTTTTGGTGAGCAACAAAAGCTAACAAAAAATTTTTGGATCTCATTTTTCATGGAGAAGTCGTGTGGGTGAGCAAGCCTAGGAACCAAAGGAGATTTGGAAATTTCCAAAACCCTAACTTGGGTTTGAGGTAAAAACCCTTAAACCATCTTGAGATTAAGTTTCATTTAAGCTTTTTAAGAGTGATTCAAGTGGTTTGTAAGGACATAAGTCCATTCTAAATTTTCAGCCCTATTGTTGGTGTGTGTGTGCTTGATTAGGGTTAGGGTTTGGTTGGCTTGATCTATTATTTGCTTGCTTGATTTATGCTTGCTTGATGATGGATTTTTATGCTAGAAATAAGGTTGTATGTCCCCCAAGATGTGGCCAAAAATCTGCCAAGGCAGTCCCTTTTGATGCATGCTAGCTTAGGATGTAAACCGAAGGTAACTCTCAAAGCTGCCAGTTCGGTTTCGAACCTGTGCAGTTTTGGAAAAATGAAAATATAAGGCCTTTAGAGGCCAAACGGGGAAAAACTCAAAACACAAAAGTTGTTCGGAATAACTTTTTCTAGAGGATATCGTGGATAGAATCTTGAAATGAGGCTCCAAAGGCCTCCGTTTTCGCCAAAACCCGTGGCTGACCCCTGGGGCGATCTTCACCCAGTTTTTCAGGGTCAGCCAGTTTTCAAACAAAAACTGGTACTAATCTAGGCCGAACTGGACTTTTCACAAAATACGAAAGTTTTAGCATTTTTTGAGAGCTACAACTTTTGTGAAGACAAGTTTTTCAAATTCCAAGCCGATTTTTAAACTGAGCATGTTTTGTGGAAGGTGCACAGGGAGTCCGAAATCCTGCACATGAGTTTCACGAAAATATTTTCTAGAAAAATTGTGAAGTGCTCTTAAATGGTTATTTTAGCTTCGGAAACCGTTCCAAAAGCGATTTCCGGCCCCAAATGATTTTATAAAAGATTTGTTTCGAAAACCATGAATTTTAAGGGCTCGGGTTTGAAATTTCACATTTTTCCACGGAGTAAAGAAAAAAGGGTTTCAAACCAAGGGTTACAAGTCAAGGAAAATATGAGTTTAAGCCAAAGTATTTTTCTAATTAAAGGAGTTAGAATTTTTACAAGCAAAATGAAGAATTTTGGAAAATAAATTATACAAGATTTTCCAAAAATAAGGAAGAGGAATTTTAAAGTAAAATTGGTAAGTAAGCCGATTACGAACGGTAGCCGGATATTATATCCGAGTTACAAACCCAAGGGTTGACTAAAGGTTGACCCAAGGTTAATTAAGGTTAACCTTAAGGGTTACCCAACATAACCCTAAGGGATACCCACATGTATAATTGGGCTAAGATTTAAAGGATTAATGGAAATAACCCAATAACAAGGATGTAAGAGCTAAGCCCAATAATAGAACAAGGCCCTAATCAAAAAGGTTACCCAACGTAACCTCTTAAGGATTAATCAAAATTGGTTACCTTTAACGAAGAAGGATAATTGAGGTGGCCAAAATGGATTTTAAGTATAGGGGACATACAACCAAAAGTAGGTATGAGTGTTGGTAGGTCACCAACACCTTACGAAAGGATCCTGATCCGATATTTTTGATATATCAGGAAAGTGAATTGCTATTGTCGACAAATTTAAAAGGACGCACTTTAAGGATACGGCACTAGAGATAAGTACAAACCTCACCTGCAGTATAAAAGCTAATAAATTATGTTCAAGTATGTGGTTTTCAAATATGCTGCATTATGTTGTGTACTATATCTATGAAATGCCATGCTTTATAAAAAGTGCTGTTTTCGCAAAATGCTATGTTTATAAGAAGTGCTATATTTGTAAAATATCATGTTTATAAAAATGTCATGAATTGCAAATGCCATGAATGAAAAGAATGCCATGCCATGTTATGAATGAGATAAAAAGTATGCTATCATATAGTGACATCATAAGGTATGTTCACTAAAGATAAACAACATGGTAAGAAATCACAAGTAAAGTGTCGTACCAACCTCCCAGAAGGTGGAGGATTTTTCATGTTAAAAGTAAAGGATTCACCCTTTCGTTGATGTGGGAGGGTGTAATCACCCAATGTTTTCAGAGCAGTTAGGGACCTTGCAACCCCTAACTGTATCTGGAGGCGCGCTAAATAAATGATGGTACGTACACTATGGGGCCCATAAGGAAGATAAGTTTCAGTTAAAAAGGAATGCATAAATGGAACATAAATGGTTCACGCATATGCATATGATGAATGTTATGTTTTCAAGATATTTTAAATGTGAAAATGTTTTGTGAGATCGCGTTTGTGCTTACTGGGCGAAAGCTCATCAAGTTATATTTCATACTGTAGGTAAGAAACCTGCGGCTCAATTGGTGGGCGTTGTAAGAATGATGCGGCGGCAGACGAAGGGCGGTGTGGATACCACTACGCATTAATTCCGCAACCTTTTGATAAATTAAGAAGTTTTGTGTATAAGTGTATATATGACAAAGATAAGCTTCGTACTATGGTATTTTGGAACTAAAGGCTTAAGTAAACTTTTACTTTAGTATCGATGATCTTTTGTTAATGACAAATGCTTTTTATAAGTATGTTTCAAAAAAAAAATATCCATAATTTTCAAGTAAGTTAAGTTAAGTAAGTAAGGTGGCGGCCCTACGTAGTAAGGGGGCGTCACATAACCTAACACTATTCATGAATGATTAGGCTTAGTATCCAAGGTTACCTTAAGTAACCTAATAAGTTATGATCCATGTTGATAAGCCATGAACCTTAAGGTTACTTATTGTAACCAAGTGAGTTAGCATGTATATGTATGGGGGACATATAACTAAGATTATGCATAGATGTTGGTTAGGTTACCAACACTTTATGATTATGATAGGATTCTTGTCCTATGTTGTTGTTTTTAAATAAGCAAGAAGTAACCTGCTGTTATAACGTGTTTTGAAGCAACGAAACCTAAGACAGAGCATATCAGGTAAATACAAACCTCACCTATAGTATGAAAATAGTAAATACTATTTTCAAGTATGCTACGTATGCCATATTTTCAAGAATATCATGTTTTCAAGTATGCCATGTTTTCAAGAATGTCACGTTTTCAAAAATGCTATGCTTACAAGAATGCCATGTTTTCAAGTTATGCCATGATAAATTATGCCAAGTTATGGTTATGCCATGTGTATGTATATGTTATGATATAGTGACATCATGAGGCATGTTTACTAATAATAAACCACATGGTAAGAACATATCAAGTCAAGAAATAATACAAGCAAGGTGTCGTACCAACCTCCCGCCAGGTGGATGATTATTCATGTTCATGTTCAAGTTTAAGTTTATGATTCCCAGAATTGTTAGGGACCTTGCAAACCCTAACTTTCTCTGGAGAGCGCGCATTCGGTACGTACACACAAGGGGCCCACATGTAATCAAGATAATAAGTTCAAGTCAATAATTGATCATAAAAGATTCATAAATCAATCATAAATGGATCATGCATAAATTATATAATGTTGACATGTTTTTGTGAGATTATGTTTGTATTTACTGGGCGAATACTCATCAGTATATTTCATACTGTAGATATGACGCCTGCAGCTTTACTTGGTGGGCCAAGGAAACGATGCAGCAAGTGAAGGGCGGTATGGGATACCACTACGCAGTTTTTCTGCAAATACTCTATTTATGAAGTTGTACATGTATGATTAAGAAACATGTTACGTTTCATGTATGTAATGTTTTCAAGTTACGATTTTAAAATGAAATTCAAAAAAAAAAAAAAAAAGAAAAAGAATTTATTTTTGAAATTTCCCGATTAGTCTAAGCATTAGATTTAGAAACTAAGTTAAGTACGTTAAGTAACAGCCCACGTTTACGTAGTCGGTTCTACGTGGGTGGTCGGGATGTTTAAGATAAGTAAGCATGGTAACGGCCCTACGTACATAGAGTTGAATTTGGGGCGTTACAAATTTGGCCTCTAAAGGCCTCAAAATCCTGTTTCCAAGTTGCCACTCAGTCTTGATCCGAAACTGGCAGTTTCCATTTTTGTTGTTTCTTACGTAAAATCACGCACACACTAACTCGAACGGTTAAAACCGTGAGCCTATATCAAGCATGCAGTGCATTACGTACTATTTTCATTACCATGCATACATTTTCATTCATTCAATTATTCACGCAAACCCATATGGTGAATCTTCACCAAACTTGGGTTTTTAGGGTTTCCTTGAACACTACATACAACCTACATTACCAAATCACTTCTCATCCATGCAACATCATTCTTGAGTGTGTGGGGACATATTGCAAACATCTAATAGGCAATCACACATACCACATGCTATCTAACAAATAAGATCATAACCATGCACCAAAACATAAATCAAAACCACTAATCCTAATCAAGCACAAATCTAAGCAAATCTAAGCTATTGCATGAAAAATAAAAAAGAGCTTATGCTCTTACATACCAACATGAAATGCACTTAGATCTTTGAATCATAACTTAATTGAGAGGCTAAGGGATTTTAAAAGGATTACCTTAACATCTTGAAGTTGGATTTAGGCTTTGGTTCCAAAAATTTTCCTCCTTGCTTCCTTCTATCAAAAACCGACCCTCTCACTCTTTTTTTTTTTTTTTTCTCTCTATTGGTTTCAGCTGCTAAGGGGTAAGGGAGAGTAAGGTGCAAGTGAGTCAGAGTTTTGGGGTAAAATCAAATAAAATGATCCAAAAACTCCCCCCCTCATCACCTATTTAAAGGTGAAAAAATTTCTTTTTGGATTTATTTTTATTCCTTAAATTGCATATCTAACCCTACAAAAAATTTATTTGCCAAGATGCCCCTTGAGGTGGTTGGCCAACATAGTGCCAACTTGTCTTCAATTAATGCATAATTATCCTCAAACTTTTTAATTCAAAAATCCCTTATTTATCATAAATGAGGTGTCTTCCCATTAGGGCCTTGTTTGGCTTTCCTCCTGAAATGCAGTCCATTTTCATACCAATGAAGATATTATCAATACTATTTTTACTAATAACAGTACTGTTATACTGGACTACAGCCCATAATTCATCTGCGTATTATTGGACTGCATATTAATTTTTCTTATGACTTAAAGCTACTTAGCCCTTAATGTCCTAAATAATGTGCTTGATTTTTCTATAGTGGTCTCGAACCTTATTCTTACTAATTCACCCGTGATGACGGTTTTTCGTAATATAATTTCCATACTGCTTGCTATACTGCAGTACCGTCGAAATCATGCCTTGGGTCATTCTGGTCAAACTTTGACCGGAATAAAATCATGAACTTTTGTTATGCCTTTTTCCTCAAAAGACCATATGCTTGGCTAAGTAATCTATTACTGAGTCCTGTAAAGCTATAAGGACTCACACAAAAACTTGATAAAAATCAAATCATGCATTTCATAAATACCTACATGGTATAACTTTAATTCCATAAAAAGGAAATCATAATTTCGTAAAAAGCTAGTTATTATAGTGAAGCTTGTGGATAAGATCACCAAGAGGGCTAGTGAGCTAGTGCCTTATTACTGACAAGAGATTCAAGGGGAATGTTTTTTTTTTTTTTTTTCCCATCTCCCATGTTTTATAATATAATTTAGTAGTTGTTGTTGTTTAAAAAAAATGAAAGTTGCTTCATTTTTAGTAATCACATTAGCGGGACTTGTTTTGATTTATATATATGTGTGTGTGTGTATTTTATATGCCAATTTGGCATATTCTACTTTCGTAGAGCAACATACAAAATGAAAGCATTTCCATAACGAGAACACACACACACACACACACACACAAACTAATAGTGAAAAATAGACACTGATAAGAGAGTAAGAAACTCCCATTGTTGTCATGAGTTCCAACAATACGGTTCCTTGAGAAGACGATTCTAACCAACCCACTTGTGGTACCTATCCAACTGAGAGTTGCCTTTCTCTCTCTGAGAATTGTGAGTTTATTTATTTTTTATTTTTTTAACTAGAATTCTGCAGCATGTATACATATATATGTGCATGCGTCATTGACATTTATATGTGGCAGAGAACTACTAAAGCCGTATAGTGCTAGTTCTAGAAATCGTTAATTGAAATTGAAAATTTCCTCTGGTTCTTTCAGTGAAAGAAGAAGAAGATTAGAAAAGCTTTTTGGTTATTTTATGGAGTCAAATGCATAGAGTTGCGGGTTACACCTCTAGTTTCGTTTTCTGATCATCCCACTTTTGTCAGAGATGGTACTTTTTTTATCTTCAATTGTGTGTTGAATTTAATCTTTGCTCCTAGTATTCAAGCATTACTTTAAAGGCTCCCATTATAAGGTAAAAGGAGATAATAATTGTACATGAGGAAGGAAAGTAAAATGGTGAATGCCTTAATTTCGAACATTAAAATATAAGATAATGGTTGTTAAATATCACCTTATGAAGTTAATAATGGTCAGACACTATTGGATCACTTTGGATAACAATAAACAATAATTAGTACATATTCTTTGTCTCTCTCACTGGTCCTGAGTGTTGTTTCTGGGTGTATTTTTCTTGCAAAGGCTGGAGTAAAAGTACCCCATTGATCTGCTTCTGCAATGCTGATGTGAATGCTTTGTATCTGTGAAAGACATGCTTGATTTTTGCATGTGTCTCTTTTGGATTTGATGGTGCAACATTAAATGTTATTTCAATTCTCGTATTTCCTTTTTGTCTTTACTATATTAATATTGCAGTCAGTTCTTCGAATTCTGTACTTGTTATTTTCATCTCTTATTTCTCTCTTTCAATTGCAGGCACTAGATTCACATCATAATTCCTATCTTTTGAAACCATTTATAAGCTTCTGGATTTTTTTTCTGTTAGGACTAGTTATCCTAGTTATATATTAATCAGAGGTTAAATTGTAGGGTCTAGAAGCTGTCATTGTCCATTATGGTATGAACCTCTTTGTTGCATCTTCAACATCATATTTTGATATGCTATAACCTAGGGTTAAGCCACAGGACACTTTGTAACTACCTCCTTGTTGATTCATTTCTTGTTTATATAGTCGATAGCTATTTTGGGAATAATTCCCAGTAGTACAATACAATTTACAGGTATTTTAAGTTTTGTTGGGCATAACTCCAAGCAGTACAATGCAGTTAACAGAAACTTTCCTATTTCCTTCTCTTCTTCTGTCTGTTTTTTAACTTTATCGATTGAATGTGTAAACTCTATTAATTGGTTACAACTATAATTGGTGATAAATCAAGAATTTTCACCTATAATTAGGTGATGTGAGGTTGAGTTTGGACCATTTAGTTGAGTCTCAAAGTTTTTAGTTCTCTCTCAACTTCCCTCTAAGGAACCGAAAAAAAAAAAAAAAAAAAGAGAAAGAGAAAGAGGGTGAGTGGCCGGTTGGTGTTGGTGGAGCAAGGAAGGATAAATTTTTCAACCCAAAGCCTAGATCAACCTTTCAAAGCTTTAGAGGTATTTCTCTAAACCCTCTAAGATTTCCATTGAGTTTGATCAAAGATTTATATGTATTTTAAGTTTGGGTTGTAAGAGCATAAGCTCACCATTTTTATTTTGCCCTATGTTATGATTTTTCTATGCTTAGGATGATTTGATTCCTAGATCTAAGCATGGGTTTGAATTTTTGCTCTTGATCGAGTGTGATGGTTATAGTTGCTCACCAAGTGTTTATGAATATGGTGTTCACATGTTTGAATATGGTTATTTAGTGAATGATGGTTATATGAATAACCTAAGTATGATGGTTATGGAATTAACCTAAAAACACAATTTGGTAAAACTTGTAAGTTATCCAATGTTGTGTTTTCATAAAGACGAAGCAAGTGTATGAATGCATGATAAGAACGAATCCAAAATGTTGCATGTTGGTGTAGGCTCACGGCTTAGTCCGTTTGAGGTAGTGTGCGTGGATTTTATGCAAAAACCAACCAATTTCAAAGCTATCAATTTTCGAATTCAAACTGGACAGTTTTTTGGAAACAGAAATTTAAGCCCCTTAGAAGTAGAATTTAAAAAAAATCACAACCGTAAAGATGTAGAAAACTGAAAATCCTAAGGGGCAGTATAAACAGATTTTTTAAAATAAGACTCTAAAGGCCTCTATTTTTAACAAAATCTGAGACTGGACTGTACAGACAATGTACACGCCCAGAATTTTTCAAAAGGAGAAATGAGTAAGTTAAAGGTAGATTCAGGTTTTTGACAACAAACAAAAGTTGTAGATTTCATTGAGATCTACAACTTTGGTGAAGAAAACTTTTTTAAATTCTAAACCAATTTAAAGATAAAGCTAAATTTTAAAAACTGTGCAAGATATAGGAAATTCTTACACGGGATTTTTAAAACTGTGCATGGTACAGAAATTCCTTCACATGCACCTTCAGTCAAATTACAAGGCTGTTTTCAAAAGCAGTTTTCAAAGTTTTATGATTCCGATTGGAAAGGAAATCACGGTTTTACAAAGAAAACAGTTTTAAAAGAATTTTAAAATTTTACAAGTGGTTTTAAAAAGGTAATTTCAAGTATTAAATTAAGATAATACTTGAAATTATGAAAACACGGTTTTTTTTTTTTTTTTTTTAAGAAAAGAGTGAAGACCCAAGATTTCTTAAATGATAACAGTTTTATGACGGATAATAATCGGATAGAATACCCAAGTTATTAGGTTGGGCTTTGTACCCAAGGTTACTTATGGTTACCAAATGGTATACTGATTTATTATGTTGGGCTCTATGTTTATGGTTACCCATGGTATTCAAATGGGATACTGATTTGTTATGTTAGAGCCTGTATCCATGATTGTCAATGGTAACCGGATAGGATACCGGTTTACTATGTCAAGGTAACAATGGTAATCGGATAGGGCACCGGTTTACTATGATAGGATTTGTATCCTTGTTTATCAAAGGTAATCAGATTGGATACCGATCTAGTATGTTATGGTTTATGGTAAGATAGAATGACTCTTATCTTATGCCCTGTTTGAAACAGGAATATGACCTGTTTTCGTGCTGTGTTTGGACGATAGAACAAGAGCGTAGGATGACTTGTAAATACAACTCCGCTTACAGCATAGGCAAAATGTTTTGTTGCTTTGCATGCTTTTCAAAAGTTCATGCATTGAATTACATGATGTTTTATGTTTTATATCTTATTATTGTGGCATCATGAAGCATGTTCACTATGATTTATGTTTTATTATCTCGGCATCATGTAAGCATGCTCACTGATAATAAATCACATGACAAGACTAAGAATAAACCAAGACAGTAAGGTGTCGTACCAACCTCCTATTGATGCGTGGAGGATTATGTATGTTTTTTTAACAAAAAAATTTTCCAGACCTTCTGTTGATGCGTGAAGGGTTATGTTTAAAATTCCTAGAATTGTTAGGGAGCTTGGAAACCCTAACTTTCTGTGGATTGCGTGCATTTGGTATGTACACAAGGGGCCCATATGTTAAGTAAAATAATAAGTTCATAATGGAAGCATAATCGATTCATAACAAAGCATAATTGGTTCGTGCATTATCAATTCATACATTGTTACAAAATGTTTTTGCAGAATAGAAAGTTGTACTTACTGAGCATAAGCTCATAACTTATGTTCATACTGTAGGTAAGCAACCTATCGGCAATGCTTGATGCAAGACTGTGGAGAGATGGTGCTGCGGACTGTGAAATTTGGGTTGGACACCGCCACGGGTTTTGGAAAATATGTTGTGTAAAATGTATTGGTATTATGTTATGCTAAATCAATGGTACTAGTATATGATAACTAGTACGATTTGTTTAAAAAAAAAATGGTTTTAAAACCCAGTACTTAGTTAAGTACATATATATAAGTATGAGATTAAGTTGAGCTTTAAGTTTGAGTTTAAAAAGAAATTTATGAAAAGAAAAAATTTATTTCCATATTTTTACAAAATATGAGAGTATGTTTAAGTATGTTAAAGTATGAAGTACCAGCTACGTAAGATGGGTCGTCATAAGTTTTGGTATGAAAGTACGGTAACGGCCCTACGTAGGTTGGGGCGTTACACCTTTGGGAACATTGTGAACTTCTGATGTTTGGTTAACATTGAATAAATGCTATGGAAACTATTATTATAGCATATTATACAAAAGGCTATTATAGCATGTTATCAATGCTAACATAGTTTTATAGCATCAATCAAATCCTATCAAAAATATTATTATGCCCCATTGGATGCTATAAAAACTAGGACTAACAACATCTGATAATGGCGTTTTACCAAAATGTTATTGTATTTTTTTGATAGCATCTTCAAACCCTATGAAAAAGGCTTTTTTTAGTAGCGACGGTCAGGGATACATAGGCTTAATTATTTATTTATTTTTATGTATTATACTTTTCTTGTATCATTGTTATATTAAATAAATGCAATACTACGTATTTTGTTTATTTTAATATGATATATTGAAATGATGATCCTTCCAATAAGATAATAATTACTACAACATAAAAATATTTTTTCAAGCACCGGTGATATGATCAACTTTCCTTTTCCAAAAACAGGTCTGACGGTTATACCCGATAAGAAAACAAATGTAAGGACTAAAGAGAACAGGAAAAAAATGAAGACATATTCACCGAGTCTGAAAAGTCCATCTTTAATAATAATGATAATAATTAACCATGAAAGCTGCAAGTAATCCTTCCGTCTTTCAAAAAAAAAAAAAAAAAAAAAAAAAAAAAAAAAAAAAAAAAAAAACCTTCCGTTTGCCTCACCCTGTCAGTTACGTGTCAATTTTTTTTTTTAAAAGAGTCAATAACTGAAGACAAACGGTGTATTCCCCCCCCCTTTTTTTTTTTTTGGTGATATTCCAAGTTAACTATATCAAAAATACTTTCTTCTTCACTCTCTTCCGTTCCATATTAACTTCCAAAAAAAAAAAATCCCTTTTTTAATTATTAAACTATTTTTCATTTATAAACAATTCCCTTAAATGAAAAATACCTTAATTCTATATGAGAAGTTGATGGAAATTCTTAAAACCTTTTCCAAAATCGACATAATTAATAGTATTTAACAATCAAATATTTCTTGTAAATATGAACCTTCAATAGTTTCATGGACATACACTTCTCATTCGACCGTGGCAGGCAATTTCTTCCAAATACTATATGAATCATCTAAAATACTTAAATCCAAATATACTTATTTAAAAAAAAAAATCCACACACACACATACATATTCACATAAATCCAACGAGGAGTTTTCAATGTATGCATACATATATATTATTCCCCCTCTCCATCTTAGTAGATCTTCTTCAATTTCTTATTTCTAAATTCTTATTTTTTTTTTTTTAGTGGTTTGAGTGAGTTCGTACATAAGATTTCTTTTTTTTTTTTTTTTTTGTTTTTAATGGTCATTCGGAGGTAAGTTTCAGTAGTGCTGGTAGGGGAAAAAAAAAAAAAAAAGAAAAGGAGGTGCTAGATCCCTTTTGTATAAATTTAAAAAAATAATAAAAAATGAAATAGAGAGAGACGGTCCTAGATCAATTATGGAGTTTTGGCAGTTCTTATAGAGCTAGAGATAATTCGTTAATTCTCAAAAATCTTCCCCAACGTCTAACTATCATGGTTGTCAGAATATGATATTGGGAATTAACTGTGAAAATTAAGAATCTCGATAGAGACATGCATGGACATTTAATTGGAATATTATATTTTCTGTCACATTTTTCTCGATCTTATATCCATTTAAAAATCTTCGAGATATATATCTATATATATGCATAATCAAGCCCAAATCGGATCTTTGACAACGACAACGAAAGAAAAAACCAAGTTTGATGACCACTAACTATGCTTTCGAGTTTCAACCTTATTTTCTCTGAAGGCGTCGTGGCTATTTGTCCTACGCGGACAAACTCGACCTAAAAGGTCCAAATTTGTGCTCAACATATATTAATTATCACCAACAAAAAAAGTTAAAAAAAAAACTGTGGTCCAATAGTTAAAGATTTTTGTGATTGTAGCTCTAATTTTTTTGGTAATTATATATGTGATTTTGATTTATTCAAATGTCAATTTTTCTAAATGGTAAATGGTTTAACTTATAATAAAGGTCACGTGACTAAATGATAGCTAAGGGTTAATTTTTTCGTTTTGGCCCCACGTGTGAATCAACCAACGAGCACAAATAATTAACATCATTAAAAAAGGTGGTATTTCAATTAAGAAAGTACTAACACTACAATTTATGATAAGTTCATGGGGAATGTTATATGTTTTAAGATCTACAAGATAAAGCGAGACAACCTCTATTATTTGGGAATCTAAAATTTGAAATTAACCCAAGAAATATAATGTTTTTTCTGTTTAAAAAAAAAGGGAAGAAAATGTGAGGTTTTAATGTGAAAATTTCATAGTGGGAACTGTATATTTACCTTACATAGACACTATTTTTTTTTTTAAAACTATTTGATTAACTTTTCAATGATTTCATGTGCAAGTATCCATGTTAACAATTTGGAGTTGTGAATTTAACCTGCATCGTTAAGTTAATAGGTTGTTGGATATGTATATATGAATTGCTCATTTATTGTCTTTAAGTTAATTTTTTTCTTTTTGAAAATGATTTCTATCCAGACTCATTTACCAATAATTTATGTCCATTATAATTTAAAATATACAGTTCCTATGTCATTTTTTTTTTTTTACAAAAACATATTTAAAAAAGGCCACGTCTGCACAAATTCTTTTTTTTACAATATAATTTACATTTACAAGGTAACGAATTAGCGTTCTTGTATCTTTCAAATATAAAGGACAACTACCAAGATTATTTGGCAAGGTTTCAACAAAATGCTAAATTTGCTAGTCCTTTGCTTTCTAATTCTTCCTTGATATTAAGTATTATTTATTAAAAAAAAAAATCAACAGCATGTGTGTACATTGCATATTCTCTCACATGGAGTAAAATAGTTCAAAGTTAAATGATCAGTAGGCATCCCTTTGATAGAAGCCCCTTAATCAAGACAAATCAATGGGATTCGAGGTCTCTCTCAGGTTACTCCTCGCAAGATTCTTGCACATGGTACTACATTGGTAGGCAGTTCTAGAAAAGCATCCCAAAAAAATAAAACAAGATAAATGACACCAAAATATCTCTGGAATGCGACAGCTGCAGCGGATGTACACAAAATAATTAAAAAATAATAAAATAAAAATAAAACTCGGGCTTTGTTGTGACGAACTGTTTGTCCACGTGGATGTATCTCCATTAATGCCTCTCAAGACCACAACTTTCATTGGAGGACCAAATATATATCTTGACAAAAATCCAAAACCATGGTTTCGACCTTGCATCAGCGTGACCCTAGCCACGTGCACGTTACATACATACATAGTTGTCGTCTCCTATTAACACGTTTATAAACTGATATTTATAACTTCTCTGTTACATTATATTTCTCTTTTACACTAATATATAGTTTTAATTTGTACTGTCATGTTATTAGATTTTAAAAAGAAAGTTACATTAAATTAATTAGTAGTTACATTACAAGATTTTAAATAAAATATTATAATTATTGGATTCGAGGCATGTTCTATTTGTTCAAATATGAATGTTATAAAATTTGTTAAATAATGTGCATTTATAATTATTTGTCTTTTTTGTACATCCTTAAATTCCTCTCTATAAATACGTGCCAGCGCTGCACAAGACTAGCCGTGAGAGACACAACAACTATAACCTTTGAACATCTTTTTCTCATTTTTCTTTGAATTTTCA
>CM046376.1:462970-487970 GCA_025413485.1 Ficus microcarpa
GAAGACACAACAAATACACACTACACTAGTATTGTCGCTGTTAGGACAAGATATCATGGCAACCGAGCTCTCGTGCCTGAGTGCATGCAGGCCTCTTCAAGGCATTGCGTCCACCACTTCCCGACCCTCTCAGCTGGTCCGCTGTTCTGCCGGTCAGACCTCAGGTTTAACCGACAGACGACAGTCGGCTAATTACCAGCCATCTTCTTGGAGCTACGATTTTCTGCAGTCCCTAGAAGCTAATTACCATGTATGATACGATCTCCTAAACATGCTGTATTTCTTAAACTTTTTTGTTGTTTTTTTTTTTTTTTTTGGTAACTAGTGAAAACGTTAATTTTGTACGCAGGATGTAACATACAAAGAGAAAGTGGAGACGTTAGAGAAAGAAGTGAAGGGCATGATTAACAAAGAGGACGCTTCATTGATGACCACACTTGAGTTGATTGATGACATCCAACGGTTGGGATTGGGGTACAGATTTGAGGAAGAGATAAGGAAAGCACTTGAAAGGATTTCCTCATTAGAAGGATTTAATTCTGGAATCGAGAAAAGCCTACACGCTACTGCTCTTGGTTTCAGGCTCCTTAGACAACATGGGTTTAATTATGTTTCTAAAGGTATTAATTTTTGGACCAAAATTTTGTTCAAAATTTTCAAAACAAGATTCGTTCCAGAAAATTTAAGGAAAAATATAAAATAAAATAAAATAAAAAGGCCTCCAATGGCAAGCTTTTGATATGATAACGTTAAGAAAAGTTCACCTTAAAAAAATGAAGTTCATAATGCTTTTTTGGATTCCAAGTTTTCCAGTTAGTTCAGCAGTCTTGAATATAACGGTCGACTTTAAGCATCTTTAGAAAATTAGGATAAATTTTTAAGCTATCATGTGATATAGTTACATATAAGGCTCCATTTGGCATTTAATCTCAAACAAAAATTTTTATCTCAATTTTTGTCTTTTTCTAAAAAAGTTTTTTTGTCTTTTTATGAAAAGTCAACAAAAATTATTATTAAAATTTAAAATTTTCAACTTAAACTCATTCACCAAACGGATCCTAAATCTTTTACCAGCAAATCCGTAAATATATACTTGAAAGTAGATTTAGAACCCTCTTTTTTTTTTTTTTCTTTTTTTTTCTTTCAAATGTCTTTATATGTTTTTTTTTTTTTTTTTTTCAGTTTTTGTTTTCCAGATGTGTTAGGTTGTTTTTGCAAGAGACAGGTGTTACGTGGTTTGTGGTCGGTCACAAATCATGAAATTTTTTTTTTTTTGTTCACCAATCATGATTTTCTTTTCGTAAAGTATGACATAAAAATTAGAATATTTAACTTTTGTCTCGTACGTTTGGCCGGACCGAAAACGACAAAATCGAAGAAAGAGTACTTTTTTATTTTTTTTGGGGTAGAACAAAGAAAGAGTACTTACAAATCAAATATATAGAATGTTCTGTAATTAACTTTTTGTTTTTGTTTTTTCTCTGGCTAAGTTCTGTAAATAATAGCTTTTAGTATTTAGAAACTAATAAGGAATTAAATTAAAGACAAAATCAAAGAAAGTATACTAATAGATCAAAACTGCTCTGTAAATAACTTTTATTTATTTAGAACTCAAGGAATTAAATATTGTCTGCCACTAAATATGGTACGATCGCATAACAATTCTCACCAAAATTGTTAATAGACACGGTAGGCGATCATTTTTAACGTCGGACTTTTAGAAAACTGTGGTTAAATAGGCGATCACTTTTTAACTGTTTTTATTTTTTATTTTTTTACTAACAATTTTTTTTTAATCATTGCAATTTAAGAAGGGTTTGAAGGGAAGGAAAATAAAGAAAGGAAAAACAAGTTAAAAGAACAAACAATTCTACAAAAATAAAAATAAAAAGCATTTCAATAAATAAATAAATATATAAACAGCCTTTAGCGTTAGAAATAAATTAAAGATGTTGAGTACCCTACTATACTGATCAATCCATTTAATTATACTTAAGTTGAAGAAAAAATCAATTTAATTACGCTTGTCATATATATATATATATTTATTTGGTAAATATACTTGTTATACAAGTTAAAATAATAAAGATTGTGTTTGTTACGACTAAGACAGATACTTTCAAGATCATCAAAGATCAAAATGGCAGTTTCAAGGAATCCCTCGCCAAAGATGTCAAAGGCATGCTAAGTTTATACGAGGCTTCTTATCTTGCTTTTCAAGGCGAGAGCCACTTGGACGAGGCCCGGGAATTCACACGGACGCATTTTAATGACCTAATTATATCTGATGATTTAAGCAAAGACGTCACGGAGGAAATTATGCGTGCATTGGAGCTTCCTTTGCACCAAAGAATGAACAGGCTAGAAGCTAGACGGTACATAGAAGGATATGCTAAAAGGTCTGACGCAAACCGAGTTCTACTCGAATTCGCCAAGTGGGATTTCAACATGGTGCAATCAACGCTGCAGAATGATATTAAAGACTTGTCAAGGTATGTCGATTTACAGTTTATTATGTAAAGAAAGCATCAATGAAGTATATGTAGTACATAACTAGTCATGAAAATTAAGATGTTTCTGCTTAATTTGTTAGCTAGTTTCACATCATGAATTTAACTATTGGGAATGACCTGAAATTTTAATTAGGTGGTGGAAAGATATGGGATTGACAAACAAGTTGAGCTTTGCAAGAGACAGGCTTATGGAGTGCTTTTTTTGGACCGTTGGGATGGCGTTTGAACCTCAATATAGCAGGCTCCGCAAAGAGTTAACGAAAGTGGCTGCTTTCATTACAGTCATCGACGACGTCTATGATGTCTACGGTACCGTGGATGAACTAGAGCTATTTACCGATGCCATTGAAAGGTTGGTGTTGTGGTAACTTAAATCCCCACAAAAATAATTGTAAAATCAGAAAAAATCATGATTAATTTTTGTTTACTTTTTTGAGATGTAATTTCAGATGGGATGTCCAGGCTGTGCAGAATCTTCCAGACTACATGAGGATATGCTTCCTAGCTCTCTACAACACTGTCAACAACTTGGTTTACGAAACTCTCAAAGAGCGAGACGAGTACATTCTTCCCTACCTCACAAAAGCTGTAAGAAACTAGCTATGTTCCTATTTTACGCGAGCGAATTTTTGTAATTTTTCATTTTGAAAAAAAGATTTTCAGATTAATTTCTGGTCATGTGGTGACTTTGGTTTTTTTTTTTTTTTTTTTTTGTTAACTTTTAGTGGGCTGACATGTGCAAAGCTTTTCTACAAGAAAAGAAATGGACTCAAAACAAGGAAACGCCAAGTTTTGACGACTACCTTGAGAATGGGTGGATGTCATCATCAGGAGGACTCTTCTTGGTTAATGCATATCTGCTAATGAGCCAAGATTTCACAAAGCAAGGGCTTGAGAGCTTGGAGAATTACCACAATCTCTTGCGATGGCCGTCTATCATTTTTCGGCTTGCCAATGATTTGGCAACCTCATCGGTATAATATGATCATGATTAGCGAATCTATTTTTATTTATTTCATTTCTAGATTTCTTAACATATGGCAAAAAATGCAACATCTAATTTTTTTTTTCCTACCGTAAAAAATGCAGGCGGAACTCGAGACAGGTGAAACTATCAACTCAATTTCAAGCATCATGAGCGACATTGGCCTTTCTGAGGAGTCTACTCGTCAACACATAAGAAATTTGATTGAAAAAACATGGAAGCAGATGAATAAAGACGCAACGTCTGGCGAGTCTCCGTTCACAAATCCTTTTCTGGAGACATCAATTAACCTTGCTTGGATTGCGCAATGCCAATACCAGCATGGGGATGGGCATGGAAATCCCGACGCAAAATCAAATAACCAAGTTTTATCTCTAATAGTCGATCCCATTACATAACAAAACAATCTTTTCTTCTTCATACTGTAATAATTCAGAATATGATGGTACCATATATGGTGTTAAAAATAGAAATAGAAATATTGAGCTAACAAATAGAAAGTAACAGAACATAAATCTTTCTCTCTAAATGTTGAATATATTACTTATTCCGCCTGCAAAGTCTACTTCAATCTTCTTCGTAAATCTTAGTCACGCCTTGTTATAAACATTCTTTTTTGTTAGGGTTGTTGAAAAACCTTCTCAAGCAAGACTTAGAAGGTAAAATCCGAAGAAGAATTGACATAACACCTAACGGTGGAACCAGTCTATTGTTTCAGTAAGGACACATAGACACTAAAGATAAAGTTTTTGGGAGACTAATAAAAGTATTATTAACTTTTTGTGCTACAAAATGAGAAAGCTGTAACATTTTGAAAGATAAAATTGAAACAAGAGTAAAAAAAAAAAAAAAAAAAAAACACGGAGAGCGGAATTAGATAATTATCTGCATTTCGAAGTCTCAGTGCATGTTTGGTATGTTAGTTCAAACTACTAATTTGAACTGGTTTTTTTGTCATTTTCCTAAAAAGTTTTTTGTTTTATCTAAAAAGTCAACAAAAATTACTATTACAACTAAAAAATCTCAACTTAAACTAACATACTAAACAAACCCTCAAGAAAACGTTATTTTCAAAGTATATGTATTATTATTATCAATTTGCTTAGGGCACGTGGTACTCATGTTTCTTATAAGTTTTGCAAACAATAACTTTCGGTGGTCCCTCTTTTGTCGTGAGGAAAACTAAAGTGGTTGTTAATAAAGCACGTTTGGCAATTTGGATAATTAGATGAAAGATTGGACGTTTAACTTTAGCCTCTGTGGTGTTATTTTTTTGTTAAACAGGGCTTTGCTTGTCATTTTCCCAGATATTTGTATTTTTCCCGATGGGGCCTATCTGACGCTCTAATCCTATATTCCTATCATGTACCCTTTCGATTGCTATATTTGGATCTAAATTTTTCAAATCAAGTTAAATCTAAATCTATATTTTTAATTTTCATGAATTCATACAGCACTTATTTTTCTCTGATCACTCAAAAACACATTTCCACATACTCAGTTTGAATACAAAAACTCAACTTTAACTTATGATCTAAACAAATAATTCATTTTCTTCTTCCTAGGATTTTGTCTCCTGAGTTTTGCTTGAGAAGGTTTCTAACAAGGCTTAACTTATAGCTTGCAATAGTTGTAGGTATATTTTAATGGTAATTTTATACCTAACCACACCAATTTGGTTTTTTGATACAAAAAAGAACCACAGGAAACACTAAAGGAAAATACACTTGTCACAACCAAATTTTTTGTGACCAAAAAATTTGGTTTTGTCGCAAAAAATTTGGTGGCAAAAGATAGCTTTTTAATACAGCGACCAAAACAATGATCGCAAAAAGCTTTTTAACTTATTTTTGAACAATTATATATTCTTAAAAGAACAAATTTCACTTTTTTCCCCCAAACTTTAGACCTTGTCATAAAGTATCCCTCCAAGTTCAATACATAACATTCTTTTCCCTTGAATTGTGAAAAAGTTTACGAATTCTCCTCTCAATTAAATTTTTTACCAAAAAAATGTATGTAATACTCGTTAGAAGCATGAATTGGAGGGTATTAAGTGTGAAATTAGGAAGTGGTTATTTGTTAGTAGCTTTCATTACCCTTATTAAATGTGAAGTTATGAAACTACCCGTAAGAGAGATGTCAGCCATATATTTACTCTTTTAACCTAATTATTAGGGTATTTTTGTAATTGCACACTTAACACCCCCAACTCATGCTCCAACAAGTGTCAAATGTGCATTTTTTTTAATCAAAAATTTAATTAAAGGAGAAATTTGTAATCTTTTTCACAATTCTAGGGGAAAAACTGTTCCATATTGAAATTCAAAGGGTGACAAGACCCAAAATTTAGGGGAAAATATTGAAATTTGTCCTTCCAAAGAAGATAATCTTAACTTAAATAACTAATTAATTAAAGATAACCAAAGAGGATTAAAATCAATGTTTATAAAAAAAAATAATTTTAAAAAATGATGCTCTTGATTACATCCCGTTCAACTTTTCAAAGAGTTGTCTTCCCGACTAAGAATTACAACATTTTTCTTTAAAGGTCGTTAATGGATCAATAGGATGGCTTTTTATTTTGATATGTCGTAGCAAAATGTCATAAAATCGGTCACATATCACGATGATATTGTAGCTTTTCTAAGGTAATTTTTGTTAAACATTGTAAAAACATTAAAATTAATTAATATTTTATCACGTTTCAAACTAAAGTAGGTTTTAAATAGTTCTTGAAATTTTTGATCAAGTATTGTAGTCATAAGCTAGGTGGATAGAAACTTAAAGAAAGCTATGCTACCTACAGTAGAACTAAACATATTTAACTAATAGAAATGATGGTTACCCCGTGAAAATTTTAATCGGGGACGGCTATAATTTTTCCAAGGAAGATTATCCTCAATTAAAACCTCATCACAAGCAACACATTGACGTTTCCATACCTGCAAAACCAATTGCCAACGAGCAATGTAGATTTTCCGTTGGACAAAGCCCAGGCTTTAACAATGAACACATTTACTCGGCGAAGTGTAATCAAACGAAGAAGTTTGGAACACCTACCGAAGCTTTCAAGCTTTCACTGACAAAAGTTTTTTCGTCTGAGACCCAGTTTTATTTTTAAAAAATTTTTTAGAATAATTAACTATTACTATAACTAAAATATTTAAAATGTTAAATGTTAAATGTATAAATGTTGGATATGTAAATCGAACATAAGCCATTAATCAAATTCTAGTTCAAGGAGAAAAACGTGCTAAAGTTCCATGGCGTCCCAGTTCCTACACAATTCATAAATTTGTTCATACATGAGCAGAGTTTCAAAAATCAAACTATCTAAACTAAATAATAGCGAGCTTCTAAAAAATCAATGCAGAATCAACCCAAAAAAAAAAAAAGTTTTAATTAATCATGTCCAATCCATTCAAAAGATGTATGGTAATTTTTAAATAATCACCCAAGCAATGAGCTTAATGCCGGAAGGCATAATATCCAGCAAAAGATTACATGAAATTTATAAGAATAGGAAACAAATAAGATTGAATCTAATAAAAGAGGACGAAATTAATGATATGTGATTGTATTTCTGTACTTTTTTGTTTTCTCTTGCTAAACTTTGGTGTAACGACCTGACTACGTAGGTCATTACCATACTTACTTAAATTAAATGTTAATTTTAAATTCTTAAACTTATTGAAAATTTCAGAATTATTAATATTTTTTAAAATTTTTTGAACACCATAAAAATAGACTAGTCGATATAGGTAAACTTTCTATGCATATACATAACTTGTTTATCAAAATATAAAGTCATATATAATCCTTACATTTAACCCAAGTCTTCAAACATCCTATACATAGTATAACACAATATATACATATATATAATTCAAAACAGTTCGCGGAAAAAATCTGCATAGTGGTATCCCACACCACCCTTCACTTGCTGCATCGTCCTTATGACTCACCAATTAAACTGCAGGCTTTTTACCTATGATATGAAATATACTAATAAGCTTACACTCGGTAAGTACAAACTTAATATCACAAAACATAACAAGTATCGTGTAACTTATGCATGAACTATTTATGGTCGATTATGAATCTCTTATGTTCCCTTGTGGACTTATTATCTTACTTAACATATGGGCCTTTTGTGTACGTACCAGATGTGCGAAATCCAAAGAAAGTTAGGGTTTGTAAGGTCCTAACAATTCTGGGAATTTTATAACATACATAACCCTTCATGATCTATGGAAGGTCATAATCCTCCACAATCTATGGGAGGCTGGTACGACACTTTACTTGTCTTGGTTTAGTCTTAGTCTTGTTATTTAATTCTTGATGAGGATGCTTAAAATTATGCTTCCACGTGAAGTCTTTAACAAAGACTAGTTTCAAGACTTAGATTCTTAACTTGTGATCTTATTAGTCATGATGCATGTGAAACATAAATATGGCATGACATAAAGATCAATGGTACCAAACAACTTGTGGCATGTTTATAAAATATGGCACTATTTTAAAATATGGCATTATCATAAGCTATGGCATAATAGTAAAGTGTGGCATTATTGTAAAACATAGCTTATACATGATCATGGCATATTGGTAAAAATATAAAATATACATAAACATGGCATATCATGGCATACGTGTAAACATATTATGCTTGAAAATAATTTACTATTTTTCATACTGTAGGTGAGGTTTGTACATACAAGTTGTCATAAGCTCTTGTCCTTATGTACAAAAAGGTGAAGGAACAGGTTATATTCCTGTTTTCAAATAGAACGTAAGAATTGTTTTGCCATAAAACTCACCAAACCATAACATACAATGTTGTATCCAATCTGATTATCATTGGTAATCATGGATACAACCTTATCATAACAAATCGGTATCCTATCCGACTACCATGGGTAATCATAAACACAAAACCCAACATAATAAAATAGTATACTATCCGATTACTATTCGTCATAGAATTGTTACCAGATTTTCAAGTAACTTGGGCCTGTTCCCATTTTCTTAAAAATACCTTGTTTTCATAATTTCAAGTATTATCTTGATTGAACACTTGGAATTACCTTTTAAATATCATTTGTAAATTTCAAATGAATTCAAAACCTTTTAAAACCGTTTTTGTAAAACCGTAGTTCCTTTTGAACAAAAATTGTAAAATTATAAAATCTAGGAAAACTGCCTTTGAAAATAGCTTTTTTATTTGGTTGAAAGTATGTGTGCAGGAATTTCCTGTACCCTGTATAGTTTTGAAAATCATGTGTAGGAATATCATGTACCTTGCACAGTTTTGAAAATCTAATTTTATCTTTAAATTAATTTAGAATTTGAAAAAGTTTTCTTCACAAAAGTTGTAGATCTCATTGAAATCTACAACTTTTGTTTTTTAATCCAAAACCTAAATCTGTCTTTAACTTGCTTGTTTCTCTTTTTGAAAAATTCTGGCTGTGTATACTGTCTATTTTGACCAGCTTCAGATTTTGATAAAAATAGAGACTTTTGGAGGCTTATTTTCGAAAACCATCCATGTTTTTCCTTAGGATTTTCAATTTTCTACAACTTTTCAGTTATAACTTTTGCCAAATTCGGCCTCTAGGGGGGCTCAAAATTAAGTTAAATCCAAAAATTGGTGGTTTTGTATTTTGCTGGTTTTTGCTTAAAAATTTGCACACACTACCTCAAACAGTCGAAACCGTGAGCCTATGTCAACATTCAACGTGTTGGATTTGTTCTTAACATTCAATCATACACTTATCTTTTTACTTGAAAAACACAAAGTTGATAGTCTTACTAACATACCAAGTTGTGTTTTTAGGTTATTTTCTTGACCGTCATACACTTAACATTCACAATCATCATTATCATCATCATTCATAAGATCTCTCCATTTAAGCATGTGAAGGCATTTCCACAAACATATAGTGAGCACACATAACCTTCACACTCATCCTAGAGCACAAAATCAAATCCATGCTTAGATCTAACAGTCAAGTTAGCCTAAGCATAGATCTAGCATAAACCAATCATATAAAACCATAACATAGAGAAAATAATAAACATGAGCTTATGCTCTTACAACCCAAACTTGAAATATACATAAATCCTCAACCAAAAGCTTAATGAAATTCTTAGATGATTAAGAGGAATACCTCTAGAGTTGGAATGGTTGCTCTAGAACTTGAGATGAGAAAATTTTTTTCCTCCATACTCTTCACCAACAATTGGCCACTCTCTCTCTCTCTCTCTCTTCTTCTTCTTCTAAGGTTAGGGAGGGAAAGTTTGAAGAGAACTAGAAATTGGAAGGTTCAACTAAATGATTTAAGTTCAACCCCACAACACCTATTTATAGGTGAAAAATCCATAATTTCTAACGATTATTTTTTTTCTTAAAATTGCATATTTGACCCTAAAAAAAATATTTGCCCTTTAGTCCCATGACGTGGCCAGCCATGTAGAGCTTAATCTACTAAAAATGTTTTCATAATTATCCACTTTTCCATAATTTCAAAAATCCCCAAAATTATGTATTTATCCATGATGAGGTGTCCTCCAAGTAGGGCACTGTTTGGCACTTACTCCTAATATGCAATCCATTTTCTTAACAATCCAGATAGTACAAATACTGTTTTAACTATTAACAGTACAGTAATACTAAATTATAGTCCATAATTTATCTGCGCTTAACTGGATCACGTATAGGTTTTTCTTAGGATTAAATGCTACTTAGTCCTCATTACTCTAAATATTATTCCTGATTATTCTAGAGTGATCTCATTCGCTATTCTTAGCTCTGCATCCTTAATAACGGTCGGCCACAATATAATTTCAATACTGCTTATTATACTGCAGTACCGTCTTATACAGGTCATGAGATATCTTGGTCATACATAGGCCAGAACAAAAACATAAAATCATGATTATGCCTTTTCATCATAAGGCCTTATACTTGAGTCTTATGATACTATAAGAACTTAAACATATTCTGATAATAAAATTATAAATTTTACATTGATATTCATAATTTTCAACATAAACATATAATATGGACTTAAATTCCTTTATATATAAGGGAGTCACGAGTCCATAAAAAATTCGGTTATTACATTTGGAAACATCTAAGTTGTGTCCAACATTCACATTCGGGCATGCATACAACTAAGGAGATCTTTTAATCATGTTTGAAGTTCCAACAAACATGTAACATTTCAAGATTCAAAAGACAAGGCGGACAAAGAACATTTAACTAGCCCATGCATTCCTTTAGAATTAATTATTAGACCAAAATGCTGTGTCCCTTCACCAATTATTAGACAAAAAGAAAAGATTCTCAATAAGAAGACCAGAGCAAAAGATAGAAAAAGTTGTCATAGATCAAACTCTTAGCTTTTAATAAATTTGATAATTTTAGTGGAATTATTCAATTCAGATAACATCAAATGTTTAAAATAGAAAATTATTTCAAAGGTACGAGATTCTTACACTTAGAAGACTTGTGAGCAAGGCATGATACGTTCAGTTAGAAGACTTTGTGTCATTCTGGAAAATGGATTCATAGTGAACTCAGAACGTGTAATAATTCAAATATATCCGGTTGAGAAAGTCTACAAAATATATATTAAATTCATTAACTTCTATAGGTGACCCGTATTACTTGTTTTACTGATAGAAACCTCACAAATAATCAAAATAAAGGTTTTAAATGCATTTGATCCATAGACAATAAATAATAGTTGAATGCCAATAAACGTGGACCACAATAGAGCACCATCAAGCAAACCCTTTAAGCGTGGAAACTCTAAACATGTATTGCCAGCTTGTGGTGACGATTTGGCAACATGAAATAGAACGTGAATTACTAACTGATATAGATTAACTGGCTACGATTTGTACTAATTAAACAAACACAGAAAACGGAGATGTAGAGCGAATATCAACAAAATCCACAATCCAGTCTTCTCCAAAAGAGCCAATATATCACTAGGATCGACGTGGTACTCATCTCTTTCCTGAGGAGCTGACACTAGTAAAAATTGAAGATTACATGACGGTTAGCCAACCGTCGTGTAATCCAATATCGTAGAAGATATCACGATGGTTATATAACCGTTGTGGTATCTCAATATTATACGACAGATACTACGACGGTTAATACCGTCGTCGAATCAAGAAATATAGTAGTAAGACGGCGCAAAATGTGAACTTTACACGACGGTTGTGAGTCAAAATAGTCATGTAATCCGGTGTTTACACGACGGTTTTATAAAACCGTCCTGTATTTTCCATCGTGTAAGCCCACTTTTGTAGTAGTGTGATCAAGTCTTGTCGCCAAAACACAAGTCTTCTCCTCGCAACAACAGATTCATCCGACTTTTAGGAAACTAAATGGAAAAAGAGATTAATCCAAAAAAATAAATAAATAAATAAAAATTAAACAAATTTCATCCTATACAGATATTCTTGCACGGTTTCTCCGAACAGACCAAACGGAAATTTGTAAATTTGTTACTTACTGATATATGTTTCGACGGAGGACGAAGGGGCGCCAAAACTGACCACGACCATGATTGGCCGGTGACAGATATTTAAAAGAGAATAAAAATAAAAAGAAAATGAGGAATCTAGGACAAAATTTCTCTTAAGAAAAAGAAGTAACACCACTAAATAACATTGGCTGGTAGCCAAGGATTAAAAAATCAACATTTCTACTAATATTTCTATGGAAATTTCCTCATTTTGAAGTATCGACACGGAGACAATGATTTAGTATCTTTTCTATAGAATATTCACGAAATTTAAATATTGATTTTTGTTTTTTCAAAAACGTCGATTTCTGTGAAAAGTATAGTAGAAAATGACAAAATATCATCAAAAGCTCATTTTAATGTTAATATATATATATATATTTTTTTTTTGCTATGTACGAAACAATAAATATAATATACCTATATTATGTTCCCTTTCAATTATTTTACTTAATTGGTGAATGTAAAATTATCATTTCTTAGTTGGGTAGATGGTATGGGTTTTTTTTTTCTTTCTTTTTTCTTTCCTTTAGAGAAATATAAAAGAATCTAAAAGATATAATCAATGACGAAAAAAAAAAAAAAAACTCCAACGGATAAGATATCTATTACTATCCAAATGGTAAGCTAAGTAAAATTATGAGCCGTTAATACGCAATTAAGTACATGGCCAACTAAATAGCTTGGAGCAAGAAATGAGACTGAAAAAAAAAAATTCCATATTAATCATAGAAAAGATATATTACTCCCCATCATGCTTAGAAAATAAAAATTGATTAGTACAAGTTTATATGAGAATAAATTAGAAAAAAAAAATTTATATTTAAGACTTATCTTGAAGTAAAAGCTTCTTGATTGCTTCTCCTAGGTTGATACAGACATCATAGGAGCAGTATGATAATTGTTAGTTCATTACAATAACATATGGAGATACTTATTAAAATATGTTTCTAAATTATTAAGATAAGAAAATTCTATTAAATAGTTAAATATATGATATAAATAGAAATATAAGTGCATAAGGATCCATCTATTTATCGAAGTATAGAAGTGAAATATAATTCTCAAAGAAAAACAACCATTAACGAAATAAAAAAAATTAACAAATATTATTAAAATGTCTTTAGCTGTAATACCCCGAATTTTTATGACTTAAGATTTCCTTTGAGACAAGGAAAATTTAAGATTGAATCATGTATGACGATATAAAAACTCATAATATGAGTTAAATATCAGTAAATGTTTGAATTCTCGTTTAATTAATTATGAGACTCAATAAATATTACTTAGTTATGCATAGGGCTTTTTGTGATAAAGGCATAACAAAAATTCATGATTTTACGTTGGTCAAAGTTTAACCGGAAAAGTCAAAGTTTGACCAGAAAAGTCAAAGGTTGACCATAGAGGTCAAAGGTATGACGGTACGGTAATACGATAAGCAGTATGGAAAATATAATATGAAAAATCATCATTACAGACAAGATAGGAAGATTTAGATTCAAAACCACCATAGAAAAATCAAACACACCAAGAAGGATATTATGGGCAAAAAGGTTTCAAGAAATAAGAAAATTTTTTTTATACAATCCGATTTTATACAGATAAATTTTGGACTGCAAATCAGTGTAAAATACTATTATTAATTGATAACAGTATTGGAAATATCTATGTAGCATAAAAATGGACTGTAGATTAAGAAAAAAGCCAAACGAGGCCTAAAAGGTGGACACCTCATCAAGGATAATTATATAAATTTTTGGAATTAAGAAAAGGTGGAAAGAAATCAAAAACTTATCCACCAAACAACCATTATGGCCAACCACATGTAGGGGTAAAATTGTAAATATTTTGTCCTTAGGGGTCAAAATGCAATTTTAGAAAAATAGGTGATGTAAGCAAGGTGATGTCATCAAGATGATGTCATAATGATACAAGAACTTGCCTTGCAAGGGAAAGCCAATGGGCGGCCACATGTAGGGGTGAAATTACAAATATTTTGTCCTTAGGGGTCAAAATGTAATTTTTGGAAAAAATGTGATGTAAGCATGATGAGGTAAGTATGATGATGTCATGATTTTGCTTGGAGAGCAAGCCCATGGCCGGCCACATGCCACTTGGAGGGCATCTAAGCAAATATTTTTGCTTTAGGGGTCAAGATGTAATTTTTGGAAATAAAAATAAATCCAAAATTAAGGATTTTTCACCTATAAATAGGTGAAGGGGGCAGCTGATTTTGCTCAGAAAAAATAAGGAAACACCCCAAAATTATGGCCAAAAATTCTCTCACCCTTCCCCCTAAAATCCGAAGCCAAAAAGGAAGAGAAAAGCAAAGAAAAAAAAAAGTGAGAAAGGATTTGGTCTAGGAGGTGACCGGATTTTTGTTGAGGCAAGCAAGAAAGTGGCTGAAAATTTTGGAGCCCCTAAGCCAAGGGATGGCCGGTTGTGGAGGAGACCAAAGGGAAAAGGAAAATTAAATCTAACCTTACACAAATCCTTATGTTGATTAAGGTAAATCTCCTTTGGTTCTTAAGCTTTTTAAATTGAGTTTCATTTGGAGATTTAAGTGTATTTCAAGCTTTAGATGTAAGAGCATAAGCTCATCCGATTTTATTGCCCTAGTTTGGAAATTTTTAGATTGGTGCTTGATTAGGTTTATGGTGGTGGTTTTATGATTTTATGCTTGATTATGTGATTATTGCTTGCATGATTTTAAGGTTTGCTTACAAGCCTTTAAAGTGTTTGTTGTATGTCCCCAATATGCCTAAGAGGTTGTAGGTCATACATGATGTTGAATAAGCTAGATTACAAACTTGAATGATGACTGGATATGCAAACCTAAAGTTTTACAAACCCTAGTTTGGTGCAAGAACACCCAAGGGTTTGCATGAAAATGTTTGGCTATGCATGGATGATATATGGATGTATGATGATGGAGCTTTACATTAGAAAAATGCTGCATGCTTGATTTTAGGCTCCTGAGTGATCGGTTGAGTTAGAATACGTGAATTAGGACATAAAACGAAATTTAAGAGGAGAAACTGCTAGTCTCGGGTCAAGACTGGGCAGTGATCTGGAAAGTGGAATTTGAAGCCCTTAGAGGCCGAATTATAAAAAACTCAAAACTATAAAGTTGTCAAAAAAGGATTTTCCTAGTGGGCAACATAAACAGTTTTTGAAAATAAGACTCCAATGGCCTTCGTTTTTACAGAAATCCGAGCCTGACTGTGCCCAGACTTCATGCACGGCCAGGCAGGTTTAACAAGGAAAACGAGTAGGTTAGAGGCCTAACTGGGTCTTGAGTAAAACATAAAAGTTGTAGGACTTTTCAAGGTTTAAAACTTTCATGAGAAAACTTTTTCAGATTCGACCAAGATTTTTAAATAAAAATTGAATTTCAAACACTGTGCAGGAAACAGGAAATTCCTGCACAGGATTTCTAAAATAGTATAGGAAAAGGACATTCCTGCACATACACTGATAAATTAACTATGGAAACTGATTCCAATAGCAGTTTTCAACACTTAGTAAATTTTACAAACCCTACTCCAAGAGTTATAATTTTTACAAGTTAAACCAAGGATTTCTGTACAAAAATAAGATATAAAATGATAAGTTTTTCCAAACAAAAGGAAAATAAATTTTGAACACAAGTTGTCTTAAAATTCAGTAAAGATATGATGACTAACAGTAATCGGGAAGGATACCCAAGTTACTGGACTGGGCCCAAAGCCCAAGGTTGCCAATAGGAAGTTGACTTAAGTAGACCCAAGTTAGTTCACACCAAGGGTTACCTAATAGGATACTAAGTTTGTATTGGACCTAGAATCTAGGGTTACTCCTTGTAACCCAATAGATTAAATATGATTAGGCTTAGTACCTAAGGTTACCTTAAGTAACCTAATAAGTTATGATCCACGTATGAGAAGCCATGAACCCTAAGGTTACTTATTGTAACCAAGTGAGTTAGCATGTATATGTATGGGGGACATATAACTAAGGTTATGCATGGATGTTGGTTAGGTTACCAACACTTTATGATTATGATAGGATTCTTATCCTATGTTGTTGTTTTTAAATAAGCAGGAAGTAACCTGCTGTTGCAACGTGTTTTGAAGCAACAAAACCTAAGACAGAGCATACCAGGTAAGTACAAACCTAACATACAGTATGGAAAATAGTAAATACTATTTTCAAGTATGTTATGTTATGTTATGCTACATATGCCATGTTTTCAAGTATGCCATGTTTTCAAGAATGCCACGTTTTCAAGTATGCCACATTTTCAAGAATGCCATGTTTTCAAGAATGCCACGTTTTCAAAAATGTCACGTTTTCAAGAATGTCACGTTTTCAAGAATGCCATGTTTTCAAGTTATGCCATGATAAGTTATGTCATGTTATGGTTATGCGATGTGTATATATATGTTATGATATAGTGACATCATGAGGCATGTTCACCAATGTTAAACCACATGGTAAGAACATATAAATAAGGTGTCGTACCAACCTCCCGCCAGGTGAAGAATTATTCATGTTCATGTTCAAGTTCAAGTTTATGATTCCCAGAATTGTTAGGGACCTTGTAGCCCCTAACTTTCTCTGGAGAGCGCGCATTCGGGATGTACACACAAGGGACCCACATGTAATCAAGATAATAAGTTCAAGTCAATAACTAATCATAAAAGATTCATAAATCAATCATAAATGGATCATGCATAAATTATATGATGTTGACATGTTTTTGTGAGATTATATTTGTACTTACTGAACGAAAACTCATCAGTTTATATTTCATACTGTAGCTCAGATGCCTGCAGCATTACTTGGTGGGCCATGGAGACGATGCAGCAAGTGAAGGGCGGTGTGAGATACCACTACGCAGATTTTCTGCAAATTATTAAGTTGTACATGTATGAATAAGAAACATGTTACGTTTCATGTATGTAATGTTTTCAAGTTACGATTTTAAAATGAAGTTCAAAAAGAAAGAAAAAGAAAAAAAATTTTAATCTAAAATTTTCCCGATTAGTCTAAGTATTAGATTTAGAAACTAAATTAAGTACGTTAAGTAATGGCTCACATTTACGTAGTCGATTCTACGTGGATGGTCAAGACGTTTAAGTTAATAAAACATGGTAACGGCCCTATGTACTTAGAGCAGAAGTTTGGGGTGTTACATTAGCTGACGAGGTCTATATATCATGAAATTATATTTAGTGAATACGTTTTATTTTTGCTTAATGATAAGGTCAATTTGACAATTACTTAAATCTTTTTGTGCATTTACTTTAATTTTGTCTTCTGTGATTCTTTTTTTTTTTTTTTTTTTGGCTAATTTTGTTTGAGAATATATGAGTATTGGAAAATGGAATCAGTCAATATAGGTTTTTTTTTTTTTAAGTGACTCAATCACTATGAAATTGCACCACTAATTGTAAAGTAAAGAATATAAAGTGAATTTCACCTATCATGTATGTTCAAAATAACTAAATACATTAAAATAAGTAAGTAAAACTTTTTAAAACAACAAACAAAAAAAATTACATGCAAATAAAAAAAAAATCACGTTGGAGATTTGATTGAATCATTAAATAAGAACCTTTTCCTTTTAAAAATATAAAACAAAAGGGGGATGTCTATTGTCACTACTTTTTTGTCTGCTTTTTCCACACCTCAAATTAGTAAATTATGTTATTCTTAAATTAACTATAATTAAATTACTTTTAAAGACAAAAGTGGTCAAAACTCAAAAATATAATTTTCACACACCTAATTTAAAAATTATAAAATAATTAATATTCTTTTTTTTTTTTTAATATAATGCAATATGCTCAACCGTAATCAATAATGAACACAAAGAATGATCTCCAACAAAAAGGAAAGTAAGTTTTTTCTTTTTTTCAATTTTCGTCTAACTATTTTTTTTGACTACCATGTTAAGGATAATTTGCATTTTTGTGCAGGAAAAAGATATATGAATATCTATCTGTATGAGGAATATCATATTTTCAGATTATGTCATTATATAATTTCATCAGATAAAAAGAAAAGCTGTTAAAAAAGAGAGTGTGTATTTTTCTTTATGGGTGGGAAGAAGGAGAAAATATATGATTTAATAAAAGGGGTTTTTTGTAACACTAATAAGTGTGTTAAAAGTAATTAATAAAATTTTAAATTTAATTGATGGATGATTTAAGTAGGTATGTGGAAAAAGTATACAAGGAGGTGTCAATAAATCCACCTAACCAAAAAAAAAAAAAAAAATTTCGTCATTTTTTGTTAAACTAGTCAAAAGTAATGATAACAAACCCCATTTTTAAATTATGAAACTGAAAAAATGAAGAAAAAAAAAAAAAGTAACGAAATCTGCTTATAAAAAAAACTTTTGAAAAATTTTTCTTTTTTTTTTTATGTCATTATATAATTTCATCAGATAAAAAGAAAAGCTGTTAAAAAAGAGAGTGTGTGTTTTTCTTTATGGGTGGGAAGAAGGAGAAAATATATGATTTAATAAAAGGGGTTTTTTGTAACACTAATAAGTGTGTTAAAAGTAATTAATAAAATTTTAAATTTAATTGATGGATGATTTAAGTAGGTATGTGGAAAAAGTATACAAGGAGGTGTCAATAAATCCACCTAACCAAAAAAAAAAAAAAAAAATTTCGTCATTTTTTGTTAAACTAGTCAAAAGTAATGATAACAAACCCCATTTTTAAATTATGAAACTGAAAAAATGAAAAAAAAAAAAAAAAAAAAAGTAACGAAATCTGCTTATAAAAAAAACGTTTGAAAAATTTTTCTTTTTTTTTTTTTTAAAAGAACTTAAGGGAAAAAAAACTTCCTCCATTCAAACTATGCCTAAAATAATTTATCAATTTAAAATTGATATTTTAAATAACTTGATTATAAAAATATGATTCCTTAATTTAAGGAAATTTTCTTTTATAAAGAAATAATTGCAAAGAAAGTCCATATTTAGAGTTCCATTTTAAAATATACCTATTTTTTAAAAATATTATATATATGTCTATTTTTTAAGAAATAATATGTCTGCAATATCTATTTTGCCCTTTTTCTATAATTGACATCATTTTCATTTTGTGTAGATTTTTTTTTCTATTTTCCATTTTTATGATAAAGATTGATTCAATAAATGAAAGATTTTATTGAGATTTTTTTCTTTATTTAGCTTATTCTCATTAATGTGATATCTGATATTGAGAAAACATTCCATTTTTAGTTCATTATGAGTATTTACAGTTTCTTTACAATTGCTCAAAAAATTTTCAAATTTTCCTTTTCTTTCATTTCGTTTAACAATTCTATTAAATCAACTTTAGCCCTCTTTGGTAAATGTCTCAGATTCTTTTTTTTTTTTTCATTTTTTATAATTTCTTAATTTGTTCATTCTTCATTATATATGAAAGGTTACGTTGTCTTTATAATTATTCTTTTAAACATTTATGTAAATTAAAAGAAAAATTAACATAGTTCAAATCAATAACTCCCATTTGGACGTCTATGTAAATAACTCTTTTATTAAAAAATTTTTGACATATAATTTATAAATAAAAAAAACTACCCATCACATCAAAAAAAATTTCACAAAAGACGCTCTGAATATAAAGAAAAAAAGAACCTTGAGAAAAAAGTTAAAGGGTAAATTTGAAACAAACAAAAAGTTAAATTAAAAGATTGTTCAATATTTTCAAATAGGTTGAAAACCATTATATTTCGAAAGGGTTGGTAAAATTGATCATTTTGTGTAAATACTTCAAGCGCTACTCCTAATTACATATAAGTGTGTTCACAGTAGAAGGGGGAAAAAAAAACTTCAATCTTTATTTATGATAAATTTGAAGGGCGCTAAGGATCCGGAGGATATCCTAAGTATGAAAATTTCTTGACTTCCATTATTAGTGTAATAACCGGATTTTCAATGTCCATATTTCCTTTTAAGGAATAAAATTTTTACATTGTGAAGGTGTTCCTGAAAAAGCTCGGTTTAGGGCTTTTGAAAGATTTTATGAATTTTAAATGGGTGGAGAAGACTCAAAATTGATTTCTAAACTCGAAAACGGACTTTTTAAGTCGAAAAGGCCGAAACAGTGCATGATTTTACGAAAGTCAACTTTGACCGAAAAAGTCAAAGTTTGACTGACAAAAGTCAAAGGGTTGACTTTACGAGATGTTGTAAAGCAGTGTGGAAGTATGCTGAGAAAAATGTTTTGTGAGCTAGATAGCAAGAATAAGCCTAACATGCCCCTAGAAAAAAAAAAAAAAAAAAAAAAAAAAAGCAAGCACACTAAGTAAAGATTAAGGACAAAAAGGACTTAGAAAAATAAGAAAAAAATTATACGATCCAATTTTACACAGATAAAATTTTATACTTCGGTACAGCATAAAAAAAATACTGTGTATTAGTGAAACACAATATTAGAATTATTTGTGTAGCACAATGGATTTTTGGAGACAAGAAGCCAAACAAGCTCTTAAGGGATGATGTCATCTAACTTTTTCTTTATGACATCATAAATCCCTTAATTAGCTTAGAAAATTTTTGGAAGCTAGGCCCCCTCTGGCCGGTCACCTCATTAGGCAATCAAGGAAATATTAAAACTTTGGGGGTAAATTTCACAATTTAGCAAAGCTTTCCCCACCTCTATAAATACCCATCCACCCTATTCATTTTTATTGAAAAATGTGGGTAAACTCTTGCCAAATTTCTCTTGAAAATCCGGCAGCCAAAGAGTGAGAGAGGGAGGAGAGAAAACCAAAAATTTTCTTGGGACTTTTGTTTATAGAGGTTCGGATTTGAGCTAGGAGGAAGCTAGGAAAAGTTTGCAAATTTTTTTGTGGGTTTCTTGGGGTGTGGCTGAGTGGGTGAGGAAGGAGAAAGGCGAAGGAAGTTTGAAAATTTTTTGGGGCTTTTAACCAAGGGGAGTTCGGCTTTGGGTAGATCAACCAAGGAGCCAACCAAAAAGATTTTTGGTGTCCCAAATCCAAGAGCTGCCGTGGGTCTAGGGAGCTAGGGGGAGAAGAAGAAATTGTGACCAAACCTTAGCTTTGGTTCAAGGTAAATTCTAGAACCCTAACTCTCTTGTTTGAGTTCAAATTTGAGATTTAATTGTGGTTTAATATGGTTGTAAGGACTTAAGTCCATTTCTAATTTTTATGCCCTAGTTTGTGGTGTGTGCTTGATTTGTAGATCTAGGGTGTGTATGGCTTGATTCTTGCATTGTTTGTGCTTGTTTGTGATTGATTTTCATGCTTGATGCTTAGGGTTGTATGTCCCCTAGTTTGGTCCGAAAATCTGCCCTTAGGCAGCCCTTGAAGCATGTTAGCCTAGAGAGGAAAATTTGGTGCTTGTATGTGTTGTATGTAAATGTTAGAACCAAGGCAACCCTAGGTTTATGGCTTTTAGATTTGGGTTGCATGGATTCATGGGAACGGTTTATGGGTTCTTATAGGACGTTAGAAACGCTGTGTGTCTGGCTCGTAGGCTCCCGAAGTGGTCGGTCGAGATAGATTCGCGAAATAGGACGTAAACCGGACGTAAACACCAAAACTGCCAGTTCGGATTCGAACCTAGCCAGTTTTGGGAAAGTGAAAATTTAAGGCCCTTAGAGGCCGAACTGGGTAAAACTCAAAACACAAAAGTTGCTCGGAACGATATTTCCTAGAAGGCAACATGGACAGAATCTCAAAATGGGGCTCTGACGGCCTCTGTTTTTAGTAAAACCCGTGGCTGATCCATCTAGACCCAGTTTTCAGGGTCAGCCAGTTTCAAACAAAAACTGACGTGAAAATAAGTGAAACCAGATTTTTTGCAAAACACGAAAGTTTTAGCATTTTTCGAGAGCTACAACTTTTGTGAAGACAAGTTTTTCAGATTTCGAACAGATTTTAAAATTGAGACTGTTTTATAAAGGGTGCACAGGGAACCGAAAATTCCTGCACCTTAGTCTTTACAAATGTTGTTGAAAAACTATAAAATGTTTTGAAATTGTTGTTTCAACTATGAAAACTGTTTCAAAGGTAGTTTTCGACCCTAAACGACATTTATAAAGATTAATTTCAAAGATCGGAATTTTTATAAAAATTTTTAAAGGATTTTAAAACTAAGTTACCCAAAAAATTGCAAAAAATGCAAAAAGGGGAGTTTTAAGGTAAAATGGAAAGTTTAAGATAGGAAAATGGATTTTATAGTTAAAAATTGATAATCAAGCCGATTACGGGCCGTAATCGGGAATAGTACCCGAGTTACCGGGCTTAGCCTCAAAAGCCCAGAGTTGACAAGAGTTGACCAGTAGTTGACCAAATGTTAGCTTTGGTTGACCCAACAATTGGTTAAGGGTAACCTTAAGGGTTATCCAACGTAACCCTAAGGAATACCAAAAGTTGAGAAATGGGCCAAGAAAAGAGGGTAAAAGGAATTAACCCAATAAGTCATGATATAAGAGTAAGGCCCAAGGTTTTAAAGAGAACCCAATAGTAGATCAAGAACCTAGCCCAAGAGGTTATCCAACGTAGCTTCTTAGGGGGATAATCAAAGTTCGAATTATTTCCAAACAGTAAGAGGATTAACTGGACCAAGTCAGATTTCAAGTCGAGGACATACAATTAGGTTTATTAGGCATGTTGGTTAAGGTACCAACATTTCCATAACGAAAGCAGAATCTCACCTATGTCCTTAATCAAGCAGGGGAAGGCCTGCAGCTGTGCTCCGAGGCAGGACAGCGCCAAGAAGGACATAGCCAGAGAGGTAAGTACAACTCCGCCTACAGCATAGGCTTTAGTTGGTACTTTTCAAAGTATGTTAGATGTATGCTAGAGGTGCATGTAAATTGGTATATTATGTGTTGCTCTGTGATATGATAATTGTCATGCTATATGTGTTTAGTATGCCATGTTATATGTTGCATGTTGTTATGAATATGAGATGCAAAGTTAGAAAGCATGTTAAGCATGATATTGATGCTAGTATGAGTTAGGATTATGTGACATCACGATGCATGTTCACTAACTCCTATATGATTAATAAGCTCAAGAAAGAGAAAAAGAAAAAGAAAAGAAAGAAGGCAAGCAAGCTTGCCAGTGTCGTACCACCCGTCCGAGGTTGGGTTAGACTACGGTGTGAGTTGGACTGGGCTGGCCGCCCCAACTACTCTGTAGTTGCGCGCCGGGTGCGAACACTAAAGTAAGGGCCCTAAGAGAAAAATAAGAAGATAAGTAAGAAAAAATGAGTAAAAAAAGTGAAAATGAGCATAACTGGACCATGCATATGCTAGGCATTATTAGGTTATGCTGTTATGAATAATGTTATAACTTGTTATGTGATGCTATGTATGTTAAGTTATATTGTACACGATCAGATTATGTGTATGACGCGGACGAGACAGTTGTACTTGCTGAGCGAAAGCTCATTGTCTTACGTCTATGCTGTAGGTAAGCAGCACGTCAACAATACATGATACAAGGTGGCAGAGCGTGGCGGGGCGTACTATGAAATCCTGGGAAGTTCATCCGCTACGCATTTTGTTTCCTTTCAAGTTTTCGTATTATGTAAATATGTTTAGTCAAGATATCCTTTATAAGTGCACGTTTTTAATTCGTGTATAAAAAAAAAAAAAAAAAATTTCCGCTGTGTTTTGGTTTAGTATATAAGTATGTATGTAAGGTAACGGCCTGTGCTAGGCGGGTCGTTACAATCAGATATCAAAAGTCTGATGAGTATCAAGATTGTATATAAGAGCATGTGACAAATCTTCTTTTAGCATAGTTTGGTGATGATTAGGTAGATCCTGGATGGCTGACTGAGAAAAATCAATATAGAGAATGTAATAACCGAAATTTTTACGGACTCATGATTTCCTTATATGTAAAGAAATTTAAGTCCGTGCTATTTGTTTATGTGATGTTTCATCAAAACTATGAGCTGAATCTACAATGCAAGCCGAATATGTAGCTGCATAGAAGCCATCAAAGGGAAAAACGCATCGAGAGAAAGTATCATATGTTATTATTAGAGTGATAATGGAATGCAGGAACGTTACTTTTTGGGAGATCGCATAAAAATTAACCTTGCTGATCCTTGTACAAAATCCTTGTGCACAAGGGATTTTGAGAGATACTTAGAAGGTTTAGAGAAATTTGACATGTCATAAATGCTTTAACGTAAGTGGGAGATTATTAGGATATGGTGCTTTTAAAACATGTATACATTAGATACATTTTTTTCGTTCCACATGTTTATGTTCTTATTATAAAAATAAAGTTACTTGAAATTCAGATTTATTTATAAGAAATTATATTTGTTTATTAACTATAATTGTATGTAATAAAGTGAATGAGTAAGAGCATCTTTCCATAGGGATTGCGCTTAATTATGGTTAATTACTGAAATGGTTAACTTCAAACATTATCTGGATAACTAAAATTATCTCGGGTACTACAAAAGAAACCTCATTTATTCTCTCTTGGATATCCTACAATCAAGCATATAATATCCGATGCCAACTTATTATACTGTTTAGAGATGATCTTTTTATTTATGAACCATTGTATATTTCCATTATTAAATAATGTGGCAATGCATAGTTTATCATTTTTTTTATAAGGACTGATGGCTGTCACAAACGATTAACATCTTAACATCGACCTCATCATGTTACGCAATGGAATACTCCTCATTTATGCAACAATAAGGTTTAACATTGTCAGTCATATATTTTTAAATCCATCATCCAATATTTATTCTCTGACATAATCTGATCTAAGCGTTTTTTATTTGCTTCTCAAATTGCATTTCTGCTTCCATTCAGAATGATCTTTGAAACTTTCAAACGTTTTCAATACGCGAAGATTTATGTCTGTATATTTGTATCGAGACTGATCATCAGTAAAATTGTTGAAGTCTATACTTATGCTCCGTTTTGAAAGATGGAAAGAAAATG
>CM046376.1:488070-508070 GCA_025413485.1 Ficus microcarpa
GAAAGGATCATAGAAAACTAAGAACGAAAGAAACTAAGAAGGAATAAAAACATTTTGATTTTTCCTTTAGTTGTTTGATATGAACACGTGGAAAGATAATAATTTTGTCTTCTCCTATTTGGAATATTATCCAACATATCTTTTTTTTTTTTTCAAACAGAAAGTAACAATTATAATAATTAAAAAGTGATTCAACGGAAAATTTTACTCTATTAAAGACAAATCAGACATAATAATAACAAAAGAGAAAGAGAGAGAGAGAAGAAAAGATCTTGTAACCTATTAGCATGTGCGTGTATGTTAGAAATTGAATTTCAGGGAACTTTTTTTTAAGGGGAAAAGCATTTATTTCAAAACAAGAAAATTACATAAAATCAGACAAACAGCTTGAATGCATTTTGCATCTCAAAACAATAAACCAAAAAAAAAATAATAATAATAATACAATAAACAAAAAACAAAAATAAAACAAAAGAAAAATAAAAAACAAGACAAAACAAGACAAAATAAAAAATAAACAAACAGGTGGCAAAGACTCAAGAAGGATAATTTTGATGGATAGAAGGATAATTTTGTAATTTTACTTCCTCTATATTAATTTGTATCAAGTTATTCCCATAAAAAATCCAACAATATGTAAGAAAACAAATCTTGATGGAACCCATCTTGCGTGCACTTTTCTTTCTAACTAAATTTCTTTCCTGCCAGAGACCTCAAGTTTTAAATTTCCATCTCAAAGTCCACAAGGTTTTATTTTCTTCCACCTTTGATCCATACCAAACAGAGACTTACGATCGTAGAAAAAGATTTTCCGGGAAGGGTCATTTCTAAAATGTTTATTAGCTACGTGACCAAAAAAATTCCATCAGAATATGTTTTAAGCAGAATTCTTTCAGATCCCTGAAAGAATTCAAGTTTTTTTCCCTGCACAGAAAAATAATTGGGCAGAATACTTTGAGGACTCACTCCACATGTCAAACAAGATCACTATGTGACTATTTGAATTTCATATACAATCTCTCTAATATGACGGCCCTTCTTCTAGGCCACTTAAGCACTTGTTTAAGACCCCAAAAATTTTTCTTAGAATACCTATAATTTTAGTATTATCATTTTTTAAAAATTGATAATAATTTTTTTTAAAGAAAATTCTAACAAGTAGTTAGAGAAATGTAATGAAGTCAAGTGAGGAAACAATTGAAGAAAAAAAAAATGGATCTAGAAAATGACGAAGTGATGGCACAAAAAGAAAAAGAAAAAAAGAAAAAAAAAACAATAACAATAACAATAACAATAAAACGTGTTATTATGTAATAGTTATTAAAGAAGATCAAAACCAAATGATAATATGAAATAAAAATACAAACTACAGATAATGATAATTTAAATGATGTGTCTATAAATGTTTATAATATGGAAAAGAGGGGGAAAATCTCGATAAAAAGCTAAGAGATTTATTCGTGAAAAAAGATCTCGTTTAAAATTTTTGCTCGAGGGCCAAAAATATGTCGGGACGACCTGCTCTATTCACGATCTACAAAATGGAAGGTAATGTTTTCCCTACCAAAAATACGTGGACAATATTTCAGAAGTCCTAGGGCAAAAGGGGAAGATGATAAACCAAAATAATGAATTTCACGGCTATATTGGAGCATGCAAATTGATATTCTCTTTAGTAGACAACTTGAGTTTGACAGCTTGTTTGGCAGAGGGAGGTAGAGATGAGAAAAGTATGATAGAAGAGACGAGGGCATTATGGTCTATTTAAATTTGTTTTTAGTTTGACTTGTTGACCATCCTTCATTGGATGGCTTGAATGGCATTAGCCATATATGCAGAGTGGGACTGGTGGCGTGGCATTCTTCTCAATAATTACATATTTGACACGAAATGGTTTTAGCCGCTTTTGGGGTTGCCATGAAAGGAAAGTATTGTCAACCACAAATGATGTTTTATGAAGGTGAAGATAGAGCTAAAGGTTTTATTGATATACGCCCTAACGGTGGAATGAATACAATATAGATGGTTATCGCTCTCTCGATTCGAAGTAATTACTCCATTTATGTATTTCTTTTTTCTTATTTTAGCCTTTTTATAAATTTTTTTAATCCTAGAGTTAATTCAAAATGTATTGTTCGTAACGACCCGCCTTACGTAGGCCGTTATTATACTTACTTTACTTAATTACTTAAATTACTTAACCTTAGAAAATACTAATTTTTTTTTTTTTAACATTCTAACCCCAGACTTATATATAGGTATATATGTTTAATCAAGTATTGAAGTTTCAAAACATCTTAACACATTTACAAATTATGTTAAATACTAGATACCCACGTTGTTAAATTAACATAACATAATACAAACATTTTTCCAAAACACGTGACGGTGTCCAACTTAAAGTTTCACAGACTGTCGTGCCATCCTCCATAGTCTTGTATCATACATCACCGGTAGGTTGTTTACTTACAGCATAAACATAATTATGAGCTTTTACCCAGCAAGTACGACAAACATTTCTAGTAAAAGAATGAATGAACCAATTATACTTTTTTAAAAATCAATTATAATTTCTTAGGTTAGCATCTTTTTTGGTTACTTACATAACATGAGTGTACGTACTGTGGCGTGCAGCCATGGAGTGGTTAGGGTGTCGGTCCAATCCAACTCAAGTCATGGACCAATCCTGCCCTCGTGGCAGGTCGGTATGACACGAGGAAACTTACTTACGATCATACTTAAAAACAGTTCCTTACTTGAAAACAGTTTTTTACTTGAAAATATTTTATTAAAAATAGTTTCTCGAAAATAGTTTCTTACTTAAAACTTGGTCTTTGTAACGACCCACCTAGCACAGGCCGTTACCCTTGCTTACATACTTACTATTAGGGTCAAAACACAGCGGAGATTTTTTTTTTATACATAACTAAAACATGCAACTTAAAAAGATGTCTTTAAATAAACATATTTACATAATACTGAATACTTAATTTTCCAAAACGCGTAGCGGCATTACTATCCCATGATTTCACAGTTTGCCTCGCCACACCTCGCCACCTTGTATCAAGCATTGCTGATAGGCTGCTTACCTAAAGCATAGACATAAGACAGTGAGCTTTCGCTCAGCAAATACAACTGTCTCGTCCGCAACATACATATGACCATATTGAATACATTTCTAACTTAGCATACATAATCACACATATCCATTCTTAATCTCATAACATCATTCATAATTGCATAATCTAACAATACCTATACATGCATGGTCCAATTATGCTCATCTTTACTTTCTTTGCTTATCTTGCTTTTAGGGCCCTTATCTTGGTGTTCGTACCCGGCGCGCAACTATGGAGTGGTTGGAGCGGCCAGTCCTGTCCAACTCAAACCATAGTTCTACCCGACCTTGGACGGGTGGTACTACACCGGCAAGCTCGCTTGCCTTCTTTCTTTTCTTATCTTTTCTTTAACTCAATCTTGAGTCCATTTATCTTGTAGGAAATTAGTGAACATGCAGCGTGATGTCACATAATCCTAACTCATGCTTAACATTATAATCATGCTTCATCATGCTTTCTTTAATCAACATATGACCTGGCATACTAGCACAAATAGGATGGCAATCAACAAATTGCACAGCATCACATAGCAGCACATAGCATTTCATAATATACACCCTTAGCATGCATCTAACTTTACTTGGGTAAGCATCAACTAAAGCCTATGCTGTAGGCGGAGTTGTACTTACCTCTCTTACTATATCCTCGCGGTCGTCGTCCTAACTTGGAGTACCGCTACAAGCCCTCTCCTACTTGAAAAAGGACATTGGTGAGATTCTATTTCTAGATGTAGAATGTTGGTACCCAAACCAACATACCTACTATAACCTAGTTGTATGTCCTCTTCAGATAACTGACTTGTCCAATTTGGCCTTTTATTACTTGGGAATAATTCGGACCTGATTATCCCCCTCGAGAGACTACGTTGGATAACCTCTTTGTTAGATCCTTGATCTACTATTGGGTTTCTTTAAAACTTTGGGCTCTACTCTCTCTCTTATAACTTATTGGGTTAATCTCCTTAACCCACTTTTCTTTGCCCATTTCAAATTTGTGGTAGTCCTTAGGGTTACGTTGGATAACCCTTCAGATTACTCTCATTCACTTGTGGGTCAACCAAAGTTAACATTTGGTCAACTACTGGTCAACCCTTGTCAATTCTGAGCTTTTGGGCTAAGCTCGCTAGCTTGGGTCCTATTCCCGGCTACGGCCCGTAATCGGCTTGATTACCAATTTTATTTCAAGACTCCATTTCTTATCTTAACTATCTTAACTTAGCATTTTCTTTAATCTTTTGCACTTTTAAAAGATTTTCACTTAAAGATCCTTAAAACTCTTTATAAAATTTCGATTTTTGAAATAACTCTTTGTAAATGTTGTTTAAGGTCGAAAATCGTCTTTAAAACAGTTTTCGTAGCTAAAATAACAGTTTGGAAACACTTTACAATTTTTAGAAAATATTTTGTAAAAGCTAAGGTGCAGGAATTTTCGGATTCCCTGCACACCCTTCGTAAAACACGCCCAGTTTAAAAATTCATTGAGAATCTGAAAAACTTGTCTTCATGAAAGTTGTAGCTCTTGAAAAATACTAAAACTTTTGTGTTTTGCAAAAAATCCAATTCTGCCTGTATTAGTACTAGTTTTCATTTGAAACCGGCTGACCCTGAAAAATCTGTGTGAAAACTGGGTATGGAATCAGCCACGGGTTTTGCTAAAAACGGAGGCTGTTGGAGCCTCATTTTGATATTCTGTCTACGCAGTCCTCTAGGAAAAATTGTTCTGAGAAACTTTCGTGTTTCGAGTTTTACCCCGTTCGGCCTCTAAAGGCCTTAAAATTTCACTTTTCCAAAACTGGTCAGATTTTAATCCGAATTTGGCAGTTTTGGGATTTACTTTCGTTTTACGTCCTATTTCGCGAATCTAACTCGACCAACCACTTCGGGAGCCTACGATTCAAGCACACAACGTTTTCTAATGTCCCTTGAAACCCATAACCCGTTCCATACAGTCCATGCAACCCAAAAATTAAAATCATAAACCTAGGGTTGCTTGGTTCTAATCATTTGCATCACCACATACAAGCATCACACAAAACCAACCCTAAAACTAGCATGCTCTCTTGGCTGCCAAAGGGCAGATTTCGGCCACAACTTGGGGGAACATACAACCCTAGTTTCTAGCATGAAATTCAATCACAAAGAAGTGTAAATCAAGCAAGATTTAAAACCACACAAACCTTAGAGCTAGCAAACCAAGCACACACTAAAAATTAGGGCACGAAAATGAAATTGGACTTATGTCCTTACAACCCAATTGAATCCTCAAATTCAACTTCAAATTTAGCTCAAAATAAAGAGGATTAGGGCTCCAGAAAATTACCTTGACCAAAGCTAAAGTTTGGTCACAAATCCTCCTCCTTTGCTCACCAAGACTCACGGCCACCTAGGGGGGTTGAACACCAAAAATTTTGGTTGGTTCTTGCTTGCTCCTCCAAGCCGAACACTCCAAGAACAAAAGCCCCAAAAATTTTTCACCTTTCACTCACCCTTTCTCCTTCCTCTCAAGTTCGGCCACCCCTTGGAAAACCCACAAGATCTTGCTCAAATTTTCTCTAGTTCTCCCCCTTGCAAACCGAACACTCAAGGATCAAAGGCGCTCAACAAATTTTTGGATCTCTCCTCTCCTTCTCTCCCTCTCCTTGCTACCGAAATTCTAGGGAAGTTTTTCAAGAGTTTGGCTGCACTTTTACATTAAAAGGAATAAGGAAATAGGAGGGGTTTTTATAGAAAAAAAAAAAAAGAGGCTTGGAGTGGTTGGTTGCTTATCCCTAAAAAATGGCTTTTCCTTTGCTTTCCTTCCTATAGCTACCGACCTTGGTGTGTGGAGGGGCGAGCTCCACATGTGCAAGCTAGAGTTAGTGGAGAAGTGAGGTCATGGTTATGGGCATTAGTCCTTGCTTAGTTAGGCTTTGTTTGGCATTTAGCTCTCCAAAACTCCATTTTTTCTTTTCTTTATGCTACACAGATAATTCTAATATTGTGATTCACCAAAACACAATATTTTTATATAGTACCGAAGTACAAAAATTTATCTGTGTGAATTTTGGATCGAAAAATATTTTCTTTAATTTTTCCGAATCCCTTTTTGCCCTTAAATCTTAACTCAGTGTGCTTGATTTTCTAGGGACGTTTTCAGGCTTATTTTTGCTTTCTAGTTCACAACACATTATTCTCGGAACTCTTTCTGCTCTGGACTTGAAAAATCTCAAAAAGTCAACCCTTTGACTTTTTGCCGGTCAAACTTTGACTTTTTCGACCAAAGTTGACTTTCGTAACATCTTGCATTGTTACGGTCCTTTCGACTTGAAAGGTCCGTTTTCAAGCTTAGAAATCAATTTTGAGTCTTCTTGACCCAATAAAATTCACAAAACCTTTTAAAAGCCTTAAACCGAGCTTTTTTACTAATATTTTCGTTAGGTGAAAAAAAATTCCTTAAAAGGAAAATGTATATTGAAAATTTTGAATATTACAGTTTTATCCTTACCATGTGATTTATCATTAGTGAGCATGCTTTTATGATACCACAACATAGAACATAATACATATGCATTGCAAACATTGATGCATGAGCTTTGAAAAACATGTAAAGTAGTAAAATATTTTACCTATGTGTAGACAGAGTTGTAATTACAAGTTGTCATACACTCTTGATCTATTGTCCCAACAAGGTACGATAACAGTTTATACTCCTGTTTTCAAACCTCTTCCTACCGCTTCTTCATACAACATTCCCAACATTCCTTCCAACGCGTCCTTCGGAATAGGCTCCTCAACATAATCGGATTTTGCTTTGAAAGAGCCTATGTGGAAATTAGGTTTCCTACTCAGTAGAACATCCAAGGATTCTCCATCTCTGAATTCGTTGTGATAGACGAAAGATTCGACCCAACTCATTTCGGTGCACTCCTTTCTTTGCAGACCCAATTCGGGAAATTCCTTTTCCATCAGTTGAAGGAGCTTGTCCACGCCGTCATGGAATATGGTCTGGAAGGAATCTTCTAGAACAATTTTCTCATTCCCTTCTTTGGAACATCATTTTCGTTCAACTGTCGATGGAACATCAACTAGTTGAAGCTTCCCTCAGCATCGATGATCACGGCGTCAACAATATTATCAGCTGCGAGGCCATGTTTTCACGACAAAAAACCGTAGCCTCCTCCACTAAAGTGTCCACCAACACCGACAGTGTGGCAAGCACCGGCAGGGAAGCCAAGATTTTCACTTCTCTCGGCAATCCTATAATAACGTTCACCTAGTGTAGCTCCAGCTTGAACCCATGTAGATTTCCTCTCCACATCTACGCTAACCGAACTTAGGTTTATCATGTCAATCATGACAAACGGGACATTATTATTGGACACATAAGAAAGGACCTTGTAATCATGGCCGCCGCTTCTTGTTCTGATATGCACGCCATGTTTCTTGGAGCACTAAACAACGGCTTGAACTTGGGAGACATGAACCGGCGTGACGATAGCTAATGGTTTTGGGGACAAAGGCGAAGAAAAACGAGGGTTTTGTATGGTTGCATTTAGTGTAGTGTAATATGACGGATTGTTTGGAGCGAAGACAATAGGTTTAGAAGTGGAGGTAGAGTTGGATCAAGTGGTCATGCAGTGAAGCAAATCATGTGCAGAGTAGAAAATGGGTTTGGAAGTGGATGTAAAATTGGTTGTAAGAGTGGCCATGCGGAGAAGAAAGTCATGATGAGTGTGATCATAAACAAATGAAAAAAGGAATATGAGAATTGTGGCAAATGATGAAGAAACTGCCAAATACTTCATTTTTTCCCTTATAATGTGTGAAACTATAAATGAAATGTTGGAAATTTTCGTTTTGGGCTACTGTGAGAATGAGAGGATAGTAGTTTGCCTCTTTTATTGGTGAGGATTAAGAGAATGTTGTTGGTCATTTTTGTCCAACTGATTTAACGTGGGTGGTGGTTGTATAAGATTATACGTTTCTTTCTTTCTTTCCTTTTTCGGCCTACTCATTAGAAGTACGGTCTTTGTTAACTTGTCGTACAAATGAGGTAAGAAAATTATATATGTCCATATTTATTTGACTTATGTTTCTCCCTTTCGTTAATTATGAGAACTGAGACCAAAAATTTATAAGATATATAGAAACATTCCAATGTACTCCAAATACTTTGCTTGAATCATTTATCTTTTTTGTATCCCAAATCATAACATCGGAGAACTCTTTTGAAACTAAATTCGCCACTAATGCTTACGGGAAAATGTTTAGTGGTCACAAATATATCCTGTGACTCTCAAATATTAAAATGACACGAAAACACTAACAGATTTCAAAAACCAAGAGCTCCCACTAAAACACATTCCTTCCCACCCATTGAGCTAGCCTCAATAGCATCACATAGCTATCAAACTTCCTTTGTCATCGTAAAAGCAAAATTTTCAGTGACAACTTATTGTTATTAAAAACTGACTACATTTTTTTAAGAAATCTTAACTGACTACTTGTACGTTAAGACATTATACACATGCAACCATTGATCAAAAAGAGAAAAAGAAAAAAAATCCGTGGCCATTGCTAAAACCTACTTTACAATGACGTGAATAGTATCCGATAATTTTGATAAAGACGTAGATCGTTGTAGTGTGTTTGGTTTTAAAACTTTATAATTGCTCGAGAAAAACACAACAAAGAGAGGTTACGAACAAATATGCCTACAGTTTGAAAAAGATTATTAGTTAAGGTCCCGAAACTACTAATTCCAGCCCTGGGCTGCATTAGTCATTAATTTACATGTTATACCTTAAAGCATATAAATTCTGAATTTTAGCTTACGTTTACTGTACGGGTGTGGAATGAAATTTTTAAATTAAAATTGGTTGACTTTTCAAAAACTAGTTATAATTTTTAGAAGCTAGGTAGGCAGATTATGTTAATGACCAACCTTTGAATGCTGTCTTCTTTAGAAGCTAGGCATGCTTAACTAAATGAGAAGCAAAAAGAAAAATGGATAATTCAAAAACAAATGTCACCTGGCCGGCAGACCAGTCGCTTCAGTGCGTGGATCTTATTTTGGTTTTTTTTTTTTTAAATTTTGTCCTTTTTTTTTATGCCTTCATTTTTACTTTGTTTTCCTTATCAATACTCTTCTATGTACTAGTTAAGGTACGCTCCAGGTACATTTGAGTTGTAATTGAGCTATTTATAACGCAGAATATGAATTAAAATATGAATAATTATGTGCATATATTTATGGGAAGCTATATATTCAAACGCCTTTGGCTATCGATATAACCAACTCTCGTGCGATGTTACCATACACCAAACGTATTCGTAGTTAGAGCTAAGCGTATAAGTTCTTTTGCACCTCTCTAATTTCACTTCAAAATCAATGAATCCAGTTACTACTCAATGTAAGAAGTGCGTTTTGTTTCATTGGAGTGAGTATCAAAACTTATCCATGTTTGCATTGTCATTCGTGGATTTTTTTTTTCCTGATGCCGGCTGGGAGAAACATTCACGGCATCATGTTGGGAATACGATAATTTATGTATTACATATGGAAATTTATACATTCGAAAAGAGACGAGCTCATTAACCGAATAGAAAAAGCATGTAGAGAATTGAAAAGGCGAGTAATGAATATTTTGAATAAATATTTTATTAAAAAAATCAGATTAGTATCCAATTCATATATATGTTAATTCTTTCAGATTATACATGAGAATAAATTTGTTTATATGATCTATTATAGGGTTCATCTTGCCAAACAGAGAAACAATCAAAAGCACCAATGCCTTTTTCCATGGTAAAATTATGCTTATAGTTTTTCTCATTTATAAGTTAAACACATAGTCTTTTTCTAAGTAAAAAATAATTTATATATTTGTTTTTGCTATTTTTCCTTCTTGAAAGAGTGTCAACACTAACTCACAAAGCAAGGAGTGTAAGATAATGGACTGGAATGGTTCTGGTGAAATTATAGCCGAAGGGTGTTGGTCATCAAGTGATCCAACAGCTTTGATTCATCATATTCCTATCAGACCTGATGCTGTGAGAGTTTGGGTAGATGTTGCAAGAAGTCCTAATGCATTTTTGTGGAGGCCTAATTCACATATTGAAGACACTACTGGCTCTATAGTGGTATGGCCCATTAATAAAGTTATTACGGAAAAGAAAAAAAAACATACACTTGTGTGATATATGGTACGTTTGACTGGTGATGGTTTGGTTTAACATGAGAGATGAGTATTAATTTATTTTTCTGCGTGTAGGACTTGAAGGAAAATATCTATCGAACTACTGATGGACAGAATTTGAAAGACTAGACAAAGATTGAACCATTAGTAGCAGACATGTATGCAAGCTTTGAGTTGTGAAGTTGCCGTTGGGAACATAGTGAACTTACGATGTTTGGTTAGCATTGTATAAATGCTATGGAAAATATTATTATAGCATATTGTACAAAACACTATTATAGCATGTTATAAATGCTATAACATAGTTTTATAGCATCAAGCAAATGCGATCAAAAATATTATTAAACGTAGAACTTAACAACTCTGATAATGGTGTTTTATCAAAATGTTATTGTAAATTTTTGATAGCATTTTTAAACACTACGAAAAGCCTTTTTTTAGTAGTAATGGTCAGGGCAATTAAAAAAACAATTATATGCATACATAGGCTTAATTATTTACTTTTTTTTTTATATGTATTATACTTTTCTCATATCAATGTTATAATAAATAAATGCAATACTACGTATTTTGTTTACTTTAATATGATATACTGAAATGATGATCCTTCCAATAAGATAATAATTACTACAACATAAAAATATTTTTTTCAAGCGCCGGTGGATATGATCAACTTTTCTTTTCCAAAAACAGGTTTGACGGTTATAGAAAATCCGATAAGAAAACAAATGTAAGGACTAAAGAGAAGAGGAAAAAAATGAAGACATATTCACCGAGTCTGAAAAGTCCATCTTTAATAATAATAATAATAATAATCAACCATGAAAGCTGCAAGTAATCCTTCCGTCTTAAAAAAAAAAAAAAAAAAAAAAAAAAAGGAAAAAAAACCCTTCCGTTTGCCTTACCCTGTCAGCTAGGTGTCAATTTAAAAAAAAATATATATTTTTTTTAGGTAATATTCCATGTTAACTATATCAAAAATACTTTCTTCTTCACTCTCTTCCGTTCCATGTTAACTTCCAAAAAAAAAAAAAAAAGAACCCCCTTTTTTAATTATTAAACTATTTTTCATTTATAAACAATTCCCTTAAATGAAAAATACCTTAATTCCATATGAGACGTTGATGAAAATTCTTAAAACCTTTTCCAAAGTCGACATAATTAATAGTATTCAACAATCAAATATTTCTTGTAAATATGAATCTTCGATAGTTTCATGGACATACACTTCTCATTCGAAGGTGGCAGGCAATTTCTTCCAAATACTATATGAATCATCTAAAATACTTAAATTCACATATACTTATTAAAAAAAAAATCCACACACACACATACATATTCACATATATCTAACTAGAAGACTTTTCAATGTATCCAGACATACATATTATTCCCCCTCTCCATCTTAGTAGATCTTCCTCAATTTCTTATTTCTTATTTCTTCTTCTTTTATTTTTTGTTAGTGGTTTGAGTGAGTTCGTACGTAAGATTTTTTTTTTTTTTTAATGGTCATTCTGATAAGTTTCAGTAGTATTGGTACGGGGAAAAAAAAAACCAAAAAAGCAGGTGCTCGATCCCTTTCGTATAAATTTAAAAAAAATAATAAAAATAAAAGAGAGAGAGACGGTCCTAGATCAATTATGGTGGAGTTTTGGCAGTTCTTATAGAGCTAGAGACATAATTCGTTTATTCCCAAAAATCTTCCCCGACGTCTAACTTTCATGGTTGTCAGAACATGAGATTGAGAATTAATTGTGAAAATTAAGAATCTCGATAGAGGCAAGCATGGAAATTTAATTGGAATATTGTATTTTATGTCACTATTTTTCTCGATCATATACCCATTTAAGAATCTTCGAGATATATATCTATATATATGCATAATCAAGCCCAAATCGGACCTTTTATTACAACAACAACGAAAGAAAAAACTGAATTTGATGATCAAGACCACTAACTATGCTTCGAGTTTCAAGCTTTTTTTCTCTGAAGGCGTCGTGGCTATTTGTCCTACGCGGACAGACTCGACCTAAAAGAATTTTTGCTCAACATATATTAATTATCACCCAAAAAAAAGTTTAAAAAAAAAAAACAGTGGTCCAATAGTTAAAGATTTTTGTGATTGTAGCTCTAATTTTATTGGTAATTATATATGTGATTTTGATTTTTTAAAATGTCAATTTTTCTAAATGGTGATTGGTTTAACTTATATAAAGGTCACGAGACTAAATGGCAACTACTAGTCAATTTTTTCGTTTTAACCCCACGTGTGAATCAACCAACGAGCACAAATAATTAACGTCATTAAAAAAGTTGGTATTTCAATTAAGAAAGTACTAACACTACAATTTATGACAAGTTCAGAAAGGAATGTTGTATGTTTTAAGATCTACAAGATATAGCGAGAGAACCTCTATTATTTAGGAATCTAAAATTTGAAATTAACCCAAGAAATATAATGTTTTTTCTGTTAAAAAAAAAAAAAAGAAAAGAAAATGTGAGGTTTAATATGAAAATTTCATAGTGGGAAATGTATATTTACCTTACGATAGACACTATTTTTTTAATCATTTGATTAACTTTTCAATGATTTGATGTGCAAGTATCCAAGTTAACAATTTGGAGTTGTGAATTTAACCCGCATCGTTAAGTTAATAAATTGTTAGATATTTATATATGAATTGCTCATTTCTTGTCTTCAAGTTAATTTTTGTCTTTTGAAAATGATTTCTATCTAGACTCATTTAACATTAATAATTTCTGTGCATTATAATTTAAAATATACAGTTCCTATGACAAAATTTTTTTTTTTTTCCAAAAACGTATTTAAAAAAGGCCACGTCTGCACAAATTCATTTTTTTTTTTACTATATAATTTACATTTACAAGGTAACGAATTAGCATTCTTGTATATATTTCGCAAATACTAAGGACAATTACCAAGATTATTTGGCAAGGTTTCAACAAAATGCTAAATTTGCTAGTCCTTTGCTTTCTAATTCTTCCTTGATATTAATTATTATTTATTAAAAAAATTTCAACGGCACTCACATAGAGTAAAATAGTTCAAAGTTAAATGATCAGTAGGCATCCTTTTTGTACCTAAATCGCAAAGCTATCACTTCATTTGTGCTAGTTTATACTTAATCAAGCCAAATCAATGGGATTCAAGGTCTCTCTCAATTAAGTTACTCCTCGCAAGATTCTTGTACATAGTACTACATTGGTAGACGGTTCTAGAAAAGCATCCCACAAAAAAATAAATAAAAAAAAAATGACAGCAAACTGTCGGTGGAATGCGAAAGCTGCAGCGGATGTGCACAAAATAATTAAAAAATAATAAAATAAAAATAAAACTGTGGCTTTGTTGTGACGAACTGTTTGTCCACGTTAATGTATCTCGATTAATGCCTCTCAAGACCACAACTTTCATTGGAGGACCAAATTTATATCTTGACAAAAATCCAAAACCGTGATTTCGACCTTGCATCAGCGTGACCTGCCCCAGCCACGTGCACGCTGCATTCATACGTAGTTGTCGTCTCCTATTAATACGTTTATAAACTGATATTTATAACTTCTCTGTTACGTTATATTTCTCTTTTACACTAATATGTAGTTATAATTTGTAATGTCATGTTATTAGATTTTAAAAAGAAAGTTACATTAAATTAATTAGTAGTTACATTACAAGATTTTAAATAAAATATTATAATTATTGAATTCGAGGCATGTTCTATTTGTTCAAATATGAATGTTATAAAATTTGTTAAATAATGTGCATTTTTAATTATTGTGATGCTAAGTAATGATACTGTCCCTTTTTATAATTATTTGTCTTTTTAGTAAATCCTTAAATTCCTCTCTATAAATACGCGCCAGCGCTGCACAAGACTAGCCGTGAGAGACACAACAACTATAACCTTTGAACATCTTTTTCTCATTTTTCTTTGAATTTTGAGAAGACACAACAAATACACACTACACTAGTATTGTCGCTGTTAGGACAAGATATCATGATACATATCACGGCAACCGAGCTCTCGTGCGTGAGCCCTGGACGCTTCTTCGCACACAAACTCAGTACATCACAAAGTGCATGCAGGCCTCTTCAAGGCATTGCCTCCACCACTTCCCGACCCTCTCAGCTGGTCCGCTGTTCTGCCGGTCAGACCTCAGGTTTAACCGGCAGACCACAGTCGGCTAATTACCAGCCGTCTTCTTGGAGCTACGATTTTCTGCAGTCCCTAGAAGCTAATTACCATGTATGATACGATCTCCTAAACATGCTGTATTTCTTAAACTTTTTTGTTGGTTTTTTTTTTTTTTTTGGTAACCAGTGAAAACGTTAATTTTGTACGCAGGATGTAACATACAAGGAGAAAGTGGAGACGTTAGAGAAACAAGTGAAGTGCATGATTAACAAAGAGGACGCTTCATTGATGACCACACTTGAGTTGATTGATGACATCCAACGGCTGGGATTGGGGTACAGATTTGAGGAAGAGATAAAGAAAGCACTTGAAAGGATTTCCTCATTAGAAGGATTTAATTCCGAAATCGAGAAAAGCCGACACGCTACTGCTCTTGGTTTCAGGCTCCTTAGACAACATGGGTTTAATTATGTTTCTAAAGGTATTAATTTTTGGACCAAAATTTTGTTCAAAATTTTCAAAACAAGATTCGTTCCAGAAAATTTAAGGAAAAATATAAAATAAAATAAAAAGGCCTCCAATGGCAAGCTTTTGATATGATAACGTTAAGAACAGTTCACCTTAAAAAAATGAAGTTCATAATGCTTTTTTGGATTCCAAGTTTTCCAGTTAGTTCAGCAGTTTTGAATATAACGGTCGACTTTAAGCATCTTTAGAAAATTAGGATAAATTTTTAATCTGTCATGTAGTATAGTTACATTTAAGGCTCCATTTGGCATTCAATCTCAAACCAAAATTTTTATATCAATTTTTATCTTTTTCTGAAACAGATTTTTATCTTTTTTTGAAAAGTCAACAAAAATTGTTATTAAAATTTAAAATTTCCAACTTAAATTCATTCACCAAACGACAAAATTTAAATTTTTTATTAAAGTCACAAATCATGAAATTTTATTTTTTGTTCACCAATCATGATTTTCTTTTCGTGAGTATGACATAAAAATTAGAATATTTAACTTTTGTCTCGTACGTTTGGCCGGACCGAAAACGACAAAATCGAAGAAAGAGTACCTTTTTTTCTTTTTTTGGGTAGAACAAAGAAAGAGTACTTACAAATCAAATATATAGAATGTTCTGTAATTAACTTTTTGTTTTTGTTTTTTCTCTGGCTAAGTTCTGTAAATAATAGCTTTTACTATTTAGAAACTAAGGAATTAAATTAAAGACAAAATCAAAGAAAGTATACTAATAGATCAAAACTGCTCTGTAAATAACTTTTATTTATTTAGAACTCAAGGAATTAAATATTGTATGTCACTAAATATGGTACGATCGCATAACAATTCTCACCAAAATTGTTGATAGACACGGTAGGCGATCATTTTTAACAACGGACTCTTAGAAAACTGTGGTTAAATAGGCGATCACTTTTTAACTGTTCATATTTTTTATTTTTTTACAAACATTTTTTTTTTAATCATTGCAATTTAAGAAGGGTTTGAAGGGAAGGAAAATAAAGAAAGGAAAAACAAGTTAAAAGAACATACAATTCTACAAAAATAAAAATAAAAAACATTTCAAAAAATAAATAAATATATAAACAACCTTTAGTGTTAGAAAGAAATTAAAGATGTTGAGTACCCTACTATACTGATCAATCCATTTAATTATACTTAAGTTGAAGAAAAAATCAATTTAATTATACTTGTCATATATATATATATATATTTGGTAAATATACTTGTTATACAAGTTAAAATAATAAAGTTTGTGTTTATTACGACTAAGACAGATATTTTCAAGATCATCAAAGATCAAAATGGCAGTTTCAAGGAATCCCTCGCCAAAGATATTAAAGGCATGCTAAGTTTATACGATGCTTCTTATCTTGCTTTCCAAGGCGAGAGCCTCTTGGACGAGGCCCGGGAATTCACACGGAAGCATCTCAATGACCTAATTATATCTGATGATTTAAGCAAAGACGTCACGGAGGAAATTATGCGTGCATTGGAGCTTCCTTTGCACCAAAGAATGAACAGGCTGGAAGCTAGACGGTACATAGAAGGATATGCTAAAAGGTCTGATGCAAACCGAGTTCTACTTGAATTCGCCACGTGGGATTTCAACATGGTGCAATCAACACTGCAGAATGATCTTAAAGACTTGTCAAGGTATGTCAATTTACAGTTTATTATGGAAAGAAAGCATCTGTGAAGTATATGTAGTACATAACTAGTCATGAAAATTAAGATGTTTCTGCTTAATTTGTTAGCTAGTTTCACATCATGAATTTAACTATTGGGAATGACCTGAAATTTTAATTAGGTGGTGGAAAGATATGGGATTGACAAACAAGTTGAGCTTTGCAAGAGACAGGCTTATGGAGTGCTTTTTTTGGACCGTTGGGATGGCGTTTGAACCTCAATATAGCAGGCTCCGCAAAGAGTTAACGAAATTGGCTGCTTTCATTACAGTCATCGACGACGTCTATGATGTCTATGGTACCGTGGATGAACTAGAGCTATTTACCGATGCCATTGAAAGGTTGGTGTTATGGTAACTTAAATCCCCACAAAAATATTTGTAAAATCAGAAAAAATCATGATTAATTTTTGTTTAATTTTTTGAGATGTAATTTCAGATGGGATGTCCAGGCTGTGCAGAATCTTCCAGACTACATGAGGATATGCTTCCTAGCTCTCTACAACACTGTCAACGACTTGGTTTACGAAACTCTCAAAGAGAGAGACGAGTACATTCTTCCCTACCTCACAAAAGCTGTAAGAAACTAGCTATGTTCATATTTTACGCGAGCGAATTTTTGTAATTTTTCATTTTGAAAAAAAGATTTTCAGATTAATTTCTGGTCATGTGGTGACTTCTTTTTTTTTTTTTTTTTTTGTTTTTTTTTGTTTTAACTTTTAGTGGGCTGACATGTGCAAAGCTTTTCTACAAGAAAAGAAATGGACTCAAAACAAGGAAACGCCAAGTTTTGACGACTACCTTGAGAATGGGTGGATGTCATCATCAGGAGGACTCTTCTTGGTTAATGCATATCTGTTAATGAGCCAAGATTTCACAAAGCAAGGGCTTGAGAGCTTGGAGAATTACCACAATCTCTTGCGATGGCCGTCTATCATTTTTCGGCTTGCCAATGATTTGGCAACCTCATCGGTATTATATGATCATAATTAGCGAATCTACTTTTCTTTATTTCACTTCTAGATTTCTTAACATATGGCAAAAAATGCAACATCTATTTTTTTTTCCTACTGTAAAAAATGCAGGCGGAACTCGAGAGAGGTGAAACTATCAACTCAATTTCACGCATCATGAGCGACACTAGCCTTTCTGAGGAATCTACTCGTCAACACATAAGAAATTTAATTGAAGAAACATGGAAGCAGATGAACAAAGACGCAATGTCTGGCGAGTCTCCATTTACAAAGCCTTTTCTGGAGACAGCAATTAACCTTGCTCGGATTGTGCAATGCCAATACCAGCATGGAGATGGGCATGGAAATCCCGATGCAAAATCAAAGAACCGAGTTTTATCTCTTATAATCAATCCCATTAATTAATAAAACAATCTAATTTCTTCTTCAAACTGTAATGATTCAAAATAAGATGGTACCATATATGGTGTTAAAAATAAAATAGAAATATTGAGCTAACAAATAGAAAGGAACAGAACATAAATCTTTCTCTCTAAATGTTGAAAATATTACTTATTTCACCTGCAAGTCTACTTAAATCTTCTTCATAAATCTTAGTCACACCTTGTTATAAACCTTCTTTTTTGTTAGGGTTGTTGAAAACCCTTCTCAAGCAAGACTTAGAAGGTAAAATCCGAAGAAGAATTGACATAACACCTAATGGTGGAATTAGTCTATTGTTTCAGTAAGGACACATAGACACCAAAGATAAAGTTTTTTGGGAGACTTATAAAAGTATTATCAACTTTTTGTGCTACAAACTGACAAACCTGTAACGTTTTTAAAGATAAAATTGAAACAAGAGTTTAAAAAAAAAAAAAAAAAAAAACACGGAGAGCGGAATTAGATAATTTCAAAGTCTCAAGAAAACGTTATTTTCAAAGTATATGTATTATTATTATCAATTTGCTCAGGGTATGTAGTACTCACGTTTCTTGTAAGTTTTGCAAACAATCACTTTCGGTGGTCCCTCTTTTGACGTGAGGAAAACTAAAGTGGTTGTTAATAAAGCAGGTTTGGCAATTTGGATAATTAGATGAAAGATTGGACGTTTAACTTTAGCCTGTGCAGTGTTATTCCTATTGTTAAATAGGGCTCTGATTGTCATTTTCCCAAATATTTGTATTTTCCACGATGGGGCCTATCTGACGCTCTAATCCTATATTCCTATATGTACCCTTTCGATCGCTATTTTGGACTTAAAATTTTCAAATTATGTTAAATCTAAATCTAAATCTAAATTTTTAATTTTTATGAATTTATACCGCACTTATTTTTCTCTGATCACTCAAAAACACATTTCCACATACTCAATTTGAATACAAAAACTCAACTTTAAATTATGATCTAAACAAATAATTCATTTTCTTCTTCCTAGGATTTTGCCTCCTAAATTTTGCTTGAGAAGGTTTCTAACAAGGCTTGACTTATAGCTTGCAATATTTGCAGGTATATTTTAATGGTAATTTTAAATCTAACCACACCAACTTAGTTTTTTGACACCAAAGAACCATAAGAAACACTACAGGAAAATACACCTATCACAACCAAATTTTTTGTGACCAAAAAATTTGGTTGCAGAAGATAGCTTGTTGCAAGCAAGATTTGAGTGGCAAAAAAATTTTGGTTGTCTTTGACATTACAGTGCAACCATGTTTTTCTGCAACTAAATATTTGGTCACAAAAGAACATACTTGTTGTGACTAATTAATTTTTGATTGCAAAAAGCTTGGCGCCAATGGGCAAAAAATAGTGGGTAAACAAACATTCCCTTTTTTGGTCCAAGGAAGTAGACAGTCGGCCACCAATATTTTGGTTGCAAAAGGTCTCATCATTTAAGCAACTAAAATGTTTAGTAATATTGGTGGCAGAATGTGGTACGTTATCTTGTGCTAATTACAGGGACCAAAACAATGATCTAAAAAAGCTTTATAACTCATTTTAGAACAATTATATATTCTTAAAAGAATAAATTTCACTTTTTTTCCCCCCAAACTTAAGACCTTATCATAAAATACCCTTCCAAGTTCAATATATAACATTGTTTCCCCTTGAACTATGAAAAAGTTTACGAATTTCTCCAAGCAATTAAATTTTTAACAAAAAAAAAATGCATATAACACTTGTTAGAAGCATGAATTGGAGGGTATTAGGTGTGAAATTATGAAGTGATTATTTGTTAGTAGCATTCGTTACCCTTATTAAGTGTGAAGTTACGAAGTTACTCATAAGAGAGATGATTTTTGGAATTTCACACTTAACATCCCTAACTCATGTTTCCAACATGTAACGACCCGCCTAGCACAGGCCGTTACCGTACATACATGCATACATA
>CM046376.1:508170-524170 GCA_025413485.1 Ficus microcarpa
ACGTACTTATAAACTTAGCGTAATTCAGCGGAAACTTTTTTTTCAATACAAACGTACATACGCATAAGCGAGATAATTAACTAGCGGTGTTTGGTAAGCATATGAACAATAATAAGATAACGATGTTCTAACGTTAAATAAAATATTCATAAAATAAAACAAAACGCGTAGCGGTCGTCATTCCCACATTTCACAGTTGCTCCGCCACGCTCCCCCATCCATGCATCACTGGTTGCCCATAGGTTGCTTACCTACAGCATAGATGTAAGACGTGAGCTTTCACTCAGCAAGTACAACTTATTAACCCGCGACACACTAATATAACACATAACAAAACTTGGCACTTTTCAACATGTCGTAACATTATAACATAACATACTTAAACATGTATGAGTCATTTATGCTTCGTTATGCTTTCTTATACTTTCATAACATGTTTCCTATCTTATCTTGACTTATCTTGCTTATGGGCCATCTTACATAAGTGTCCGTACCGAGCGCGCAACTATGGAGTGGTTGGGGCGGTCAGTCCATTTCCAACTCAAACCATAGCTCAACCCGACCTCGGACGGGTGGTACAACACAGGCAAGCTCGCTTGCCATCTTACTTGTTTTTCATGATCTTTTTCTTGATCTTGGTCTTATCTTATTCATTAGTGAACATGTTTCATGATATCACACCTACTTGATCATATTCTAACATGTCTCATATCATATCCATAATCTTAACATTTCATATGACATAACATAAGCATACCTCAACCTAGCTTATCATATAGCATAGCATACATCGTATTAAACATTAACCATATGCTTGGCATATCACATAACAAACAACATAACATAGCATATATCGAGCAATATCACATATTAACATGCTTGGGTAAGCACCACAACAAATCCTATGCTGTAGGCGGAGTTGTACTTACCTTGACTACTATGTCCAGAGTATGGCTGCTTCTGCCTAGGATGCATGCGCTAGTAATTTCCTGCTTCATTAAAGGACATAGATGTGAGTTCTTAATCTTAGGACATTGGTAACCTAACCAACATTCACACATAATCCTAGTTATAGGTCCCCCTCATAACATATGGTATCTTATTGGGTTACTACGAGTAACCCTAGGGTTAATATTACCATCCTTGGATTACATCTTAATAGGTTACATAGGGTAACCTTGTAAGCTAAGCCCACATATACATGTTTAGGATTAGGCCATTATCCAATCCTTGGGCTATATCTTAGCATACCTAGCCCGTAACCTATTAGGTTATTATTGGTAACCCTATGTCTTAACTTGTCCTTAAGACTTGGTTCATTGTTGGGTTATGTTGGGTAACCCTTAGTTTTAGCCTATTAATTTTAGTATCATGTTGGGTTACATTGGGTAACCCTTGGTGTGACCCAACCTAGGTCATCACTCTAAGGCCCAATTATGTGGTATACTATCGGGGTGACTATTGGTAACCTTGGGCTTTGGACCCAGTTCTATAGTTCGGGTATTCTACTCGATTATTGATGGTTACCTTCTAGACTACCCAAATTTTAAGAAAACTTAGGTCTATAGTTCTACTTGTTTTCTTTAACAATTGTTGGTGTTTTACCACTCTTTTTCACAAAAACCCCTTTCATTTAACTTATGAAAACTTTGGGTTTTTTTAGAAAAGTATTTGAAAAAGCTATTAAGTATTGGAACTGCCTTTGGAACAGTCTCCACAGTTAAACTATCAGTTTTGAGCAAAATACTATTTTCTTGCACTGTTTTCAGAAAATCTTGTACAAGAATTTACTGTTTCCTGAACAGTTTTTAGAAACATAGTTTTACTTTAAAATCCATGCTAAATTTGGAAAAGTTGTCTTCATGAAACTTTTAGATCTTAAAAAATTCTAGAACTTTCATGTTTAATGAAAAACTCAGTTCTGACTATAACCCCTTCGTTTTCCCCTTGTAATCAAACTAGACGTGCATAAAAGTCTGGGCACGTCAATCTCTGGTTTTTACGAAAACGGAGGCCGTTGGAGCCTCATTTTGGAAAACCGTCTAGTCTATCCCCCTAGGAAAAGATGTTTTGAACAACTTTCATGTTTTGAGTTTCTTCAAATTCGACCTCTAAAGGCCTCAAAATTCACTTTTCAAAAAACTGGTCAGGATTTACTCGAACCTGGTAGTTTTTCTGTTTGAAGTTCGTTTTACGTCCTAAACGTGAAACCTAGCTCAACCAGCTATCGCGAGAGCTCTAATACACACATGCAGCTATTTTATAATGTAAATTTTCTTTAAACACAATTTCTAACATTATCATACAAACCCTAATTGACATTAGATCAATCAAGCTTGCATGGTTTAGGTTGCATCAAACATATCAAGCATTATCATTAAATTCTAGCAACCTAGCACATAATTTCCATCCATCCACATACTAGGGCAGATCAAGGGACATACCACAAGCTATCATTTAGCATGCAAATCATAAATTTAAAGCAAGCAAGCAAATTAAAATCAAACCACCCCTAATTTAGTTCAAACACAAACCTAGGTTCCTAACTTTTGGCACAAAATAAATTGAGTTTATGCTATTACAAATTCAACTTGAAATACACTTAAATTTCAAATTAAAAGCTCAATTTAAAGAGTTTAAGGTTTATGGAGGTTTACCTTGATTTATCTCAAGAATTGGGTTAGGGTTTGCTTCACCAAAAATTCTTCCCCCTAGCCTCCACTATGGCCGGTCCTTGCTTCCCAATTTGCACCAAAATTTTGGCTGATTCTTGGTGGCTGCTTGCACCCAAAACTGAGCACTCCTAATCCCAAATTTTTTTACTCACTCACCCCCCTAGCAGCCGGCCTTTGGCCTTGAAATTGGGCACCAAAAACTGCCAAAAGTTTGGCTTGAAAACTCTAGAGAAGCTAGCTACCCTAGAACACTAAAACCCCATTGATTTTCACACTTTTTCTTCACTCTTTCTCACACTTGGAATTGCAGATTTTTGGAGGAGGAAATTGTGCAGAGTTTGGCTGTTTTTCTCTGATTTTTCTGAGCCAAAAACAGTGCACCATGGGGACCTATTTATAGGTAAAATTTGGGGTGGTTTTAGGATTATTTTTGGTTCAACTTTTTCTTAAAACCCCTTAAAACAAGAATAATTTCTAAAGAGTCCTCCCTTGGCGGCCACCTCATGTTCTGGGAGTGTCTAATATTATTTTAATCCGTTTTTAATTTTTACTTAAAGTCCTAATGATGTCATAAATCCGAACTTGATGACATAAGCCTATTTAAGGCTTTGTTTGGCTTTTTCTAAAAAAAAGCAGTCTACTTTTAAGCCCACACAGATATTTTTGATACTGAGCTCATTAATACCCCCTACTGTGGCATAGCATTGCTGTCCAAAATTTATCTGTGTGAAAATGGACAGTACGAAAAATTTTCTTTTTGCTTAAAACTTTTTGGCCCAAAAATACCTATTTATTATGCTTGATTTTTCTATGGTGATTTTATTTCTCATTTACATTCTCATGTCCATAATTTTAGTTTTTGCAGCATATTTTCCATGCTGCTCATCATATATCTGTGTGGTCAATCATTTAACTACCCTTGGTCAACCTTTGACTTCCTTGACCAACTTGGACTTCCTTGGTCAACTTTGACTTCCTTGGTCAAATTTTGACTTCTTCGGTCAACTTTGACTCTCTTGGTCAACTTTGATTTTCTTTGTCAAACTTTGACCAATCATAAAATCATGGGTTTTCTTCCCTTTTTCACCTAAAAAGGATATTTGCTTAACTAAGCAATTCATAATTGAGTCTTATAAAGTCAATAAGAGCTCATAAAATTGAACAAAAACCCGAATCAGGATTTTACATGAATGCCTTCATGGTTCAACTTGAAGTTCTCTACAAGAAATCGTATCGTGAAAAATCAGTTATTACAATCTACCTCCCTTAAAAATTTTCGTCCCTGAAAATTAGAACAAACTGGGTAGTTCTTTCTCATCTCTTCTTCCACTTCCCAGGTTGCCTCTTCAACCTTGTGGTTTCGCCATAACACCTTAACCATGGGAATGGTTTTCTTTCTTAGGACCTTTTCTTCTCGATCCAGAATTCGCACTGGCCTTTCTTCGTAAGTTAAGTCGGTTTTAACCTCTACGGGTTCTTGGCTAAGCACATGAGAAAGGCCTGGTATGTACTTCTTTAGCATCGAGACATGGAAAACATTATGCATCGACGCTAATTCTGGCGATAGGGCAAGCTTGTAGGCTACTTTCCTAATCCTCTCAAGGATTTCAAACGGTCCTGTATACCTTGGACTAAGCTTTCCCTTTTTACCAAACCTCATTACTCCCTTCATATGAGCAATCTTGATGAATATGGCGTCTCCGACTTGAAATTTCAAAGGCCTTCTACGTTTATTGACATAACTTTTCTGTCTGCTAAAGGCTATGTCGAGCCTCTGCTTAATCTTCTTAGTGTCTTCCGAGGTCTTCTTGATGAAATCCGTCATTTGGAGTTATTTCTGTCCAACTTCCTGCCAATGAATGGGAGATCGACACTTCCTTCCGTATAGCGCTTCAAATGGAGCCATACCAATCAAAGCATGGTAGCTGTTGTTATATGAAAATTTGATCAATAGCAACTTTTGATCCCAGTTTCCCTTGAAATCCAAAACGCATGATCTTAACATATCTTCTAGCGTCTGGATAGTTCGTTCTGATTGGCCGTCAGTTTGGGGATGAAATGTCGTACTGAACTTCAGTTTCGATCCCATGGCGTTGTGAACGCCTGTCCAAAATCGAGAAGTAAAACGTCCGTTGCGATCGGAAATGATTGATTTTGGCACTCTATGGTACCTGACGATCTGGGATACATAGATTTCGGCCAATTTTTCTACCGAAAATGTGGCTTTAATCGCAACAAAGTGGGCTGATTTGGTTAATCTATCCATAATAACCCAAATCGTGTCGTTCCCACTTATAGTTCGAGGCAATCCTACTACAAAATCTATAGTTATTTGCTCTAATTTCCATTCAGGAAGCTCTATTTTCGGCAATTCTCCACCCGAATGTCGATGTTCGGCCTTGACTTTTTGATAAGTTAGGCACTTTGACACGTATTCTGCCACTTCATTCTTCATATTTGGCCACTAATAGTTCTCTCGGAGATTCTTGTACATCTTGGATGCTCCTGGGTGTACTGAATATGGCGTCTTGTGTGCTTCTTATATGATCTGATCCTTCAAAGATTCCACGTCAGGGACACAAATTCTCTCCTTAAAGTAAACAACGCCATCGGTAGAAGTCCTAAACTCTTTACTCTTTTCATCAAAGAGTTGCGCTTTCAGCAATAAGGAGTCCTTTCCTTGGTGCGCCTTAATAGATTCCAGCAAATCGGACTGAAGAGTCAAAGAAGATAGCTTTCCGGTTATCATCTCTAGGTTGAAGTCGGAAATCTCCTATTGTAGTGGCTTCGGAAATGCTTCAATAGATATCAACATTCCTACCGATTTCCTACTTAAGGCATCAGCTACTTTGTTCACCTTTCCGAGATGGTAAAAGATCTCACAGTCATAATCCTTTACAAGCTCCAGCCATCTACGCTGTCTCATGTTGAGTTCCTTCTGGGTGAAGATGTACTTGAGGCTTTGATGATCCGTGTAGATCTCGCATTTGTTCCCGTATAAATAGTGCCTCCAGATTTTAAGTGCAAACACTACGGCCGCGAGATTAAAATCATGGGTGGGGTAATTCCTTTCATGGATCTTCAGTTGTCGTGATACATAGGTTACTACCTTTCCATTTTGCATTAGGACAGCTCCTAATCCATTTTTGGAAACATCGCTGTAGATTACGAAATTTCCTACATCTACATCCGGAATTATCAACACCGGTGCACTTGTCAGCTTCCTCTTGAGCTCTTGGAAATTATCCTCACACTTCTGAGTCCATTCAAACTTTTTCCCTTTCCGGGTAAGGGCTGTGAGCGGTGCAGCGATCTTGGAGAATCCTCCGACAAATCGTCAGTAATATCCAGCTAGGCCAAGAAAACTTCGGATTTCCGTGACATTCTTGGGTGCTGTCCAGGCGCTAACTGCCTCCACTTTTGTAGGATCTACATATATTTCTTCTTTTTGAACCACATGACTCAAGAAATGTACTTTCTCCAGCCAAAATTCACATTTCGTGAACTTAGCATACAGCTGATTCTGTCTTAACGTCTCCATTACGAATCTTAGGTGATGCTCATGTTCTACCTTCGACTTTGAGTAAATCAAAATATCGTCAATGAAGACAATAATGAACTTGTCCAAATACTCCTTGAACACACGGTTCATAAGATCCACAAAAGTAACTGGGGCATTAGTTAGTCCAAAAGGCATCACCAAAAACTCGTAGTGCCCATAACACGTATGAAAAGCTGTTTTGGAGACATCTGACTCATTGATTCTGAGCTGATGATATCCTGATCGCAGATCGGCTTTCGAGAATACTACTGCTCCCCTGAGTTAATCAAACAGATCATCAATCCTTCGAAGTGGATACTTGTTCTTAATCGTAATCTTGTTCAGTTCACAATAGTCAATACACAATCGCAACGATCCATCCTTCTTCTTGATGAACAAAACAGGTGCTCCCCACGGGGAATGACTCTGTCAGATGAATCCTTTGTCCAACAGCTTTTGCAATTGCACTTGAAACTCCCTAAGCTCAGCGGGTGCCATACGGTAGGGTGCTTTCGATGTCGGTGCAACACCAGGTAACAACTCGATTTCAAACGAGATTTCCCTTTCTGGCGGGAGTCCTGGTAAATCTTTCGGAAAGACATCCACATATTCCTTTATGATGGGAACATCTTCCGGTGTCAGCTTCGTTTCTCTGTCCTTGTTCACCATGTTAGCTAAATATCCTTAGTTGCCATTAGCTAACATCTTCCAAGCCTTCATTGTCGAAACTAATCTGGTTGCTGGGCTCCGCGACTGTCCGTAAAAACTAAACTCCTCTTCACCGTACGGATTGAACGTCACACAACACTTCCGACAGTCGATCTTAGCGTTGTATTTTCCTAAGAAGTCCATTCCTAAGATCGCATCGAAATCTTGAAGCTTGATCGCGATGAGATCTACAAATAATTCTCTGCTGCAAATAACCACGGAAACATTTCGCATCCAAAAATTGGACCACAAAATTTCTCCGGATGGCAAAGAAGTTTTGAAAGGCTGTACTAAGCTATCCACACCTTTTCCTACTTTCTGGGCGAACTCCAAAGATACGAATGAGTGAGTGGCTCCAGAATCAAACAAGGCAATAGCATCATAGGTGGCGATAGAGATCCGACCTGTCACCACATGCGACGTTCCAGCTTCAGCATCCCCTTTTGTGTAGGCATAAATTCTGGCCTGGGGTTCAGGAGCCTCCAGTCTTCCCTGGGTAATTGAAGATCCTTCCAGCCTTGCCTGGGCTGCATATAGCTGGCTGTTTGCGCTCCGTTTTGGGTACTGAGGGTTCTGGGTCTGAGTATTCAGAGGGCAACTTCTTGCATAGTGCCCCTCCTTGCCACAAAGATAGCCAGCATTTGTCCCCATTCTGCACATTTCAGGGTGCTTCCTTCCACATTTAGGGTACACAGGAAAGTCATTGCTGTTACCCTCATTTCCCCTGTTAGTCTTCTTCTAAGGGTTACTCCTCTGTTGACCTTGACCCGTAAAGTTTCCATTCCTCTTGTTCCTCCCGAATTGTTTGGAACCTTGAGCAGGGTTACTTGTCTGACCCTTTGAGTATGCCTCCGAGCTTTGGCGTGGTTGCGTGGGCTTTGCCGCAGCCTTCTCTTTTTTCTTAGTCTTAAAAATTTGAGCCCTTGCCTCCTTATCCTGGTTTATCCAGTATTCTGCTCTTAATGCCCGGCTTATACAATCGGACACCAGGGTAGGTAGGGCTGTTACCTGCACTTATTTGCTTGGAAATATCTATTCTGAACATTTTCATCATTCGCCTTACTTTCTCCTTTTCATTGGGTACTAATTCCGGACATAGACTGGCTAACTGCTCAAATTTCTTGATAGCCTCCATGACTGTTATTGAGTCTTGCTTCAGGTTGGTGAACTCATCTTGTTAGGCTGCTAAAATCTCCTGGTTGTAATACATGGCCCGAAACTCCGTTACAAAATCTTGCCAACCCATGGTGGCAACGTCTCGACGCATCTGAACCGTCATCCACAAATGTCGAGCGTCCTTTTTCAGTGCAAAAGAATCACACAGAACTTTCTCTTGCTCGGTTAACCTCATAAAGTCCAGAATGACTTGAATGTCGATTAGCCAGTTATCAGCCGCTATCAGATCCGTCGACCCTTCAAATTCAGGCACTTTCATCCACCTGAATCGTTTATACAATAAATTTTCCCGTACAGGTGGAATCATCTGCCCTCCAGTAGGGGTTATTGGAACTTCAGCAGTCAGAGGAACTTCTGGCAGAACTTCTGGTTCTACATTTTGTACCGGGGGTACTCTATCATCCTGGAGAGGAACCTCATTAGCTCGGGGTCCTTGGTTTATCTGAACCAACTGCTCTCTTAATCTATCTGTTTTTTGCTGCTGTTCTTGCAGCTGTCTTTTGTTAGTTGGCTACTACCGTAGCGAGGTTTGTCTCAAGCGGGTTAACAGGTACGGGTCTACGTCTTGGCGGCATCTTCTAGTCTCCTACGGAATCATAAGAAAAGATATTATCATACCAGAAATATTCTTTCTTTCATGCAATTCTTATCATATCAAAGCATAATACATTGTTTCATAACATAATTCGTCGCAATATTATCATACAACATAATCACATCGTTATATCATATTGCCTACTTATATCATTCATACTCATATCATTCATACGCATAACATAACTTTCATGAACATATAGTACCATAATACTTGATCCGTCTTTTTGCATTCTTACAAAAATTACATCATATTTACGATACTGTAAATACATTTTTGGTACATTATATTGTACATACATGTCTGTCTCATCATACTTTATATACATGGACAAAATTTCGATGGGAGTGTCTAACACTTCACCATCATACATAGTCAAAAGCGCAATGGAAGTGACTACCACTTTCCATCATACATAGGTACAAGCCTACTATCAAAAAGAATAAGCTAGTACTATTAGTCCGAAGGTCAAAAATAAATGTACATGGACAGCCTAATCAATGTGCACTATGGATCGGAGGCGACCTCCCAATCTCCATCATCGAAAAAGATCTCCTCCGGGTCATCAACAAAACCCTCCTCATCCTCTAGCTCACCGGCGTGCTCTATCTCAGGCTCTGGCTCTATCTCCTCTTTATCCTCCTCCTCATCACTGGATATATCTATGATGGGAGGATCCACTGGTGGATCTGCTGGCAGGATCATAACGTCATCATCCTCGGGGTCCTCTGCCTCTGGGTCGTCCACGGCATTTCCGCCCTCCTGCTCCGCCTCGTGGGCTGGCACCTCCTACTCAAGCACAGCCGTGATCGGCTCCTCCGGGGGTGCCGGACTTACCTCATGTAATGGCTCTCCCAAGCCAGTATCATCGTCGACAGGTGTTGGATGATCACCGTCCGCCACCTCAGCCTGTGCGGCGATCACCTCAGTCATATGCCCAACTGTCATCCTGGGCATAAGATCCGGGACATACTGGCGAATGCGTCCAGGCAATCCATTGCGTAGAATCGTCAACGCCTCTAGCACGGGATAGGCTATGTCCTGCGGAACATGAGGCAACATGGCCTCCTGGAACCTCCTACATAATGAGTCATGGGCTCGAGGGGGTATGCGTGCCACTCGAGTACATAGCTATGATAACGCGTCTCAAACATGTCCCTGTAAATGTCGTGATTACGCTGGGGTGCGCCGAGGCCGTAGTCCAGTATCGGTCCGAAACGAGCTGTTACTAATGCACGAAAATGTGCCCATGTGCGGTCGGGCATCTGGGGCTCCTCAACCGTCATCCACCACAGGCGGGCGTCGCCTATCAGACATCGACTACCCAACAAAACCTGCATGTGAGCCGGAATATGACTAGTACTAAAGATCAGCTCCATGTCATATAACCACTCGGCCAAGGACACCGTCCGATTGGTGCCGACGAACAATAGCGGGTGTGACTCATAGAAGGATGTCGCAGCCTCTCGATCCGCATCAACGTGTGCCGGTCCATCGTATCAACTCTACCATAACATAAACACATAATAAACATTTATGCATAAAAAAAAAATTCAACTTATAATGATGGTAGCGATGACAGGCAGACTGTGAAATGGTATAGCAGGGAACCACTTTGATACCAACTCTGTAACGACCCGCCTAGCACAGGCCGTTACCCTATATACATGCATACATAACGTACTTATTAACTTAGCATAATTCAGTGGAAAATTTTTTTTTATACAAACGTACATACGCATAAGCGAGATAATTAACTAGCGGTATTTGGTAAGCATATGAACAATAATAAGATAACGATGTTCTAACGTTAAATAAAATATTCATAAAATAAAACAAAACGCATAGCGGTCGTCATTCCCACATTTCACAGTTGCTCCGCCATGCTCCCCTATCCTTGCATCACTGGTTGCCTATAGGTTGTTTACCTACAGTATAGAAGTAAGACCTGAGCTTTCGCTCAGCAAGTACAACTTATTAACCCGCGACACACTAATATAACACATAACAAAACTTGGCACTTTTCAACATGTCATAACATTACAACATAACATACTTAAACATGCATGAGCCATTTATGCTTCATTATGCTTTCTTATACTTTCATAACATGCTTCATATCTTATCTTGACTTATCTTGTTTATGGGCCCTCTTACATAAGTGTTCGTATCAGGCGCGCAACTATGGAGTGATTGGGGCGGCCAGTTCATTTGCAACTCAAACCATAGCCCAACCCGATCTCGGACGGGTGGTACGACACAGGCAAGCTCGCTTGCTATCTTACTTGTTTTTCATGATCTTTTTCTTGATCTTGGTCTTATCTTAATCATTAGTGAACATGCTTCATGATATCACACCTATTTAATCATATTCTAATATGTCTCGTATCATATCCATAATCTTAACATTTCATATGACATAACATAAGCATACCTCAACCTAGCATATCATATAGCATAGCATACATCGTATTAAACATTAACCATACGCTTGGCATATCGCATAACAAACAACATAACATAGCATACATCGAGCAATATCATATATTAACATGCTTGGGTAAGCACCACAACAAATCCTATGCTGTAGGCGGAGTTGTACTTACCTTGATTACTATGTCCAGAGTATGGCTGCTTCTACCTAGGATGCATGCGCTAGTAATTTCCTACTTCATTAAAGGACATAGATGTGAGTTCTTAATCTTAGGACATTGGTAACCTAACCAACATTCACATATAATCCTAGTTATATGTCCCCCTCATAACATGTGGTATCTTATTTGGTTACTACGAGTAACCCTAGGGTTAATATTACCATCCTTGGATTACATCTTAATAGGTTACATGGGGTAACCTTGTAAGCTAAGCCCATATATACATGTTTAAGGTTAGGCCATTATTCAATCCTTGGGCTATATCTTAGCATACCTAGCCCGTAACCTATTAGGTTATTATTGGTAATCCTATGTCTTAACTTGTCCTTAAGACTTGGTTCATTGTTGGGTTATGTTGGGTAACCCTTAGTTTTAGCCCATTAATTTTAGTATCATGTTGGGTTACATTGGGTAACCCTTGGTGTGACCCAACCTAGGTCATCACTCTAGGGCCCAATTATGTGGTATACTATCGGGTGACTATTGGTAACCTCGGGTTTTGGACCCAGTTCTATAATTTGGGTATTCTACTCGATTATTGATGGTTACCTTTTAGACTACCCAAATTTTAAGAAAACTTAGGTCTACAGTTCTACTTGTTTTCTTTAGAAATTGTTGGTGTTTTACCACCTTTTTTCACAAAAACCCCTTTCATTTAACTTATGAAAACTTTGGGTTTCTTATAAAAGTATTTGAAAAAGCTATTAAGTGTTGAAACTGCCTTTGGAACAGTCCCCACAGTTAAACTATCAGTTTTGAGCAAAATACTATTTTCTTGCACTGTTTTCAGAAAATCCTGTACAGGAATTTCTGTTTCCTGCACAATTTTTGGAAACACTGTTTTACTTTAAAATCCATGCTGAATTTGGAAAAGTTGTCTCATGAAACTTTTAGATCTTGAAAAATTCTAGAACTTTCATGTTTTACGAAAAACCCAGTTCTGACTCTAACCCCTTCGTTTTCCCCTTGGAATCAAACTGAACGTGCATAAAAGCCTAGGCACGTCAGTCTCGGGTTTTTACGAAAACGGAGGCCATTGGAACCTCATTTTGGAAAACTGTCCACTTACCCCCTAGGAAAAGATGTTTTGAACAACTTTTATATTTTAAGTTTCTTCAAATTCGGTTTCTAAAGGCCTTAAAATTCACTTTTTAGAAAACTGGTCAGGATTTACCCGAACCTGACAGTTTTTCGGTTCGAAGTTCATTTTACGTCCTAAACGTGAAACCTAGCTCAACTAACCACCGCGGGAGCTCTAATATACACATGCAGCGGTTTTCTAACGTAAATTTTCTTTAAACACAATTTCTAACATTACCATGCAAACCCTAATTGACATTGGATCAATCAAGCTTGCATGGTTTAGGTTGCATCAAACATATCAAGCATTATCATTAAATTCTAGCAACCTAGCACATAATTTCCATCCATCCACACACTAGGGCAGATCAGGGGACATACCACAAGCTATCATTTAGCATGTAAATCACAAATTTAAAGCGAGCAAGCAAATTAAAATCAAACCACCCCTAATCTAGTTCAAGCACAAACCTAGGTTCCTAACTTTGGGCACAAAATAAATTGAGCTTATGCTCTTACAAATTCAAATTGAAATACACTTAAATTTCAAATTGAAAGTTCAATTTAAAGAGTTTAAGGTTTAGGGAGGTTTATCTTGATTTATCTCAAGAATTGGGTTAGGGTTTGCTTCACCAAAAATTCTTCCCCCTAGCCTCCACTATGGCCGGTCCTTGCTTCCCAATTTGCACCAAAATTTTGGCTGATTCTTGGTGGCTGCTTGCACCCAAAACTGAGCATTCCTAATCCCAAATTTTCTCACTCGCTCACCCCCCTAGCAGCCGACCTTTGGCCTTGAAATTGGGCACCAAAAACTGCCAAAAGTTTGGCTTGAAAACTCTAGAGAAGCTAACTACCCTAGAACACCAAAACCCCTTTGATTTTCACACTTTTTCTTCACTCTTTCTCACAATTGGAATTGCAGATTTTTGGAGGAGAAAATTGGGCAGAGTTTGGCTATTTTTCTCTGATTTTTCTGAGCCAAAAACAGTGCACAATGGGGACCTATTTATAGGTAAAATTTGGGATGGTTTCGGGATTATTTTTGGTTTACCTTTTTCTTAAAGCCCCTTAAAACAAGAATAATTGCTAAAGAGTCCTCCCTTGGCCGGCCACCTCATGTTCTAGGAGTGTCTAATATTATTTTAATCCCTTTTTAATTTTTACTTAAAGTCCTAATGATGTCATAAATCCAAACTTGATGACATAAGCCTATTTAAGACTTTGTTTGGCTTTTTCTAAAAAAAAGCAGTCTACTTTTAAGCCTACACAGATATTTTTGGTACTGAACTCACTAATACCCCCTACTGTCGCATAGCATTACAGTCCAAAATTTATCTGTGTGAAAATGAACAGTACGAAAAATTTTCTTTTTGCTTAAAACTTTTTGGCCCAAAAATACCTATTTATTGTGCTTGATTTTTCTATGGTGGTTTTATTTCTCATTTACATTCTCATGTCCATAATTTTAGTTTTTGCAGCATATTTTCCATACTGCTTATCATATATCTGTGTGGTCAACTCTTTGACCACCGTTGGTCAACCTTTGACTTCCTTGACCAACTTTGACTTCCTTGGTCAACTTTGACTTCCTTAGTCAAATTTTGACTTCTTTGGTCAACTGTGATTCTCTTGGTCAACTTTGACTTTCTTGGTCAACTTTGACTTTCTTTGATCAAACTTTGACCAATCATAAAATCATGGGTTTTCTTCCCTTTTTCACCCAAAAAGGTTATTTGCTTAACTAAGTAATTCATAATTGAGTCTTATAAAGTCAATAAGAGCTTATAAAATTAAACAAAAACCCGAATCAGGATTTTACATAAATGCCTTCATGGTTCAACTTGAAGTTCTCTATAAGAAATCATATCGTGAAAAATTCAGTTATTACACAACAAGTGTCAGATGTGCATTTTTTTAATCAAAAATTTAATTAAAGGAGAAATTTGTAATCCTTTTCACAATTTAAGGGGAAAAACCGTCCCATATTGAGATTCAAAGGGTGACAAGACCCAAAATTTAGAGGAAAATATTGAAATTTGTCCTTCCAGAAAAGATAATGTTAACTTAAATAACTAATTAATTAAAGAAAACCAATGAGGATTAAAATCAATGTTTATAAAAGAAAAAAATAATTTAAAAAATGATGCTCTTGATTACATCCCGTTCAACTTTTCAAAGAGTTGTTTTCCCGACTAAGAATTACAACATTTTTCTTTAAAGGTCGTTAATGGATCAATAGGATGGCTTTTTATTTTGATATGTCGTAGCAAAATGTCATAAAATCTGTCACGTATCACGATGATATTGTAGCTTTTCTAAGGTAATTTTTGTTAAACATTGTAAAAACATAAAAATTAACTAATATTTTATCACGTTTCAAACTAAAGTAGTTTTTGAATAGTTCTTGAAATTTTTGAACAAGTATTGTAGTCATAAGTTAGGAGGATAGAAACTTAAAGAAAGCTATGCTACCTACGTACGGTAGAACTAAATATATTTAACTAATAGAAATGATGGTTACCCCGTGAAAATTTTAATCGGGGACGGCTATAATTTTTCCAAGGAAGATTATACTCAATTAAAACCTCATCACAAGCAACACATTGACGTTTCCATACCTGCAAAACCAATTGCCAACGAGCAATGATACATATCTGAAGGTTTTAACAAATTTTGTCGTTGACAACAAAATTAATAGTAATTAATGAACATTAAACTTAGAAAGTTTATTAAATTCAATTTTGGATGGGTGACTTGTTTTTAACCAGCTACATGGCTTTTATAATTTTATTTAAATAGAATCTAAATAAAAAATTCAATCCCTTATTTATGAGTCACGTTCTTAGTCTTTTTCATTATGGAATTGTTTTTTTTTTTTTTTTGGGTTAAAAAATGTTAAGTAGCTTTATAGGCTCATGTTCCTACGGATTAGCAAAAAGAATGAAAACGAAAAAAACCATTAACATATTTAAAAAAAAAAAGAACTAATAATAAATATAAAACAAATTTCGTGTGCATAAACACACGGTATATTTGCAGAAAAAGAAAAAATAAATATCAAAATAAATAAGTACATTTCTATATACGTAAGAACACTATATTTTACGCATTGGAAAAAACTGAGAATAAGAAAATGATTAACTTGACTTATAAAACATGAACAACTAATATAGCATTAGAAGGGGAAAAAAAAAAAAAAAAACACACACACAATAATTAAAAAAAAAAAAAGAGTGAAAAGAAAAAAGAAAGAGATAAACTTAAATTAAGACGATATTGGCCTTTTGTTTTTTTGTTTTTTAAAAGTAAGACAATATTGAGCTAGGTAGAGAGAGAGAGAGAGGTAAAACTAATAGACACAGCTAAATTGCTAGCCCATCAGGTAAAAACCTAAAAAATAAGCTTTGGAGTTTGAACGATAAAAATCCTCTTGGAAGATAATTTAGTGCATTACGAAAAAACTTAGGAAAAAAAAAAAGGAAGAAAGAAAAAAAGGTAACAGTTTGGTGAAAACACTAATTACCAGAATATGTAATGCCATGCCAGTTAATTAAATTTTTGAAACAAATTT
>CM046376.1:524270-642629 GCA_025413485.1 Ficus microcarpa
GTAAAAAAGAAAGAAAGAAAAATAAAAAGTTGTAACAGATTTTTATTTTTTGAAAAAAGGCAATTAAATTAAAAAGGAAAAAAAATTCCCTACCATGAATCTAAATTTGACTCTAAATATTTAATATTTGTTTTAAAAGATTTTTTTTAATTAACATTTAGGGTGAACCATTTGTTTAACCTGCTCCAACAATTCAAGTAACATGTCTCGTCATCAAAAGTAATTAAGATTTGCATTTTTTTAAATAACTTTTTCTGTAACCATGAATGATTACCAAAAAAGAATAACTATTGAAAACTATATATATATATATATATATATATATATATGAATTGGGGGGTTGAGAATTTTGTAGTCTGAACCTCAATGTTACATGTAAGGATCCCTAGACTATGCATCATCTTGACAGTCTCATCAATTGCATTAAAAAAAAATGGGGTTTAACTTAAACAATCTTAAATGATGAAATTTAAATAAGATCGCGCGCAATTATTGAAAAGTTAAGAAGTTTTGGCCACGTCCCTTATTTTGTTTCGGCCTCGAGGTCTCCTAAGAGACCCAAAAGAATTTGTAGGTTTCTATTATGATGTCGCAATTGTACAAAGTACCAACATGAAATTGTCATTTTTGAACACTTTTTTTTTTTTTTTTCTCCCTTGAAGTCAACAAACGACTTTTTTTTTTTTTTTTTCCAAACTTGAATAATGAATTTTAAAATTCAGTGTTTGTTCATACCACCCTTTCACAATTTATGTTTTTTGATATGTTTTTTTTTAGATTTTTTTTTTTTTGAGAAAAAACATATATTCACGTTATTAAGTGCACATTTTTCTCAACCCTTTGATTTAATGTTCTGATTTTTTTAGAGGAATTAAAATAAATCCCTTACTTCATGCAAACACGTTGTCCTTTTTTAAATTGGTTTGAAAATTTGAGATTGGTGGTTAGTTTTTATTTTTTCATCTCTTTTTCCACAGACACGTTCAATTCAACATTAAAAATCCGAAACCACGTTATTTTCTTTTTTCATCCATCTAGGTTATCTTTTTTTCCCTTCATTGATTTTATTACTCGCTTATGTTTGACCTTTTGGTCATTATAATAATGACTCTATCACTTTCATGATTATGTTTTGTCATACGATATTTTTTCTATAAGGACCTTACATTATATTAAATTTTCTTGATTAATAAAAATATGATCACGGTATCTGACAATTACCTTATTACTTTATAGAAGATCTTTAAATTTGCAGGTTTTATTGCTTTTCAAATCTGTTCCATATATCAATATGCAAAAAAACAATATATGTATATATGTAGATTTACAAAATATTAGTTAACACGTCAATATAATCTTGACAGCAAATAAAAAAAAATGAACAACAAAGAAATAAAACGTTTTCATATATAGGATTTTAAAGGGATTTGAATATGTGAAAATAAAAGGGGAATGTTTTTAGATATTTTTAAATTTCCATTTTGACTATACTTTATGACAAAATCTAACATTTTGTTTCTTAAATTAGATCTAAGGGTATTTTTATTAGCACAACATGATTAGTTTATTTTTTTGTTCAATTTTACAAATAAGTTTCTTTTTGGATATTTTTCTAAAAGTATAGTAGTAATTTGGCTATATATGTAAATGGTCCATATGTAGCCAAAAATTGACCCTTGAATATTAGTATGCGTTTGATTATTAGGTTGGAGTTTAACTATTTCTTTGGAGTTTTTTTTTTTTTTTTTTTTTTTTTCAAAACTAGTTAAAAAACTTATTGATTTAAAAAAAAAAAAAAGGACAGAAATGAGTTGAAAATTTTTTATTAGAATTGGTTTACCAAACATCTACTTAATTTCGCGGTCCATTCCAAAGTTGAAAAAATTGAGCATATAAATAAGGGAGGTGGATAACTTTTGAGATAGTTATAAGAGAGGAGTAAAAATTTGTATACTCAACTGAATAAACTCATTTTATTTCTCTTCTTTCCTTTCTTGCCCGAATATATAGATTTGTTGTCCTTTAATGGATCATTCATACAAACCACCAAATTAAATCACTCATCCACTTCTTTTGATTCCAACTCTAGTCAAGAAGTGAAAACGACATCAATTACAACCAAAGGCACAAAGTACCACCATAAAATCGTACATGGATCCAAATCTGAACCAATAAAAAAAAAAAAAAGAAAAGAAAAAAGAAAAAAAAAAAAACAGATCATTCACATTTCTTTTTTTATTATAACTTCAGGTTGTGTGTTCACCTCAAATGGTGAAGCCATAGTATGGAGAAGAATAAATATTTGTTGGGTTGCTGAATCTACAATGCAAGCCGAATATGTAGCTGCATAGGGGAAAAACACATCGAGAGAAAGTATCATATCTTATTAGTAGAGTGATAATGGAATGCAGGAACGTTACTTTTTGCGAGATCGCGTAAAAATTAACCTTGCTGATCCTTGTACAAAATCCTTGTGCACAAGGGATTTTGACAGATGCTTAGAAGGTTTAGAGAAATTTGACATGTCATAAATGCTTTAACATAAGTGGGAGATTATATGCATTGGAAAAAACTGAGATGATCTTTTTATTTATGAACCATTGCATATTTCCATTCTTAAATAATGTGGCATTGCATAGTCTATCATTTTTCTTGTAAGGATTGATGGCTGTCACAAATTAAACGATCAATATCTTAACATCGACCCCATCATGTTACGCAATGGAATACTCCTCATTTATGCAACAATAAGGTTTAACATTTTCAGTCAGAAATTTTTAAATCCATCATCCAATATTTATTCTCCGACATAATCTGATCTAAGCGTTTTTTATTTGCTTCTCAAATTGCATTTCTGCTTCCATTCAGAATGATCTGTGAAACTTTCAAACGTTTTCAATACGCGAAGATTTATGTCTGTATATTTGTATCGAGACTGATCATCAGTAAAAGTGTTGAAGTATATACTTGTGCTCCGTTTTGAAAGATGGAAAGAAAATGGAAAGGAATAGAAAACTAAGAACGAAAGAAAATAAGAAGGAATAAAAGCATTTTGATTTTTCCTTTAAAGATAATAATTTTGTCTTCTCTTATTTGGAATATTATCCAACATATCTTTTTTTTCAAAAGGAAAGTAACAATTATAATTATTAAAAAGTGATTCAACGGAAAATTTTACTCTATTAAAGACACATCAGATATAATAATAGCGAGAGAGAGAGAGAGAGAGAGAGAGAGAGAGAGAGAGAGAGAAGAAAAGATCTTGTAACCTATTAGCATGTGTGTGTATGTTAGAAATTGAATTTCATGGAACTTATTTTTAAGGAGAAAAGCATTTATTTCAAAACAAGAAAATGACATAAAATCAGACAAACAGCCTGAATGCATTTTGCATCTCAAAACAATAAACCAAAAAAAAAAAAAAACAAAAAACAAAAAACAAAAATAAAACAAAAGAAAGATAAAAAACAAACAAGACAAGACAAAATAAAGAAATAAACAAACTGGTGGACAAAGATTCAAGAAGGATAATTTTGATGGATAGAAGGATAATTTTGTAATTTTACTTCCTCTATATTAATTCGTATCAAGTTATTCCCATAAAAAATCCAACAATATGTAAGAAAACAAATCTTTATGGAACCCATCTTGCGTGCACTTTTCCTTTCTAACTAAATTTCTTTCCTGCCAGAGACCTCAAGTTTTAAATTTCCATCTCAAAGTCCATAAGGTTTTATTTTCTTCCACCTTTGATCCATACCAAACAGAGACTTAGGATCGTAGAAAAAGATTTTCCGGGAAGGGTCATTTCTAAAATGTTTATTAGCTACGTGACCAAAAAAATTCCATCAGAATATGTTGTAAGCAGAATTCTTTAGGATCTGAAAGAATTCAAGTTTTTTTCCCTGCACAGAAAAATAATTGGGCAGAATACTTTGAGGACTCACTCCACATGTCAAACAAGATCACTATGTGACTATTTGAATTTCATATACGATCTCTCTAATATGTCGGCCCTTCTTCTAGGCCACTTAAGCACTTGTTTAAGACCCCAAAAATTTTTCTTCGAATACCTATAATTTTAGTATTATCATTTTTTAAAAATTGATAATAATTTTTTTTAAAGAAAATTCTAACGAGTAGTTAGAGAAATGCAATGAAGTCAAGTGAAGAAACAATTGAAGAAAAAAAAATGGATCTAGAAAATGACGAAGTGATGGCACAAAAAGAAAAAGAAAAAAAGAAAAAAAACAATAACAATAACAATAACAATAAAACGTGTTATTATGTAATAGTTATTAAAGAAGATCAAAACCAAATGATAATATGAAATAAAAATACAAACTACAGATAATGATAATTTAAATGACATGTCTATAAATGTTTATAATATGGAAAAGAGGGGGAAAATCTCGATAAAAAGCTAAGAGATTTATTCGTGAAAAAATATCTCGTTTAAAATTTTTGCTCGAGGCCCAAAAATAGGTCGGGACGACGTGCTCTAAAGGTAATGTTTTCCCTACCAAAAATATGTGGACAGTCTGTCAGAAGCCCTTGGGCAAAAGGGGAAGATGATAAACCAAAATAATGAATTTCACGGCTATATTGGAGCATGCAAATTGACATTCTCTTTAGTAGACAACTTGAGTTTGACAGCTTGTTTGGCAGAGGGAGATAGAGATGAGAAAAGTATGATAGAAGAGACGCGGGCATTATGGTCTATTCAAATTTGTTTTTAGTTTGACTTGTTGACCATCCTTCATTGGATGGCTTGAATGGCATTATGCCATATATGCAGAGCGGGACTGGTGGCGTGGCATTCTTCTCAATAATTACATATTTGACACGAAATGGTTTTAGCCGCTTTTGGGGTTGCCATAAAAGGAAAGTTTTGTCAACCACAAATGACGTTTTATGAAGGTGAAGATAGAGCTAAAGGTTTTATTGATATACGCCCTAAAGGTGGAATGAATACAATATAGATGGTTATCGCTCTCACGATTCGAAGTAATTACTCCATTTATGTATTTCTTTTTTCTTATTTTAGTCTTTTTATAAATTTTTTTAATCCCAGAATTAATTCAAAATGTATTGTTCATAATGACCCAACTTACGTAAGTCATTATTATACTTACTCATTATTATACTTACTTTACTTAATTACTTAAATTACTTAACCTTAGAAAATACTAAATTTTTTTTTTAACATTCTAACCTCAGACTTATATATAGGTATATATGTTTAATTAAGTATTGAAGTTTCAAAACATCTTAGCACATTTACAAATTTTGTTAAATACTAGATACCCATATTGTTAAATTGACATAACATAACACAAACATTTTTCCAAAATATGTGGCGGTGTCCAATCTAAAGTTTCACGGTCTATCGTGCCATCCTCCACAGTCTTGTATCATACATCATTGGTAGGTTGTTTACTTACAACATAAATATAGTTATGAGTTTTCGCCCAGCAAGTATAACAAACATTTCCAGTAAAAGAATGCATGAACCAATTATGCTTTTTTAAAAATCAATTATGCTTTCTTAGGTTAGCATCTCCTTGGGCCCCTTAGATAACATGAGTATACGTACTGTGACATGCAGCTGTGGAGTGGTTACGGCAGTCAGTCCAATCCAACTCAAACCATGAACCAATCCTACCCTCGTGGTAGGTCGGTATGACACGAGGACGATCATACTTGAAAACAGTTCCTTGAAAACAATTCCCTACTTGAAAACAGTTTTTTACTTGAAAATATTTTATTAAAAATAGTTTCTCGAAAATAGTTTCTTACCTGAAATTTGATCTTATTCTTATCATGTGATTTATCATTAGTAAGCATACTTTCATGATGCCACAACATAGAACATAATAAATATGCATCGCAAATATTAATGCATGAGCTTTGAAAAACATGCAAAGCAGTAAAATATTTTGCCTATGCTGTAGGCAGAGTTGTACTTACAAATTGTCCTACACTCTCGGTCTATTGTCCCAACAAGGTACGATAACAGTTTATACTTGTGTTTTCAAACCTCTTCCTACCGCTTCTTCATACAACAGTCCCAACATTCTTTCAGCGCATCCTCCGAAATAGGCTCTTCAACATAATCGGATTTTGCTTTGAAAGAGGTTTTACGGAAATTAGGTTTCCTACTCAGTAAAACGTCCAAGGATTCTCCATTTCTGAATCCGTTGTGATAGACGAAGGATTCGACCCAACTCATTTCGGTGCACTCCTGTCTTTGCAGACCCAATTCGGGAAATTCCTTTTCCATCAGTTGAAGGAGCTTGTCCACGCCGCCATGGAATATGGCCTGGAAGAAATCTTCTAGAACAATTTTCTCATTCCCTTCTTTGGAACATCATTTTTGTACAACTGTGGTAGCATCAAACACGGTCACTGTCGACGGAACATCAACTAGTTGAAGCTTCCATGCAATGACAATTCTAAAGCTTGCTGCTCCACCACCGCATACGGCCCAAAACAAATCTTCCCCCATGGATTTCCTATCAAGAATTCTTCCCTTAGCGTCGATGATCACGGCGTCAACAATATTATCAGCTTCGAGGCCATGTTTTCGCGACAAAAAACCGTAGACTCCCCCACTAAAGTGTCCACCAACACCGACAGTGTGGCAAGCACCGGCAGGGAAGCCAAGATTTTCACTTCTCTCGGCAATCCTATAATAAAGTTCACCTAGCGTAGCTCCAGCTTGAACCCATGCAGATTTGCTCTCCACATCTGCGCTAATTGAACGCAGGTTTATCATGTCAATCACGACGAACAGGACATTATTATTGGACACATAAGAAAGGACCTTGTAATCATGGCCGCCGTTTCTTGTTCTGATTTGCATGCCATGTTTCTTGGAGCAATAAACAACGGCTTGAACTTGGGAGACATGAACCGGCGTGACGATAGCGAATGGTTTTGGGGACGAAGGCGAAGAAAAATGAGGGTTTTGTATGGCTGCATTTAGTATAGTGTAATATGACGGATTGTTTGGAGCGAAGACAAGAGGTTTAGAAGTGGAGGTAGAGTTGGATGAAGTGGTCATGCAGTGAAGAAAATCATGTGGAGAGTAGAAAATGGGTTTGGAAGTGGATGTAAAATTGGTTGTAAGAGTGGCCATGCGGAGGAGAAAGTCATGATGAGTGTGATCATAAACAAATGAAAAAAGGAATATGAGAATTGTGGCAAATGATGAAGAAACTGCCAAATACTTCATTTTTTCCCTTATAATGTGTGAAACTATAAATGAAAATGTTGGAAATTTTCGTTTTGGGCTATTGTGAGAATGACAGGATAGTAGTTTGCCTCTTTTATTGGTGAGGATTAAGAGAATGTTGTTGGTCATTTTTGTCCCAACTGATTTAACGTGGGTGGTGGTTGTATAAGATTTTACGTTTCTTTCTTTCTTTCCTTTTTTGGCCTACTCATTAGAAGTACGGTCTTTGTTAACTTGTTGTACAAATGAGGTAAGAAAATTATACATGTCCATATTTATTTGACGTATGTTTCTCCCTTTCGTTAATTATGAGAACTGAAATAAAAAATGTATAAGACATATAGAAACATTCCAATATACTCCAAATACTTTGCTTGAATCATTAATCTTTTTTGTATCCCAAATCATAACATCGAAGAACTCTTTTGAAACTAAATTCGCCACTAATGCTTGGTGGCTATACGGGAAAATGTTTAGTGGATCACAAATATATCCTGTGACTCTCAAATATTAAAATGACACGAAAACACTAACATATTTCAAAAACCGAGAGCTCGCACTAAAACACATTCCTTCCCACCCATTGAGCTAGTCTCAACAGCATCACATAGCTATCAAACTTCCTTTGTCATCCTAAAAGCAAATTTTTCAGTGACAACTTATTGTCATTAAAAACTGACTACTTTTTTTAAAGAAATCTTAACTGACTACTTGTACGTTAAGACATTATACGCATGCAACCACTGATCAAAAAGAGAAAAAGAAAAAAAATTCCATGGCCATTGCTAAAACCTACTTTACAATGACGTGAATAGTATCCGATAATTTTGATAAAGACGTAGATTGTTGTAGTGTGTTTGGTTTCAAAACTTTATAATTGCTCGAGAAAAACACAACAAAGAGAGGTTACGAACAAATATGCCTACTGTTTGAAAAAGATTATTAGTTAAGGTCCCGAAACTACTAAATCCGGACCTGGCCTGCATTATTCATTAATTTACATGTTATACCTTAAAGCATATAAATTCTGAATTTTAGCTTATGTTTGCTCTACGGGTGTGGAATGAAATTTTTATATTAAAATTGGTTGATTTTTCAAAAACTAGTTATAATTTTTGTTGATTTTTCAGAAAAAGAAAAAAATTGGGCTAAAAAACTTAAGTTTGGACTTGAGAGTCAAACAAAAGCTTAAAGTGCATTTGGTTCGCAATTTGGAGATAAAATTTTTACCTTAGAGTTGGTTGGCTCTACAAAAACTAATTATAAAATATATTGACTTAAAAAAAAAAACAGAGAGAAAAACTAAAATGAAAAAGTACAGTTTAGTTGGAATTAAACTGAAATACCAAACAGAGCCTTAGTATTATATAAGTTCTTAACATAGTAATTTCTTCATTTCAACGATACCTAATAGTGAATTAAATTTGTAAAAATTACGATATAAATATATAACGGTACCAATTTGGAGACTGCGCCACAAAAGGAAATGATGTCGTATAAATTTTTTTCCCATGCTCCCTAGTCAATGCCTGTGCATAATCCTTGTCCTTTGTTGCTCAATTATTGGTGACGTGATGTAGAAAGAGTTTGACTTGTAAACAAAGTCAGCTGGTTCTTAACATAGGTCTAGCTAGGCAGATTACGTTAATGACCAACCTTTGAATGTTGTCTTCTTTAGAAGCTAGGCATTTTTAACTAAATGAGAAGCAAAAAGAAAAATGGATAATTCAAAAACAAATGTCACCTGGCCGGTAGTCCAGTCGCATCAGTGCGTGGATCTTATTTTGGTTTTTTTTTTTTTTAATTTTTGTCCCTTTTTTTTTATACTTTCATTTTTACTTTGTACTATCAATACTCTTCTATATAATAGTTAAGATACGCTCCAGGTACATTTGAGTTGTAATTGAGCTATTTATAACGCAGAATATGAATTAAAATATGAATAATTATGCGTGCATATATTTATGGGAAGCTATATATTCAAAAGCCTTTGGCCATCGACATAACCAACTCTCGTGCGATGTTACCATACACCAAACGTATTCGTAGTTAGAGCTAAGCGTATAAGTTCTTTTGCACCTCTCTAATTTCACTTCAAAATCAATGAATACGGTTACTACTCAATGTAAGAAGTGCGTTTTGTTTCAGTGGAGTGAGTATTAAAACTTATCCATGTTTGCAATGTCATTCGTGGATTTTTTTTCGTCATGCCGGCTGGGAGAAACATTCACGGCATCATGTCGGGAATACGATAATTTATGTATTACATATGGAAATTTATACATTCGAAAAGAGACGAGCTCAGTAACCGAATAGAAAAGGCATGTAGAGAATTGAAAAGGCGAGTAATAAATATTTTTAATAAATATTTTATTAAAAAGATCAGATTAGTATCCAATTCATATATATGTTAATTCTTTCAAATTATACATGAGAATAAATTTGTTTATATGATCTATTATCGGGTTCATCTTACCAAACAGAGAAACAATCAAAAGCACCAATGCCTTTTTCCATGGTAAAATTATGCTTATAGTTTTTCTCATTTATAAGTTAAACACATAATCTTTTTCTAAGTAAAAAATAATTTATATATTTGTTTTTGCTATTTTTCCTTCTTGAAAGAGTGTCAACTTTAACTCACAAAGCAAGGAGTGTAAGATAATGGATTGGAATGGTTCTGGTGAAATTATAGCTGAAGGGTGTCGGTCATCAAGTGATCCAACAGCTTTGATTCATTATATTCCTATCAGACCTGATGATGCTGTGAGAGTTTGGGTAGATGTTGCAAAAAGTCCTAATGCATTTTTGTGGAGGCCTAATTCACATATTGAAGACACTACTCGCTCAACAGTGGTATGGCCCATTGATAAAGTTATTACGAAAAAAAAAAAAAAACTTACACTCGTGTGATATATTGTACATTTGATTGGTGATGGTTTGGTTAACATGAGAGATGAGTGTTAATTTATTTTTCTGCATGTAGGATTTGAAGGAAAATATCTATCTAACTGCTGATGGACAGACTTTGAAAGACTAGACAAAGATTGAACCATTAGTAGCAGACATGTATGCAAGCTTTGAGTTGTGAAGTTGCCTTTGCGAACATAGTGAACTTATGATGTTTGGTTAACATTGTATAAATGCTATGGAAAATAGTATTATAGCATATTATACAATAGGCTATTATAGCATGTTATAAATGCTATAACATAGTTTTATAGCATCAAACAAATGCTATCAAAAATATTATTAAAACTAGAACTTAACAACTCTGATAGTGGGATTTCATCAAAATGTTATTGTAAATATCTGATAGCAATTTTAAACGCTCTCAAAAGGCCTTTTTTTAGTAGTGATGGACAGGGCAATTAAAAAAATAATTATATATATACACAGGCTTAATAATTTAAAATTTTTTTTTTATGTATTATACTTTTCTCGTATTAATGCTTTAATAAATAAATGCAATACTACATATTTTGTTTATTTTAATATGATATATTGAAATGATGATCCTTCCAATAAGATAAAAATTACTACAACATAAAAATATTTTTTCAAGCGCCCGTGATATGATCAACTTTTCTTTTCCAAAAACAGGTTTGACGGTTATAGAAAATCCAAGTTAACTTCATAGTGGGAAATATGAAAATTTCCCATTTAATACGAAAATGTGAGGTTTAATATGAAAATTTCATAGTGGGAAATGTATATTTACCTTACGATAGACACTATTTTTTAAACCATTTGATTAACTTTTCAATGATTTGATGTACAAGTATCCAAGTTAACAATTTGGAGTTGTGAATTTAACCCACATCGTTAAGTGAATAAGTTGTTAGATATTTATATATGAATTGCTCATTTCTTGTCTTTAAGTTAATTTTTGTCTTTTGAAAATGATTTCTATCTACACTTACTTTACATTAATAATTTCTGTACATTATAATTTAAAACATACAGTTCCTATGACAATTTTTTTTTTTTTCAAAAACATATTTAAAAAAGGCCACGTCTGCACAAATTCATTTTTTTACTATATAATTTACATTTACAAGGTAACGAATTAGCGTTCTTGTATCTATTTCGCAAATATTAAGGACAATTACCAAGATTATTTGGCAAGGTATCAACAAAATGCTAAATTTGCTAGTCCTTTGCTTTCTAATTCTTCCTTGATATTAATTATTATTTATTAAAAAAATTTCAACAGCACTCACATAGAGTAAAATAGTTCAAAGTTAAATGATCAGTAGGCATCCTTTTTGTACCTAAATCGCAAAGTTATCACTTCATTTGTGCCAGTTTATAGAAGCCCCTTAATCAAGCCAAATCAATGGGATTCAAGGTCTCTCTCAATTAAGTTACTCCTCGCAAGATTCTTGTACATAGTACTACATTGGTAGACGGTTCTAGAAAAGCATCCCACAAAAAAAAATAATAATAATAAATGACAGCAAACTGTCGGTGGAATGCGAAAGCTGCAGCGGATGTGCACAAAGTAATCAAAAAATAATAAAAAAATAATAAAACTGTGGCTTTGTTGTGACGAACTGTTTGTCCACGTTAATGTATCTCGATTAATGCCTCTCAAGACCACAACTTTCATTGGAGGACCAAATTTATATCTTGACAAAAAAATACGTCCTTTCTAGTAAATAATGATACTGTCCGTGTTTAGAATTATTTGTCTTTCTAGTACATCCTTAAATCCCTCTCTATAAATACGTGCCGACGCTGCACAAGACTAGCCGTGAGAGACACAACAACTATAACCTTTGAACATCTTTTTCTCATTTTCCTTTGAATTTTGAGAAAACACAACAAATACACACTACACTAGTATTGTCGCTGTTAGGACAAGATATCATGATACATATCATGCCAACCGAGCTCTCGTGCGTGAGCCCTGGATGCTTCGTCGCACGCAAACTCAGTACATTACAAAGTGCACGCAGGCCTCTTCAAGGCATTGCCTCCACCACTTCCCGACCCTCTCAGCTGGTCCGCTGTTCTGCCGATCAGACCTCAGGTTTAAATGACAGACAACAGTCGGCTAATTACCAGCCGTCTTCTTGGAGCTTCGATTTTCTGCAGTCCCTAGAAGCTAATTACCATGTATGACACAATCTCCTAAACATGCTGTATTTCTTAAACTTTTTGTTTTTGTTTTTGTTTTTTTTTTTGGTAACTAGTTAAAATGTTAATTTTGTACGCAGGATGTAACATACAAGGAGAAAGTGGAGACGTTAGAGAAAGAAGTGAAGCGCATGATTAATAGAGAGGACGCTTCATTGATGACCACACTTGAGTTGATTGATGACATCCAACGGCTGGGATTGGGGTACAAATTTGAGGAAGAAATAAGGAAAGCACTTGAAAGGATTTCCTCATTAGAGGGATTTAATTCCCGAATCGAGAAAAGCATACACGCTACTGCTCTCGGTTTCAGGCTTCTTAGACAACATGGGTTTAATTATGTTTCTCAAGGTATTAATTTTTGGACCAAATTTTTGTTCAAAATTTTCAAAACAAGATTCGTTCCAGAAAATTTAAGGAAAAATAGGCAAGCTTTTGATACGATAACTTTAAAAAAAGTTCACCTTAAAAATATGAAGTTTATAATGCTTTATTGGATTCCAAGTTTTACAGCTAGTTCGGCTGTCTTGAATATAACGGTCGACTTTAAGCATCTTTAGAAAATTAGGAGAAATTTTTAATCTGTCATTTGGTATAGTTACATATAAATCTTTTACTTGTAAGTACGTAAATATATACTTGAAAATAGTTTGACAAATAAGATTAATTAGAGTTAAATAAATAAAGATTGTTTTTATTATGACTAAGACAGATATTTTCAAGATCATCAAAGATCAAAATGACAGTTTCAAGGAATCCCTCTCCAAAGATATCAAAGGCATGCTAATTTTCTACGAGGCTTCGCATCTTGCTTTTCAAGGAGAGAGCCTCTTGGACGAGGCTAGGGAATTCACACGGATGCATCTCAATGACCTAATTATATTTGATGATTTAAGCAAAGACGTCGTGGAGGAAATTAGGCATGCATTGGAGCTTCCTTTGCACCAAAGAATGAAAAGGCTGGAAGCTAGACGGTACATAGAAGGATATGCTAAAAGGTTTGACGTAAACCGAGTTCTACTCGAATTCGCCAAGTGGGATTTCAACATAGTGCAATCGACACTACAGAACGATCTTAAAAACATGTCAAAGTACGTCGATTTATAGTTTGTTATGGAAAGAAAGCATTTGTGAAGTATATGTAGTACAAAACTAGTCATGAAAATTAAGATGTTTCCGCTTAATTTGTTAGCTAGTTTCACATCATGAATTTAACTATTGGGAATGACCTGAAATTTTAATTAGGTGGTGGAAAGATATGGGATTGACAAACAAGTTGAGCTTTGCAAGAGACAGGCTTATGGAGTGCTTTGTTTGGACCGTTGGGATGGCGTTTGAACCTCAATATAGCAGGCTCCGCAACGAGTTAACGAAAGTGGCTGCTTACATTACAGTCATCGACGACGTCTATGATGTCTACGGTACCGTGGATGAACTAGAGCTATTTACCGTTGCCATTGAAAGGTTGGTGTTATGGTAACTTAAATCCCCACAAAAATAATTGTAAAATCAGAAAAAATCATGATTAATTTTTGTTTGATTTTTTGAGATGTAATTTCAGATGGGATGTCCAGGCTGTGCAGAATCTTCCAGACTACATGAGGATATGCTTCCTAGCTCTCTACAACACTGTCAACAACTTGGTTTACGAAACTCTCAAAGAGCGAGACGAATACATTCTTCCCTACCTCACAAAAGCTGTAAGAAACTAGCTTTGTTCATATTTTACGCGAGCGAATTTTTGTAATTTTTCATTTTGAAAAAAAGATTTTCAGATTAATTTCTGGTCATGTGGTGACTTCGGGGTTTTTTTTTTTTTTTTTTTTTTTTTTTTTTTAGTGGGCTGACATGTGCAAAGCTTTTCTACAAGAAAAGAAATGGACTCAAAACAAGGAAACGCCAAGTTTTGACGACTACCTTGAGAATGGGTGGATGTCATCATCGGGAGGACTCTTCTTGGTTAATGCATGTCTGTTAATGAGCCAAGATTTCACAAAGCAAGGGCTTGAGAGCTTGGAGAATTACCACAATCTCTTGCGATGGCCGTCTATCATTTTTCGGCTTGCCAATGATTTGGCAACCTCATCGGTATTATATGATTATGATTAGCGAATCTACTTTTATTTATTTCACGTCTAGATTTCTTAACATATGGCAAAAAATGCAACATCGATTTTTTTTTTCCTACTGTAAAAAATGCAGGCGGAACTCGAGAGAGGTGAAACTATCAACTCAATTTCGCGCATCATGAGCGACACTGGCCTTTCTGAGGAGTCTACTCGTCAACACATAAGAAATTTGATTGAAGAAACATGGAAGCAAATGAACAAAGACGCAACGTCTGGCGAGTCTCCGTTCACAAAGCCTTTTCTGGAGATAGCAATTAACCTTGCTCAGATTGCGCAATGCCAATACCAGCATGGAGACGAGCATGGAAATCCCGACGCAAAATCAAAGAACCAAGTTTTATCTCTAATAATCGATCCCATTACGTAACAAAACAATCTTTTCTTCTTCATACTGTAATAATTCAGAATACGATGGTACCACATATGGTGTTAAAAATAGAAATAGAAATAGAAATAGAAATATTGAGCTAACAATTAGAAAGTAACAGAACATAAATCTTTCTCTCTAAATGTTGAATATATTACTTATTTCGCCTGCAGAGTCTACTTCAATCTTCTTCATAAATCTTAGTCACGCCTTGTTATAAACATTCTTTGTTGTTAGGGTTGTTGAAAACCGTTCTCAAGCAAGACTTAGAAGGTAAAATCCGAAGAAGAATTGACATAACACCTAACTGTGATATCCGATTTTTCAACGTACACATTTTCCTCCTAAGAAATTATTTTCACCTTATGAAAATTTTTGTGAAAAAGCTCGGTTTAGGACTTTTGAAAAGATTTGTGAGTTTTAATGGGTCGAGAAGACTCAAAATGGATTTCTAAGCTTGGAAACGGACTTTTCAAGTCGAAAGGACCGAAACGGTGCAAAATTTTACGAAAGTCAACTTTGACCGAAAAAGTCAAAGTTTGACCGGCCAAAAAGTCAAAGGGTTGACTTTTCAAGCTTTTTCAAGTATGGAGCGGGATGAGTCCCGAAATGATGTTTTATGAATTAGTTAGCAAAATAAGGCTCTAAAGGCCTTCGTTTTCAACAAAACCCGTGGCTGACCCCTGGGCGCTGTTTCACCTAGATTTTTCGGGGTCAGCCGGTTTCAAAAACAAACTGGTATCAATGTAGGCAGAATTTGATTTTTTGCAAAACATGAAAGTATTAGCATTTTTCGATAGCTAAAACTTTCGTGAAGACAAGTTTTTCAAATTCCCAACGGATTTTTAAAATAGACGTGTTTTATGAGAGGTGCGCAAGGAATCCGAAAATTCCTTCACCAAAGTTTTACAAAGTGTTTTCAAAAAAATTGTAAAGTGTTATAAACCGTGATTTTAACTGCGAAAACCGTTCCAAAGGCGATTTTCGACCTAAAATGACATTTATAAGGAAAATAGAGTTTAAGAGGAGAAAATGAAGTTAAGGTAAAGAAAATGGTAATTAAGCCGATTACGGGCCGTAGCCGGGATTAGGACCCGAGTTATTGGGCCTAGGCCCAAAGGGCCCAAAATTGACAAGGGTTGACCAGTAGTTGACTAATTGTCAACTTTGGTTGACCCACAACAAGGAAGAGGTAACCTTAAGGGTTATTCAACGTAACCCTAAGGAATACCATAAGTTTAATAGGCCAAGCAAAATGGGTCAAGGCCATTAACCAATATGCTATAATAGAATGGTAAGCCCAAGGTAGTAAAGAGAAACCCAATAGAAGATCAAGGAGTTAATTAAGAGGTTATTCAACGTAACCTCTTAAGGGATTAATCAAGTTCAAATTAATCCCCAGTACTAAAAGGTCAATTTGGACAAGTCAGTTATCTGACGGGGACATACAACTAGGTTATAGTAGGTATGTTGGTTAGGGTACCAACATTCTACATCTAGAAATAGAATCTCACCAATGTCATTTCTCAAACAGGAGAGGGCTTGTAGCGGTACTCCAAGTTAGGACGACGACCGCGAGGATATAGCAAGAGAGGTAAGTACAACTCCGCCTACAGCTTAGGCTTTAGTTGATACTTGCCCAAGTATGTTAGATGCATGCTAGGAATATATGATTGATGGTTGCCATGATGTGCTTCTTGTATGTTTGTGGCATGTTAGACTCAATGCCATATTAAGTTATTATGTGCAATATGACATGATACTATGCTATGTATGTAAAGGATGTGCAAGCCGAGCAAGAAAGGTAAGATGCAATGTATGATATATTTTACACAAAAGTGACATCACGATGCATGTTCACTAAAGATAAGATAAGACAAAAGAAAGAAAGCAAGATGGCAAGCGAGCTTGCCAGTGTCGTACCACCCGTCCAAGGTCGGGTTGGACTATGGTTTGAGTTGGACTGGGCTGGCCGCCCCAACCACTCCATAGTTGCGCGCCGGGTATGTACACGTAAGTAAGGGGCCCATAAGTAAGATAAGCCAAGAAAGTAAGATAGAAAGAGTTAAGAAAAGCATAATACGAGCATAACCGGATCATGCATACATTATGCTATTATGTGGTTAATGTGATATGATGTGTTACAATATGCTATGATGCCATGATAAGTATGTAATGTACGAAAGGTTATGAGATGCTAGTAGTTAGTAAAAATATGTTATGTTACGAAAGTGTGTAATATAATTATAAGCTACGAAATTAAGATATGCTATGTACATGATGCGAGGTCATGTTTTATAATTGTCGCGGGTTAGATAGTTGTGCTTACTGAGCGTTAGCTCATAGTTTGTCGTCTATGTTGTAGGTGAGTCATCTGACAGTAATGGGTGATGCAAGATGGACGTGCGAGGCAGGGCATACTGTGAAATTGTGGGAATACGATGCCGTTACGCGTTTTGTTCAATACGCATTTTTGTATGGCAAATAATTTAATCACGATACGCTTATTTCGTTTAGACGTAAATAAGCTAGTATAAAAAAAAAAAAAAAATTTCCGCTGCATTTTGTCAAGTAAATAAGTAAGTTAACTAAGATAAGTAAGTATGTATGTTAAGGTAACGGCCTGTGCTAGGCAGGTCGTTACAGAGTTGGTATCAGAGCGGGTTCCTGCGACAAAATTTCACAGTCTGTCTGCCATCGCCGCCATCATTGTAAGTAAGTTAGATGTTATGTTTTCGAATATGTACTTACTATGGGTTTGCGATATGATGGACGAGTAGATATGAAACCAAATCCGATAAACGCTGATCGCGAAGCAGTTGCGGCATTCTACGGAGCACGACCTTTGTTATAGATGGTACGATACGAGCGGTCTCGGTATCGACATGGATCCACGATATGGAGACGATTTTTTCACACCTGCCATATTGAGGACTGTCTGCGGGTCTCGCTAGCTAGCCGGTGTTTGATAGTAGACGCCAGGCTGTGGTGGACGACCATAAGGGAGCAGATGATACCCGGTAGGTCGTGGGCGCATTTTCGAGCGGTAGTATTGGCGCGCTACGGGCCGATCTTTGCTGAGGGGTCCAGTAGCGAAGAGCAGTTCCGAGACCTTGATAATTATCGGGACATGTACCACACGCGGTACCAGCATCTTGTGGCGGATTGGCACGCCTACCCACAGGAGTCGATGTTCCACTATCGCCGACGGTTTTAGGAGGCGATGCTGCTCCATATTCCTCAGGATCTACCGTACTCGCAGCTACGAGCTCTAACGATACTGCGGAATGGAGTTCCACCTCCGATTCGATGATATGTTTTCTGGCCTACGCTCGGAAGGACGGTTGGGGATATGACGAACTCTATCCTAGAGGCCGAGATCACCGCACGTCTGGTGCAGATTGACGTCTACCTGAATCAGTACCAGGTACCAATGGAGGACGCTAGTCAGAGGAGTCCTATGTATGAGCCGGGCCCAACTTTTCCCGAGGACCATGTAGAGGCCGAGGGCCATATGGACGATGACGACGACGATGACGTGGTAGTGGTATAAAGACATGTATGTACTTTTGAAGGTGTACTAAAGACCGTGCAAACACGGGATTTATAACATGAGTATGTTATGATTATGAAAAGCTATGCTATATTATACGAAGTATCTAGAGTGATACTATAGTACCTCTTATGTTATGATATGAAAAGTATGTTGATATGGCATGTTTGATGATGTCAAGTTTTGATGTGTTATGTTATGCAAGGATGAAAGGGTATTAACAGCGTGGTAATATCTTTTCTTACGTTAAGATAGAGAAGATGGTACGTCCGCGTAGAACGAAGCCGCTGAATCGGCCCGAGCCAGATCTTGCGACTATGGTGGCAGATCTACAACGACAGCTGCTAGAGCAGCAACAAGAGACGCAAAGACTACGAGCCCAGATAGCTCAGATGAACCAAGGACCCCGAGTTAACGAGGTCCTACCCCAAGTCCAACCAGTAGTACCACCAGTAGTACCCCCGGTACCCGAGGTTCAACCGGAAGCTCAACCTGAGGTTTAACCAGAGATTCTGCAAAACGTCAATGTTCCAGTGGCACCCGCTGAAGAGCCGATGAACCTACAGCCCATAAGGGAGGACTTACTGTACGAACGTTTTAGACGTATGAAGGCGCCCGAGTTCGAAGGGCCGACGGACCCGATCGCCGTGGACAATTGGCTGATTGATATCCAAGTTATCTTGGATTTCATGCGACTGACGGAGCAAGAAAAGGTTCTTTGCGCTTCATTCGCCCTCAAGAAGGACGCGCGGCATTGGTAGAGGACCGTACAGATGCACCGAGATGTCACGGCCATGAACTGGCAAGATTTCGTGACGGAATTTCAAAAGATGTACTACAATCAAGAGATCCTCGCTGCCCAGCAGGACGAATTTACCAACTTCCGACAGGGGTCGATGACGGTCATGGAGGCCGTGAAAAAATTCGAACAACTAGCCAGATTGTGTCCGGATTTGGTACTAACTGAAAGGGATAAGGTACGAAGGATGATAAAGATGTTCCGGACGGACATCGCTAAGAGTAAGCGCCGGCAACAACCCACCTACTATGGTGTCTGACTGCATAAGTAGAGCAATAAGGGCTGAGTACTGGATTAATCAAGACAAGGAGGCCAGAGCTCAAATCTTCAAGGCAAAAAGGGAGGAAAAGGCTATGGTAAAGCCAACGCAGCCCCGACAAGAATCAGAGTCACACTCGAAGGGCCAAGTGAGTAACCCCGCGCAAGACTCCAATCAATCTGGGAGGAACAAGCGGAAAGGAAATTCCTCGGGCCAGGGCCAACAAAGGAATTTTCCTCAGAAGAAGAACCATCGCAAGAATGAGGATGCCTACACTGACTACCCCGTGTGCTCAAGTTGCGGGAGGAAACATCCGGGAGTATGTCGGATGGGATCAAATGCTTGCTTTCTGTGCGGCAAGGAAGGACACTATGCAAGGAGTTGCCCCCAGAACATCCAGAATCAGAACCCTCCGTATCCAAATCGGAACCCCAACAGTCATCAGCTGCATGCAGTACAAGCAAGACTCGAAGGACCATCGATCACGCAAGGAAGACTAGAGGCTCCAGAACCCCAGACCAGGATTTACGCCTACACGGATGGAGAGGCCGAAGCAGGAACTTCGCACGCAAGGACGAAATAGACTCCTACCGCTATATTTATATATTTATATATATGTGTGACTTTATCGTACAGTATATGTATATATATATTTTTTGGTGCCACTCTTTTATGTGTATTTATGGAGTGTGCCCAGGAACTTGAAAGTAGTATGAACAGCTAAGACAGTTCTTTTTGCTGTATAAGAGTTTTTGTGGGTATTTATGGAATGCTGATTACCCCATAATTAGTATGGTAAAGACTTTTGTAGCCAACATGGGAACGAAATGGCGAAAGACGTGTCGAAATACTTAACTTACTAGTAAGTTAAGGATGAACAACGACAATTTTGAAAGAAAGTCACAGAGATTAGATGCCTCCAAAATGGAAATGGAAGTAACTATCCCGAATTTATGGTAAGATCGCCTAAGACTACGAGTGAGAACGACACAATTTGGAATTATCATGGAAAGACTAACCACGACAGCCACTATATCGCGATTAAAGCTACCTTTTCAATAAAGAATCGGTAGAAATTCACGCAACTAAGGTCGTTAGACTGCATGGAGTGCCGAAAACGAGCATTTCAGACAGCAACGGACGCTTCACTCCATAAGGTTAAAGAAGCAACCGAGGAATTAGAGGAAGAGATGCGGAAGAACTACCCCGAGTTATTCTAATTTTCAAGGACGAAAATTTTTAAGGGGGGTAGATTGTGATATCCGATTTTTCAACGTTCACATTTTCCTCCTAAGAAATTATTTTCACCTTATGAAAATTTTCGTGAAAAAGCTCGGTTTAGGACTTTTGAAAAGATTTGTGAGTTTTAATGGGTCGAGAAGACTCAAAATGGATTTCTAAGTTTGGAAACGGACTTTTCAAGTCGAAAGGACCGAAACGGTGCAAAATTTTACGAAAGTCAACTTTGACCGAAAAAGTCAAAGTTTGACCGGCCAAAAAGTCAAAGGGTTGACTTTCCAAGCTTTTTCAAGTATGGAGCGGGATGAGTCCCGAAATGATGTTTTATGAATTAGTTAGCAAGAATAAGCCTTAAAACGTCCATAGAAAATCAAGCACACCGAGTTAGAGTTTAAGGGCAAAAAGGGTTCGGAAAAATTTGAGAGAAATATTTTTCGATTCAAAATTCACACAGATAAATTTTGTACTTCGGTATGAGATACAAATATTGTGTTTTGAAGAATCACAATGTTAAAATTATCTGTGTAACACAAAGGAGAATGAATTTTGGAAGGAAACTAGCCTAGTTAGAACCTAACTAAGCCAACCATCATCTAGTTGCATGACATCACTTCTCCAACTACTTTTCCTTATGCATTTAATGCAAATTTCAGCCAACTTTCCATCACTCCTTTCCTCCATACGGCAGCCATCTTGGAAAAGAAAAGAAAAGAATGGAAAAGAAAGGTAAGAAAAGGCATGGTAAAAGCCATATTTTGGGGTCAAAAAGGTGAGCTAAGCTAGGACACATTGCCATGCCTATGCCCCCACCTCTCCACCAACTAAAGCTTGCATTAAATGGAGTCTTCCACTCCCCATCATGGTCGGCTGCAGCAGCCACAAAATAAGGGAAAAAGCCTTGAAACAAGGCAAATAACTAACCACTATGTCAATCAAAGAAAACCCTCCTATCCCTTGTGCTTTTTGATTGAAAAAGTGAGCAAAAGCTCTCACTTTTCCTTGGGAGTACTCGGCAGCAAGAGGGAGATGGAGAGAGAGAGAGATTCAAGGAGATTTTTTTTGGGTTTTCCATCCTAGAGTGCACGGTTTTGCTTGGAGAGAAAGAGCAAGAAAGCTTGAAGATTTTTTTCCTTGGGTTTTGGGTATGGGTAGCCGACCAAAAGAGGGGAGTATGGGTGAGTGATTTTTGGGTAAAATTTTGAGAGCTTTTGGTCCTAGAGTGCTCGGTTTTGCAAGGGTGTGAGCAAGAGAAAAAGTGGAGAAATTTTTGCAACCAAACTAGCTTTGGTTCTAGGTAATTTCTCAACCCTAATCCTCTTTATTTTAAGCTTAATTTCAAGTTTAATTTGAGGTTCGATTGGGTTGTAAGGACGTAAGTCCAATTTCGTTTTTATGCTTTAGATTTCGGTGTGTGCTTGATTTGCTAGAACTAGGGTGTTTGGCTTTAAAATCTTGCTTGGTTTGTGATGATTTTTGTATGAATTTCATGCTAGAGAAACTTAGGTTGTGTGTCCCCAAAATGTGGCCAAAAATCTGCCCCTACAGTCCCCCTTTGATGCATGTAACCAAGATTGATTTTGGTGCATGTTTGTGTTTGAATGCTAGATTAAAACCAAGCAACCCTAGAGTTTTGATTTTAATTTTTGGGTTACATGGACTGTTGAAAACGGTTTTTGGGCTTGATGGGACGTTAGAAAACGTTGTGTGTTTGAATCGTAGGCTCCCGAAGTGTTCGGTCGAGTTAGATTCGCGAAATAGGACGCAACCGAAAATGAAAACCGAAACTGTCCAGATTCGGGTTGAACCTGACCAGTTTTGGAAAAGTGAGATTTTAAGGCCTCTAGAGGCCGAATGGGTTAAAACTCGAAACACGAAAGTTTCTCGGAACAAGTTTTTCTAGAGGACATCGTGGACGGAATACCAAAATAAGGCTCCAAAGGCCTTCGTTTTCAACAAAACCCGTGGCTGACCCCTGGGCACTGTTTCACCCAGATTTTTCGGGGTCAGCCGGTTTCAAAAACAAACTGGTATCAATGTAGGCAGAATTTGATTTTTTGCAAAACATGAAAGTTTTAGCATTTTTCGATAGCTACAACTTTCATGAAGACAAGTTTTTCAAATTCCCGACGGATTTTTAAAATAGACGTGTTTTATGAGAGGTGCGCAAGGAATCTGAAAATTCCTTTACCAAAGTTTTACAAAGTGTTTTCAAAAAAATTGTAAAGTGTTCTAAACCGTGATTTTAACTGCGAAAACCGTTCCAAAGGCGATTTTCAACCTAAAATGACATTTATAAGGAATTATTTTATAGATCGGAATTTTATAAAGAGTTTTATGGATTTTTAAGTTAAAATCTTTTAATAGCACAAAAAGTAAGAAAATAGAGTTTAAGAGGAGAAAATGAAGTTAAGGTAAAGAAAATGGTAATTAAGCCGATTACGGGCCGTAGCCGGGATTAGGACCCGAGTTATTGGGCCTAGGCCCAAAGGGCCCAAAATTGACAAGGGTTGACCAGTAGTTGACTAATTGTCAACTTTGGTCGACACACAACAAGGAAGAGGTAACCTTAAGGGTTATTCAACGTAACCCTAAGGAATACCATAAGTTTAATAGGCCAAGCAAAATGGGTCAAGGCCATTAACCAATATGCTATAATAGAATGGTAAGCCCAAGGTAGTAAAGAGAAATCCAATAGAAGATCAAGGAGTTAATTAAGAGGTTATTCAACGTAACCTCTTAAGGGATTAATCAAGTTCAAATTAATCCCCAGTACTAAAAGGTCAATTTGGACAAGTCAGTTATCTGACGGGGACATACAACTAGGTTATAGTAGGTATGTTGGTTAGGGTACCAACATTCTACATCTAGAAATAGAATCTCACCAATGTCATTTCTCAAACAGGAGAGGGCTTGTAGCGGTACTCCAAGTTAGGACGACGACCGCGAGGATATAGCAAGAGAGGTAAGTACAACTCCGCCTACAGCTTAGGCTTTAGTTGATACTTGCCCAAGTATGTTAGATGCATGCTAGGAATATATGATTGATGGTTGCCATGATGTGCTTCTTGTATGTTTGTGGCATGTTAGACTCAATGCCATATTAAGTTATTATGTGCAATATGACATGATACTATGCTATGTATGTAAAGGATGTGCAAGCCGAGCAAGAAAGGTAAGATGCAATGTATGATATATTTTACACAAAAGTGACATCACGATGCATGTTCACTAAAGATAAGATAAGACAAAAGAAAGAAAGCAAGATGGCAAGCGAGCTTGCCAGTGTCGCACCATCCGTCCAAGGTCGGGTTGGACTATGGTTTGAGTTGGACTGGGCTGGCCGCCCCAACCACTCCATAGTTGCGCGCCGGGTATGTACACGTAAGTAAGGGGCCCATAAGTAAGATAAGCCAAGAAAGTAAGATAGAAAGAGTTAAGAAAAGCATAATACGAGCATAACCGGATCATGCATACATTATGCTATTATGTGGTTAATGTGATATGATGTGTTACAATATGCTATGATGCCATGATAAGTATGTAATGTACGAAAGGTTATGAGATGCTAGTAGTTAGTAAAAATATGTTATGTTACGAAAGTGTGTAATATAATTATAAGCTACGAAATTAAGATATGCTATGTACATGATGCGAGGTCATGTTTTATAATTGTCGCGGGTTAGATAGTTGTGCTTACTGAGCGTTAGCTCATAGTTTGTCGTCTATGCTGTAGGTGAGTCATCTGACAGTAATGGGTGATGCAAGATGGACGTGCGAGGCAGGGCATACTGTGAAATTGTGGGAATACGATGCCGTTACGCGTTTTGTTCAATACGCATTTTTGTATGGCAAATAATTTAATCACGATACGCTTATTTCGTTTAGACGTAAATAAGCTAGTATAAAAAAAAAAAAAAAAAAAAAAATTTCCGCTGCATTTCGTCAAGTAAATAAGTAAGTTAACTAAGATAAGTAAGTATGTATGTTAAGGTAACGGCCTGTGTTAGGCAGGTCGTTACACTAACGGTGGAACCAGTCTATTGTTTAAGTAAGGACACAGAGACACTAAAGATAAAGTTTTTGGGAGACTAATAAAAGTATTATTAACTTTTTGTGCTACAAAATGAGAAACCTGTAACATTTTTAAAGATAAAATTGAAACAAGAGTGTAAAAAAAAAAAAAAAAAAAAAACGGAGAGCAGAATTTGATAATTATCTGCATTTCGAAGTCTCAAGAAAACGTTATTTTCAAAGTACATGTATTATAATTATCAATTTGCTCAGGGCACGTGGTACTCATGTTTCTTATAAATTTTGCAAACAATCACTTTCGGTGGTCCCTCTTTTGTCGTGAGGAAAACTAAAGTAGTTGTTAATAAAGCACGTTTGGCAATTTGGATAATTAGATGAAAGATTGGACATTTAACTTTAGCCTCTGTGGTGTTATTCTTTTGTTAAACAGGGCTTTGCTTGTCATTTTCCCAGATATTTGTATTTTTCCCGATGGGGCCTATCTGACGCTCTAATCCTATATTCCTATCATGTACCCTTTCGATTGCTATATTTGGATCTAAATTTTTCAAATCAAGTTAAATCTAAATCTAAATTTTTAATTTTCATGAATTCATATGGCACTTATTTTTCTCTGATCACTCAAAAACACATTTCCACATACTCAATTTGAATATAAAAACTCAACTTTAACTTATGATCTAAACAAATAATTCATTTTCTTCTTCCTAGGATTTTGCCTCCTGAGTTTTGCTTGAAAAGGTTTCTAAGAAGGCTTAACTTATAGCTTGCAATAGTTGTAGGTATATTTTAATGGTAATTTTATACTTAACCACACCAACTTGGTTTTTTGACACAAAAAGAACCATAAGAAACACTACAGGAAAATACACCTGTCACAACCAAATTTTTTTCGACCAAAAAATTTGGTTTTGTTGCAAAAAATTTGGTTGTAAAAGATAGCTCGTTGCGACCAAGATTTGAGTCGCAAAAAAAATTTTGGTTGCCTTTGACATTACATTGCAACCATGTTTTTCTGCAACTAAATATTTGGTTGCAAAAAAACATATTTGTTGTGACCAATTAATTCTTGGTTGCAAAAAGCTTGGCACCAATGAGCAAAAAAAAAGAGGGTGAACAAACATTCTCTTTTTTGGTCCAAATTGCAAAAGGTCTTATCATTTTAGCAAGTAAAATGTTTAGAAATGTTGGTGGCAGAATGTGGTACATTTTCTTTTGCTAATTACAGCGACCAAAACAATGATCGTAAAAAGCTTTTTAACTTATTTTAGAACAATTATATATCCTTAAAAGAATAAATTTCACTTTTTTCCCCCAAACTTTAGACCTTGTCATAAAATATCCCTCCAAGTTCAATACATAACAGTCTTTTCCCTTGATTTGTGAAAAAATTTACAAATTTCTCCTCTCAATTAAATTTTTTACCAAAAAAAAAATGCATGTAACACTCGTTAGAAGCATGAATTAGCGGGTATTAAGTGTGAAATTAGGAAGTGGTTATTTGTTAGTAGATTTTGTTACCCTTATTAAATGTGAAGTTACGAAACTACCCATAAGAGAGATGTTAGCCATATATTTACTCTTTTAACCTAATTATTAGGGTATTTTTGTAATTTCACAGTTAACACCCCCAACTCATGCTTCCAACAAGTGTTAAATGTGCATTTTTTATCAAAAATTTAATTAAAGGAGAAATTCGTAATCTCTTTCACAATTCAATGGGAAAAACTGTTCCATATTGAAATTCAAAGACAAGACCCAAAATTTAGGGGAAAATATTGAAATTTGTCCTTCCAAAAAAGATAATGTTAACTTAAATAACTAATTAATTAAAGATAACCAAAGAGGATTAAAATCAATGTTTATAAAAAATAATAATTTTAAAAAATGATGCTCTTGATTACATCCCGTTCAACTTTTCAAAGAGTTGTTTTCCCGACTATGAATTACAACATTTTTCTTTAAAGGTCATTAATGGATAATTAGGATGGCTTTTTATTTTGATATGTCGTAGCAAAATGTCATAAAATGTAAAAACATTTAAATTAATTAATGCTGTAGCTTTTCTAAGGTAATTTTTATTAAACATTAAAATGTCATAAAATATTTTAATTAAAATTAAAATGTCATATTGTAGCTTTTCTAAGGTAATTTTTATTAAACATTGTAAAAACATTAAAATTAATTAATATTTTATCACGTTTCAAACTAAAGTAGTTTTTGAATAGTTCTTGAAATTTTTGAGCAAGTATTGTAGTCATAAGCTAGGAGGATAGAAACTTAAAGAAAGCTATGCTATCTACAGTAGAACTAAATATATTTAACTAATAGAAATGATGGTTACCCCGTGAAAATTTTAATCGGGGACGGCTATAATATTTCCAAGGAAGATTATACTCAATTAAAACCTCATCACAAGCAACACATTGACGTTTCCACACCTGCAAAACCAATTGCCAACGAGCAACGTAGATTTTCCATCGGACAAAGCCCGGGCTTTACCAACGAACACATTTACTCGGCAAAGTGTAATCAAACGAAGAAGTTTGGAACACCCACTGAAGTTTTCAAGCTTTCACTGACAAAAGTTTTTTCTTCTGAGACCCAGTTTTATTTTTTAAAATTTTTTTAGAATAATTAACTATTACTATAACTAAAATATTTAAGAGGTTAAACATATAAATATAGGATATGTAAATCGAGCATGAGCCATTAATCAAATTCTAGTTCTAGGAGAAAAATGTGCTAAAGTTCCATGGTGTCCCAGTTCCTACACAATTCATAAATTTGTTCAAACATGAGCAGAGTTTCAAAAATCAACCTATATAAACTAAATAATAGCGAGCTTCTATAAAATCAATGCAGAATGAACCCCAAAAAAAAAAAAGTTTTAATTAATCATGTCGTATCCAATCAAAAGATGTATGGTAATTTTTAAATAATTACCCAGGCAATGAGCTTAATACTGAAAGGTACAATATCTAGCAAAAGATTCCATGAAATTTATAAGAATAAGAAACAAGTAAGATTGAATCTAATAAAAGAGGACGAAATTAATGATATGTGATTGTATTTCTGTACTTTTTTGTTTTCTGTTGCTGAACTTTGGAAGCATCTTAGTCGTCTTCACATTCGGGCATGCATACAACGATGGAGATCTTTTAATCATGTTTGAATTTCCAACAAACATGTAACGTTCCGAGATTCAAAAGACAGGACGGACAAAGAACATTTAACTAGCCCATGCAGTACTTTAGAATTAATTATTAAACCAAACTGCTTTGTCCCTTCACCAATTATTAGATAAAAAGAAAAGATCCACCTTCTGAACAAGAAGACCAGAGCAAAAGATAGAAAAAGTTATCATGGATCAAACTCTTGGCTTTTAATAAATTTGATAATTTTAGTGGAATTCTTCAATTCAAATAACATCAAATGTTTAAAATTGAAATTATTTCAGAGGTACGAGAATCTTACACTTTCGATATTTGATCTCTTGTGAGAGGATCCTGAACCTTGTGAGCAAGGCATGATATGTTAAGTTAGAAGACCTTGTGTTACTCTGGAAAATGGATTCATAGTGAACTCAGAACGTGTAATAATGCAAATATATCCGGTTGAGAAAGTCTACAAAATATAGCTTTAATTCAGTAACTTCTATAGGTGACTCATATTACTTGTTTTACTGACAGAAACCTCACAAATAATCAAAATAAAGGTTTTAAATGCATCTGATCCATATACAATTAATAATGATAATAATAAAAATAATAATAAAGTCAATATTACCTGGCACCTGCATCCAAGTTGGTGATTATGCTAATTTCTTATTTTTTCAGGTAAAGGTAAACGCATGGCATCCAATCTTAAACTACACATTCATGGAAAACCACACGAAAGTGTCTTGGGATCAGCAAAGAGTCAATCAACATAAGTACCATGGAACATTTGAATATTGAAAAAAGATTAATCTTTCGGCAGTCACTAATCTATGTCAACCTGTCCAAATGCATATCAAGACACAGAAAAGTAAAAGAGACGTTGCAGACCAAAGTTCTGCAGGATGACTTTGCATATATTTTCAGCAGGCCAATGAAACGAGCAACCTTTGAAAGTGTCTGAATACTCAACCACAAACTAAGTGATATTCATTAAAAAAAAAAAAAAATTTAAATGATTCGATAATATTCCCTCAAATTGCTGGAGACACACACCAAAAAAAAAGAAAAAAAGGATCAACTTTTCAGATTATATAAGTTAGCAAGTCAACTTGGCATGAACAGAAAGGGCGTAACTTGTAACCTCTAAAATGGAGGTTTTTTTTTTTTTTTTTTTTTTTTTTTTTTTTTTTTCACTGCACGAGAAAAGCTGTAGGGAAAATCATGAAGCAAACACCGGCATCTATAGTAAGCATTATCTTAACACAAGAACACAAATTTCTTCTTACATGTGAAAAGCTTTGCTGAAGAATCTGACGATAAACTATGTTTCCAGTAAGCATTGGAGTCAACCTTGAAGAGACCAAAAAACCAAATTAAGCACATTATCTGCTTTCAAAATGCCAAAGTTTGCAACTCACATCAAAAAGCATTTTACAATAAGAACATTTATTTCAAAACAAGAAAATTACAAAAAATCAGACAAACAGCTTGAATGCATTTTGCAACCAAAAAAAAAAAAAAAAAAGAACAACAAACAAAAAACAAAACAAAAGAAAAATAAAAAATAAACAAAACAAGACCAAATAAAAAATAAACAAACAGGTGGACAAATATTCAAGACAAACTGTCAAAAGTTTTGACGAAGCAAATTAGCTAATACAAATGTCAAACGTTAGGACTCCTAAATGAAACGAAACTGTTGGCAAACGTTGATGGATAGAAGGAAAATTTTGTAATTTTACTTCCTTATATTAGTATCAAATTATTCCCATAAAAAATCCATACATTTGTAAGAAAACCAATCTTGATAGAACCCATTTTTCGTTCACTTTTCCTTTCTAACTAAATTTCTTTCCTGCCAAACACCTCAAGTTATAAATTTCCATCTCAAAGTCCATAAGGTTTTCTTTGCCTCCACCGTTCATTCATACCAAACAGAGACTTTGGATCGTAGAAAAACATTTTCCGGGAAGGGTCATTTCTAAAATGTTTATTAGCTACATGACCAAAAAAAAATTCCGTCAGAATATGTTTTAAGCAGAATTCTTTTAGGATCTTAAAAGAATTCAAGTTTTTTTCGCTGCACAGAAAAATAATTGGGCAGAATCCTTTGAGGACTCACTCCACGTGTCAAACAACATCACTATGTGACTAATTGAATTTCATATACAATCTCTCTAATGTGTCGGCCCTTCTTCTAGGCCACTTAAGCACTTGGTTAAGACCCCAAAAATTTTTCTTAGAATACCTATAATGTTAGTATTATCACTTTTTAAAAATTGATAATGATTTTTTTAAAAAGAAAATTCTATCAAGTAGTAAGAGAAATGTAATGAAGTCAAGTGAGGAAACAATTGGAGAAAAAAAATATATATGGATCTAGAAAATGATGAAGTGATTGCACCCAAAAAAAAAAAAACACAATAACAATGACAATAAAACGTGTTATTTTGTAGTAGTAATTAAAGAAGATCAAAACCAAATGATAATATGAAATAAAAATACAAACTTCAGATAATGTTTATTTAATTGATGTGTCTATACATGTTTACAATATGGAAAAGAGGGGGAAAATCTCGATAAAAAGCTAAGAGATTTATTAGTGAAAAAAGACCTCGTTTAGAATTTTTGGTCGAGGCCCAAAAATATTTTGGGACGACCTGGTCTACTCACGATCTACAAAATGGAAGGTAATGTTTACCCTACCAAAAATATGTGGACAATATTTCAGAAGTCCCAGGGCGAAAGGGGAAGATGATAAACCAAAATAATGAATTTCACGGCTATATTGGAGCATGCAAATTGATGTTCTCTTTAGTAGACAACTTGAGTTTGACAGCTTGTTTGGCAGAGGGAGGTAGAGATGAGAAAAGTATGATAGAAGAGACGAGGGCATTATGGTCTATTCAAATTTGTTTGTAGTTTGACTTGTTGGCCATCCTTCATTGGATGGCTTGAATGGCATTATGCCATATATGCAGAGTGGGACTCGTGGCGTGGCAGTCTTCTCAATAATTACATATTTGACACGAAATGGTTTTAGCCGCTTTTGGGGTTGCCATAAAAGGAAAGTTTTGTCAACCACGCATGATGTTTTATGAAGATGAAGATACAGCTAAAGGTTTTATTGATATACGCCCTAACGGTGGAATGAATACAATATAGATGGATATCGCTCTCTCGATTTGAAGTAGTTACTCCATTTATGTATTTCTTTTTTTTTCTTATTTTAGTCTTTTTATAAATTTTTTTAATCCCAGAGTTAATTCAAAATGTATTGTTCATAATGACCTGCCTTACGTAGGCTGTTATTATACGTACTTTACTTAATTACTTAGGGAGTGTTTGTTTACTATTTTATTTTAAACTAAATTGTACTTTTTTCATCATGATTTTTGTCTTTTTCTGAACAAGATTTTTTATCTTTTCTGAAAAAGTTTTTTGTCTTTTATGAAAAATTATTATTGAAACTTAAAAATCTTAAACTAAACTCATTCACCAAACACCCTCTTAAATTACTTAACCTTAGAAAATACTAAATTTTTTTTTTTTAACATTCTAACCTCAGACTTATATATAGGTATATATGTTTAATCAAGTATTGATGTTTCAAAACATCTTAGCACATTTACAAATTATATTAAATACTAGATACCCATATTGTTAAATTAACAAAACATAATAGAAACATTTTTCCAAAACACGTAGTGGTGTCCAACCCAAAGTTTCACAGTCTGTCATGCCATCCTCCACAGTCTTGTATCATACATCACCGGTAGGTTGTTTACCTACAGCATAAACATAATTATGAGCTTTCGCCCAGGAAGTACGACAAATATTTCTGGTAAAAGAATGCATAAACTAATTATGCGTTCTTAAAATTAAATCAATTATGCTTTCTTAGGTTAGCATTTTTTTGGGTCCCTTACATAACATGAGTGTAAGTACTATGGCATGCAGTCATGGAGTGGTTAGGACAATCAGTCCAATCCAACTCAAACCATGGACCAAATCCACCCTCGTGGCACGTCGGTATGACATGAGGAAACTTACTTACTATCATACTTGAAAACAGTTACTTACTTGAAAACAGTTTCTTTTTTTAAAACAGTTTTTTGCTTGAAAATAGTTTATTAAAAACAATTTCTTGAAAATAGTTTTTTACTTGAAACTTGATCTTATTCTTACCATGTGATTTATCATTAGTGAACATGCTTTTATAATGCCACAACATAGAACATAATACATATGCATTGCAAATATTAATGCATGAGCTTTGAAAAATATGCAAAGCAGCAAAATATTTTGCCTATGCTGTAGGCAGAGTTGTACTTACAAGTTTTCCTACACTCTCGGTCTATTGTCCCAACAAGGTACGATAATAGTTTATACTCCTGTTTTCAAACCAAGCATAAGAATCATTCTACCACATAACTCGACAAATCATAACATACAATGTTGGTATCCAATCTAATTATCATCAGTAATCATGGATATAAACCTTATCATAACAACTTGGTATCCTATCCGACTACCATAGGTAACCAAAAATACAAAGCCCAACATAATAAATCAGTATACTATCCGATTACTATTTGCAATAGAATTGTTTTCATATTTTCAAGTAACTTGGGATTACTTCATTTTTAATTTTCCTTTTTATCAAAACTACCTTGCTTTCTTAGAAAACACCTTGGTTTCATAAATACTTGAAATTGCCTTTAAATGTAATAACCAACCGTTTTGCAACTTTATGATTTCCTTTTTAAGGAATCAAAGTTTGTAATCTCTGTGTTTATGTGAAATGCTTGATCTAAGTTATCAGAGCATTTTTGAGTCCTTGTAATGTTTTGAGATTCAATTATAAGTTATTCATGCAAGTATGAGCCTTGTTCGGAAAAAGGTGCAATTAGGGTTTATGAATCCTATGTCGGTCAATGTTTGACTGAAATAACCTAAGGTAAGGTTAAAACGGTGCTACAGTATAATTAGCAGTATGAAAATTATACTGTGAAAGACCGTCATTATGTATGAAAAAGTAAGAATAAGGTATGAGATCACTGTAGGAAAATCAAGCACAATATTCAGAGCAATAAGAACTAAGCGGTTTTAAGTTCTAAGAGAATAGGCAAATGGTGCCTAATGAGAGGACACCTCATTCTTGAATACGAATGGATAATCATTGGAGAAATTTTTGGCCACTAAGCATTCCTTAAGAACGGCCACCTCATAGGGACCAAAATGTAAATATTTTATTTTTAGGGGCCAATATGCAATTTTAAGAAAATTGAGTAAGTGTGGATTTTTAGAAAATTAAGAAAGCATTAAGAGAATGACTAAGCAAGGATTTGGAAGCCAAATGCCTCTTTTAGAACCGGCCACCTCACAAGGACTTATGTGCAAAATATTTTATATTTTATGGACTAAAGTACAAATATTCTTATCTTTAGGGGCCAATGTGCAAATTTGAGAAAGTGTGTGATTATAGATAAGTATGAAAAATTTTAAAGGATGGATTTTCTAACTAGGACTTTAAATTCAACTAGATTAAGAATGGATTACAAGCTTGGTTAACTTGGTTGGAAACCAAGGAAATGAGTTAGGGTTTGGTGAATCAAAATTTACCTAACCATGTTCTTCCACATGGACTCTCTAGAATCGGCCACCTCATGGTTCTATGACTAAATATTTTATTTTTAAGGATCATTATGCAAATTATGAAAATTTGAAGTTCATTAGAACTTGACACCTCACATGTTTAGCCTTGCTAAGTAAGCATTGTAGCCTTGCTTACTTGGCTTTGTGTTGGGTTTCAATGTCCCTTTACTTTGCATACCATAGCCGGCCACCACAAGGAAAAGACACCTCATGCTACTAGTTTTGATGAGCAAACTCCTAGCCTTGCTCACTTGGCTAGCTAAGATATGCACACCATGGCCGGCCACCACAAGGAGAAGACACCTCATGCTTCTAGCCTTAATGAGCAAGCCCCTTAGCCTTGCTTACTTGGCTAGTTTAGACAAGCTTGGCCGGCCAACACATAAGGGTTCTTTAGCAAAGATTTTACTCTTGAGGATCAATAGGCAATTTAGAAATAAGAATTTTTCCTAAAATTTTTAGGATTGACAAGTGGCATTGCTAGCTTTGATGAGTAAGCTTGCTAGCCTTGCTTACTTGACTAGCTAGAGCAAGCATGATTCCCCACATATGGCCGGCCACCACAAGGAAGAGACATGTCATGCTTCTAGCCTTGATGAGTAACCGTCTAGCCTTGCTTATTTGGCTATCTAGGTCAAGCATGGCCAGCCACTACATGGGACCTATGAGCAAAAATTGTGCTCCTAAAGATCATTGTGCAATTCAAGAAATAAGTGATTTCACCTATAAATAGGTGGAAGTAAAATCACTTTAAGAACTTTTAGTGAAACTCAAAGTTGTGCAGCTCATCTCCATAACCTTTTCCCCTAAGAGCCGAACATAGAAAGAAAAGAAAAAGAGAAGAAAAGTGAGCAAGAGTGAGGGACAGTTTTGGAGTTAGGAGTGAGGAAAACTTTTCAACCATAGCTTAGATCCACCTTCTTGAAGTTTGAGGGAAACCTTTTACTCTCTAGTTCTTCAATCAAGTTTTGGGTTTAAGATTTAAGTGTATTTATATGTTAGAAATGTATGAGCATAAGCTCACTTTTTAATTTCATACACTAGGGTTTTTGATAGGTGCTTGATTTTGCTTAATTAAGAGTTGGTGATCTCTAGTCATGATTTGATGTAAGTATATGATTTTTGAGTTAGAGGTTAGTTGGCTGGGAGAATGCCTATTACCTGTTTACTATATGTCTGTTTATGCTCAAAAAAGATATCTTATGATTGAATAAGAAAAAGGATGTGTTATGTTGCAATTAGGGTTTGTGAAAACCCTAAAAACCCTAAATTGGTATGGATCACCATTTGGGATTGCACAAAGATGATATGGGTAAGAAATGAATTTATGATCACAAAAGTATTATGAAACACCCTGCATGCTAGTTATAGACTCACTGTTTTAACCGTTCGAGTTAGTACGTACGTAATTTTACATAAGAGCTCGTTTGATTGGAATCTGCCACTTTCGGATTTAAATGGACAGTTTTCTAGAAACAAGATATTGAAGCCCTTAGAGGCCGAATTTGGAAAAAGTCAAAACTGCAAAGTTGTAGGGGATGAAAAATTCTAGGGGCTAGCATGGACCGTTTTTAAAAATAAGGCTCCTAAGGCCTTCGTTTTTATCAAAACCCGAGACCAATCTTTAGGGTTAGTAAAGATGGTCAAAAATTTTCTAAAGAAGAAACAAGCAGGTTAGAGGCAGATTGAAAGTTTTGACCAAAAACAAAAGTTTTAGATTTTGATGTTGTCTACAACTTTCATGAAGGAAATTTTATGAAATTCAAAACAGATTTTAAAGAAAATACTAGATTTCCAAGACTGTGCAGGTTATGGTCAATTTCCATGCAAGATTTTCAAAATAGGCAAGTCCTACTCACACACTAATCTAATAAACTTGGATTAAGTTAGTTAAATGCAAGTTGAATCATAAAAAGATAGAATGATTCTTATATCATGATTTTTCTGGAAGTAGGAGGATAACCTGTTACCGTGTTTTGGCGGAACACAAGATTAAGGATTTAGCATAAGTGGTAAGTACAATTCCGCCTACAGTATAGACAAAAAATATTTTCACTGCTTGTTTATTTTCAAGCTCATGCATAAATATTGAAGTGCATATGATTATTGTAGCATCATGAAGCATGCTCACTAATACTAAATCATTTGGTAAGAATGAGAACCCAGTTTCAAGTAAGAAACTGCTTAAAAGCATTAAAAGATTTCAAGTATGAAATGATTTTTCAAGTATGTAAGAACAAGTTTTCAAGTATGATATGAAACAAGTTTTCTCGTGTCGTACCGACCTACACTAGGTCAGGTTTGGTCCATGATTTGAGTTGGACAGGGCTGACCGCCCCAACCACTCCATGACTGTGCGCCACGGTACGTACACTTATGTTATGTAAGGGCCCTAAAAATTATGTTAAGATAAAAAAGCACAACGAAAGCATAAATAGTTCATGCATTATGATTTATGAAATGTTTTGCGGTTAATAGTTATACTTGTTGAGCGAAAGTTCATGACTTACGTCTATGTTGTAAGTAAGCAACTTATCGGCAATCCTTCATACAAGACGGTGGAGCTTGGTATGGTGAATTGTGAAACTTGGGATGGAGTCCGCTACATGTTTCGAATTATAATATTTATGATAATCATAATATTATGTACATACTTATATATATATGATACTCAAGTACTTCTTCAGAAAGAATGTGCAATATGTATATGTAAATAGGTTAACCTTCCAAGTTGTTAAAAAAAAAAAATTATTCTGTACTTCCACTGAGGTAAGATAAGCTAAGTAATGATGTAAAATAAGTATGGTAACGGCCTACGTAAGGTGGGTCGTTACATTAAAAATCATTTGTGAAGTTTTAAATGGATCTAAAACCTTTTAAAACCGTTTTTTGTAAAATCATAGTTCCTTTTGAACAGAAATCATAAAATTGTAAAAATTCTGAACATAACTTTTTTTTTTTTAATTTGGTTGCCAGTACATGTGCAGGAATTTCCTGTATTATATATAGTTTAAAAAATTCAGTTTTATCTTTAAATCAGTTTAGATTTGAAAAAGTTTTCTTCACAAAAATTATAGATCTCATCAAAATCTACAACTTTCGTTTTTTGTCCGAAACTTAATTCTGCCATTAACTTGCTCATTTTTCCTTTTGAAACATACTAGCCGTGCATAGTGCCTGGACTGGTCAGGTTTTAAAATTCATTAAAAAAAAAAAAACAAAAACAAAAGGCATTTGGAGCCAGTTTTTCAAAAATTGTCCATGATACCCCCTAGGGATTTCCATTTTCTACAACTTTGTAATTATAACTTTTTCTAAATTCAGCCTCTAAGGGGCTCAAAATTAGGTTTTTAGAAAACTGTCTGATTTATTTTTGAAAACTAGCAGTTTGTATTTTGTTGGTTTTCATTTATAAATTCACACACATTACCTCAAATAATGAATTTCACGGCAATATGTTTGAACCCAAGTTACGCTTCTGGGATCTTTGAGTAGATTGTTGTTTGGAAGGCAAAAGAACATGAGTGAGCCCACTTTATATGTTCAAATTAGACTTTCAGCCTACTTGGGAGGCCTAAGACACAATGGGAAGATGATCAACCAAAAATGAATTTCACAGCAATATTGAAGCATGCAAATTGACATTTTGTTTTGTAGACAAACCAACTTTGACAGTCTATTTGGCATAGAGAGAGAGAGAGAGAGAGAGATGACAGAGAAAGAGTATGATAGATGAGATGGGTGCATTATGGTCAATCTAAATTTTGTTTTAGTTTGACTTCTTGACCATCCTTCAATTGTTGACATTCCTGTCACTTTCAATTTTCTTATGCCCGTTTAGGGGGACATCTATAGATGATGTTTTAGATATTGGTTTAGAAATATATAATTGGTGGGAAAACTTTTGAAAAAATTCTGTGATAATATAGAAAATAATACAAAAATTTGATATGTGTTCAGAAAAATATATATATATTTGCAAAATAAATCTTATTTTATTTGTCCTACTCTTACAAGTATTTTTACATAAAAATCATCTCATTTCAATTTGAAATGAGAAAATTATGAGCTTTTAAAGTTTGAGTTTTTTTAAAGATGAAAGAGAAAAAAGTTTGATGTAAAGTTGCGATTTTGAAATCTATATAGTGTTTTATCATCTGGAGATGCCGCTCCAAGCGGACCCGTATTCCCAAGCCTCTCAATAATTACGTATTTGACATCGAATGATTTTATTAGCCCTCGTTTTAGGGGTTGACATAGAAGGAAAAATTTTAAAACCATGCGTGATGTTTTATAATGGTGTGGAAGAAAGTAAAGGTTTGATTGATATTTCCTCTAATGGTAGAATTAATAAAATATAGATGGGGTTATCGCTCTCTTGACTAAGTATTATTCCAACAAAATATATACTACTATTTTGACTCTTTTTTTCTTATTTTAGTCTCCCTATAAATTCTTTTCTCTATGAATTTTTTTAATCCCAAAATTTGTTTGAAATATATTATTAGGGTCATTTTCACTTTGTCTCGTAAATTTTAAAACTCATCACTTTACCCATTGAACTTTAAATTTAACCAGTTAACCCCTCTAACAAAATTACATACAGTCAGAAATAAAAGGAAAAAAAAATGAGAATTAGGCTTAATAAACCTATTCTGTTAGGATTTCTTTCAAAAAAAAAAAAAAAAGAAAAGAAAAAAGACCATGTAACTGCACAATTAACTTACTTTTTTCTAACTTTTAAATTGAAATTCTGATATGAGGGATTAAATGATGTTAAATTCAAAGTTCAGAGAGTAAAGTGAGAGTTTTAAAAGTTCAAAAACAAAACTAAGAAAAATCCTAAAATTTTCATTGACATCATTTGTTTTCGATTAATTTACTCAATTTCCCTCAACAAATTTTCTGATTTCATCTCTGGGTATACAATATACTATACGAGTATATATGACAAAATATTCAGCTAAAAAAGCAAATTAACGATGAGAACCCCAAAAGGAAAAAAGTACCTACTCCCTACTTGAACAATTACGCGCCACCTCAAGAACCAAATATAATTTGCAAATTGCGGAAAATATAACGATTAAAAAATTATGCACGGTGTTTAATTTAATTTTTGAAATAGTATAATTTGTTAAAAGTCATAAGTGGGGGAGAGCATTAGGAATTATCAATGAAGTTGGCAGAGGAGATTTGAACAAAGCCGACTTCAATAGCACCAAAAAAAATTGTATTGCAACTATTATTTAAGGACCATATTATTCGAGCAATTGGATGCAGCTTAAAATTCAAATAGTAAAGAAGAAAAAGAAATGAACGTAAAGCACACAACAAACAACGGAGTTTTATTCATTTGAATTCATAAGTCGTCGTACCTGTCATAAAAGACAATTTTATTTAAAAGATACAAAATGAGAATACTAATAAAGACGCAAACGAGGACCGCTAATCGTGACTGTTTTAATGCGAAAGAAGAGCCGGAATGCTTTGTTCGTCGGTGAAGAAATTAGTTGGATCAACTCTGGTCTTCACATGAGCCAACTTGTAGAAATTATTCTTGAAATACTTGGTACCCCAAATGCTTGCTTGTGCAATATTGTCATAAGTACTTGTGGTGTCACCCTCGTTGTTATCCACTCCAATGTCGAGGTCTCGGAAGTTGAAATAAGTAGCCCTAGGGTTTTTTGAGACGTAGGGAGTCATGTAATCGTAAAGCTTTCTTATCCAACTTATATGAATTTTAGACGCTGTAATATTCGCAGCGTCTTCATCCCAATCCACGTAATAACGAACGTTGTAGAGGTTCCCAGCTCGATGTGGATATGGGATCGAGGATTCTGAAATCTCGTTCAATTTCCCTCCGGAAGGATAAAGTGCGATCCAACCTCTTCCGACCGCTTCTTCATACAACATTCCCAACATTCCTTCCAACGCGTCCTCCGGAATAGGTTCTTCAACATAATCGGATTTTGCTTTGAAAGAGCCTATATGGAAATTAGGTTTCCTAGTCAGTAGAACGTCCAAGGATTCTCCATCTCTGAATTCGTTGTGATAGACGAAGGATTCGACCCAACTCATTTCAGTGCACTCCTGTCTTAGCAAACCCAATTCGGGAAATTCCTTTTCCATCAGTTGAAGGAGCTTGTCCACCCCGCCATGGAACGTGGCCTGGAAGGAAGCTTCTAGAACAATTTTCTCATTCCCTTCTTTGTCAATAGAACTCGCAGTTCGGAATGAGAGAAAGATGTTTAGATCCTCATCGACTTTGTCAGCTCTGCTTTGCCACCAATAAACGAGCTTCTTTGTTGTGTCGTGCTCGAAATTCCTCTTGACATCAAACACGGTCACTGTCGATGGAACATCAACTAGTTGAAGCTTCCATGCAATGACAATTCCAAAGCTTGCTGCTCCACCACCGCGTATGGCCCAAAACAAATCTTCCCCCATGGATTTCCTATCAAGAATTCTTCCCTCAGCGTCGATGATCACGGCGTCAACAATATTATCAGCTGCGAGGCCATGTTTTCGCGACAAAAAACCGTAGCCTCCTCCACTAAAGTGTCCACCAACACCGACAGTGTGGCAAGCGCCGGCAGGGAAGCCAAGGTTTTCACTTCTCTCGGCAATCCTATAATAAAGTTCACCTAGCGTAGCTCCAGCTTGAACCCATGCAGATTTTCTCTCCACATCTACGCTAACCGAACTTAGGTTTATCATGTCAATCACGACAAACGGGACATTATTATTGGACACGGAAGAAAGGCCCTCGTAATCATGGCCGCCGCTTCTTGTTCTGATTTGCACGCCATGTTTCTTGGAGCAATAAACAACGGCTTGAACTTGGGAGACATGAACCGGCGTGACGATGGCGAATGGTTTTGGTGTTGAAGGCGAAGAAAAACGGGGGTTTTGTATGGTTGCATTTAGCGTAGTGTAGTATGATGGATCGTTTGGAGTGTGGACAACAGGTTTAGAAGTGGTGGTAGAGTTGGATGAACTGGCCATGCAGTGAAGAAAATCATTTGGAATACGGAAAATGGGTTTAGAAGTGGCCATGCGGACAAGAAAGTGTTGATCATGAGTGTGATCATAAACAAATGAAAAAAAAAGTATGAGAATTGCGGCATAGGACGAAGAAACTGCCAAGTATTTCATTTTTTTTTTCTCTTATATAATATGTGAAATTATAAAAGAAACTGAGTAAAATGATCAGGTTTGTTTTGGGATATTGTGAGATTGAAAGGATAGTAGTTTGCCTCTTTTATAGGTATTAAGAGAATGTTGGTGTTCTTTTGATGACTTTTGGGTGGTTGTTGTACAAAATTCGTTTCTTTCTTTCTTTCCTTTTTTGGTCTATTATAGAAGCTTACTAGTATTCGGATTTTTTTAACTTCTTGTACAAATTAGTCAAGAAATCATTTGTTGATTTGGCATATCTTTGTATTTCTTCTTTTCGACGTTCATCATGACAACAAAACAAAAAATCCAATGGATACAGAAACATCTAATATTTATGTTCCACGTATTATGATTAATAGTGAACATGAAAAGTAATAAATGAATAATATATATGTTCCCCACATTTCAATACTGGTGAACCGTTTCAAAAGCGAAACTAACACCTCCAGGTTCTAGACTCTACTGTATTTTTTTTTTCTTTTTTTCTGATATTTAATAACATGTAGGATGAGAGAACAGTGAAGTCACTAAAGTGGTGCCAACCTAGTCGGATGTATTGGTGTATGTACTAATTTTGATCACCGTCATTGAGCGGCAGAACTAGCATATTGTTTCAGTAGCGGCGTACACTAAAGGATAAAGTTTTTAGGGGATTTATATAGGTATAAACAATTTTTAGTGAGGGAAAATGAGAAAATATAAAGTTTTTAAAAGTAAAATTGTTAAAAAAGAAAAGTCCACTAGGATAAAAGCCCCTACTCGATCATTAATAGCTTCACCACCGCTGTCTTTTATATAAAATATATATATATATATTGATATCAACCAATCTGAAACTAAATTCGCTATTTATGGTTGGTAGTAACACAGGCAAATGCATAGTCCTCAAACTTTTTTGATCATTTATTTTAATTGTACGAGGCATATAGCTCATATTTATTGAAGAGAAACAAAAACACTCATATGTTTTTAACATAAGAGCTACAATCAAAGCATGTTCACGCCTAACTGCTGAGCTAGTCCCAGCAAGATATCAAACTTCCTTCTCGTAATTGAATTTTCAGCGACAATTTAGCGCCCTGAAAATCTTAACCGAATACGTTTACATTATGATATTATACATCTGTAATTACTAAAAAGACAGAAAAGCTAGAAAAAATCCAAGTCCTTGCTAAAACCGACTTTACAATGGTGAGAATTATAATTTGGTAATTCCCACAGTGCTAAAGAGGTTTTAAAACTTAAAGTGCTCAATAATAATACAACAAAGAGAAGTTACGAACAAATATCACTACAACAAACTGATCGCCGCAAAAAACCACAACGTCATCGCAAAAAATTTATTTGCAAGGACATGTCGTTGCTTCCCGGTCATCACAAAAACATGGTCACAAATAATTTATTTACGATGACAATTGTTGCTTTTTATTCATTGTAATTAGTTAATCGAATTTTTCGTTATTGGTAACTTGGCATCGATTATTCGCGACCATATAGTATTTAAAAATGTTGTCACAATTAGTTTGCTAGATAATAACGTGGACAATATTATTTGTGACGTCATTTTTCAACATGACATCACAAATGATTATTTTTTGCTTAAATAAATAATCATATGCGACGACATGTCGCAAATAATTTTTTTATAGGTCAATATTTACGATGACATTTCGTGGCAAATAATAACTTTTATTTTTTTAATATATTAGATAATAATATATAGAATTATTATTTATTAAAAATCAAATTTGACATAAACATAACTGATCAGATAATAATATTCAAATTTTAAATGAAATTAATATTAATCGTTAAGATAACTAATAACAGCTTGTATAATTGATAAAATTAAACACAACAAAAATAATGTACTAGCGGTCGGGATAAATAAGCATGAAAAATACAAAAACATAAAAGAAGTATCAATAATAAAACTAATCCCCTAAGCTCGCAGCATCATCATCATCTTCGTCTTCTTGCTCAGATGGGGAGAAGAGGCAAGTTCTTCAGGAGGAGCAACCGGCTAGAATGTGAAGTTAGGATTAATTTGGGACATAGCTTGCATCATCCTCGTCATCTGGTTCTCGTACATCCTCATTTGATATTAATTTAGGAGTACAGATCTGTTATCTTATTTAACTATCACATCATTGAAATATTGATAACTCAACATAATTGTCACATCAGCTTTTTATTTTTATTTTTTTTTCACTCTTAATTTCTCCAAACGTCTGTTAACAAACGGAAGAAAATGAAAGGGAACATCAAAGGCCACAGCTATTATGAAGGAGACGATGTCAAGCGTACTAACACTGAGGGCTTGACTTGTCAGATGAATAAGCAAAAAATAAACAATAAACAACTACAAACCATTTAACTCTTTTTTTTTTTGTCTCCTTTCAGGCAAAGTAGAAAATGATTACCTACCATAATAGGACTGAAAAATCTACAAATTCAGACTTTTCTTTTCCTTTTTCTTTTTTTTTTGGTTGAATCTACATAAAACTTCAATTTGTAAGAGCATCACATAAAACAACACAAGGAGAGAGAGTACTTACATGAAAAGAAAATATCGATGGAGGAAAAAAAAAACATCTAATACTAGCATACGTTTAGTGCTAAGGTTTGAATTATAGAATTTAGGTTTGGATTGATTGTTCATTATCGAGGAGTTTAAATTGCTTGAGCTAAGATGTGTAAAAACTTGAAATTATGTGTTCTGAAAAAAAAAAATCAATATGGAGCTTGTCTTGTTCATCTCAAAATTTTATGCAATTTAAAATGTGTTCTAAAATTTTATATAAAATCATTTCATTCGGACTTGTCTATGCAAAGTTATGGACTTTTAAAATTTGAATTATAAAACTGTGTTAATAATAAAGCTGAAATAAAAAGATGAAAATTAATTTGTAATTTTAGGGTTTCGATTGTAATACCAAACACATGCTAAGACAATTCAATATTCTACCTTATAAAAGTCAAAACAAAGAAAAATTCATATCCAAAAAAAAAAAAAAGAATCAATTAATGTAGAAATAAAAGAAATATTGAACAAAGCTCTCACGTCTTTGCGTATAAATATACTTAGAAAAGGACAAATATAAAAAATGTTAACAAGACATGCTTTGAAGGAAAAAACAACTAAAAATATAAGAGAGTATTATCTTGTGCAACGTATTTGGGATGATGGATTTAAGAGAAAGGATTATCTTTTGTGAGGGAAACACTCTTCTGGTTTTTTTTTTTTTTTTTTTTTAACTACCAAAACGCACTCTCTTCTTTTTCTGACTGGCGACTTTGGTTTTTACAAAACCTTATTTTAGATTTTTTTTTTTTTTTTAGGGGAAAATGGAAGAAAGACTGAAAAAAATAAAAAAGAAACAAGAAAAAAGAAAAAAGTTGACATAACAATCATGATGAATTACCAATATTTAAATTGTGAAACAGCCAAGATAACAACCAAATGAGGACAGCGGATTCGGACTCCTAAACATAAGTCCAGAACTGCTATCCCCAATTTGATTGTCCCATATATATATATATATATATATATATATATATATATTTCAAGGTTCTTTAGTAAGACCATGCACATATATCCTACACTTACCCATGTAAATTTTGTATATATCATTAAGCACCAAATTTTGTATCTATTTGTTACATTTTGGTTGGAAATGCAATAATTTACGTATATTATCTTGAAAGTTATAAATTTTAAACGTTAGAGTTGTATAAGTTATGATAGACTTTAAATTTTAAGAAAATACGATAATGTATGCATCTGAACTATAAAATTACGCGTTTTAAAATCCTAAATCTGTAAAAGTAACAATAACTTTGTATTATGATCAGTGGTGGATCCAATATGAGCTTCACTAAAAAATTTTTTTTTAATCCCATTGTCAAAATTTTTTTTTTATTTTTCTATTTTATCCTCATTAAAAATTAAAAATTCTCGCATAATCTCACTAGAATTAATTCTACGCATAAATTTTTATGACTTTTCGGCCTTTCTCTATTAAAAAATTGAAATTCTCACATAATCTCACTAAAACTTTATCCAATTTTTATGTTTTGATATTATTTTTTAAAATAAAAATATATCAATATTCATTTCCACTAAAATTTATGTCTGACTCTGTCACTAACTATGATACGGGTATCATGGCGGCACCGTAAAAAGGGGCTGCTCTTGTATGAAAAATTTTCGCCTAATCTCCTTTCAATGACCATTCAGCTTGTCCTTTTTCCGTCACGTCCTGCTGACGTCGTCTAGAAAAAATTTGACTTGTAAAAGTTAGGTTCTTCTTTAGATAACGGTTTGCCGTACAAGGCACGTTTCAATTCTGTGTCCGAATGAGATTGGCTTTCTAGAGTCTAGACGTCCACAGACATATTAATTGAATGAGAAGCAAAAAAACAAAATGGAATGCTTCAAAGTGTGCATAAGCTGGCAGGTCACGACTCACCTGCCTGGTTTTTCTTTTTCTTTTTTTTTTTTTTTTTTTTTTTTTGTAGATTCATTCGTTTAATGATTTCTTTAAGATTTTTTTTTCCTTTTTTTTTTAATTATTCAACTCTTAAGTAATACCGATTGTAGTGATAACATATTTATAATGGTGACTTTTATATTTCTCTTTAACTTGTTACATCTAATCTCTTTAGCTCCTGCGACATAAATAGGGAAGCAACGGGGGCGAGATCAAGAAATGCTTTCTTGTCTCCATCCCTGTCCTTCAAAGTCATCCCTTTCTCCAACCCCATCCCCAGTTAAATAAAAGCGGCCGGGGTTGGGGACGAGAATTCCTAGTTGGAAGCACTTTTCCCATACGCGTCATGTTCCCGATCTATTATTACATTTATAAATACAACAAAGTAAAAATAAACAATAAAATACAAACGCACCATAAACTTAGTTTAAAATAAAAAATTTTATAAACAAATCAAATCTTAAACATATGCAAATAAAATTTTAACCATAAGGCCATTAAAGATCTCATCAAAACATTACAATCTTTGAAAAGTAAACCTTTATAAAAATACTTAAGCTAAAAAAGCTTGAAACCGTAAAAAATAAACATAAAATTATCCTCATTTGTAGCTTCAATTTTAATTTCATGGATGCACACACTTTTAAAAATAATTTTTATTGTATATTATATATTTATAAATATATGATATCACACACATATATATTGGAACGGGATGGGGCAGGGAGTGCTTTCCCCGTCCCCACCTTGTTAATCTTAAGGAATAAGAAATCATCCCCATCCCCATCCCCATCCCCAAACTTTGTCCTTCATCCCAACCCCGTTCCGGGCAGATCCCTATAAAGAATATTGTCATCCCTAGATATAAATCAACTTTGTCTCCTTTGCTTTTCGTATCAGACAATGATTATTTTATATTTTGGATAATTCAAAAAATAAAATAAAATAAAATAAAATGGACGTTTATTATTTAAATATTTATAATATATATAATTAAAAAAAACATGGAAACATGAGAAAATGGATTCTTTCTTGCGGCTATATACACGTATATGAAATTTTGAGGACATGATTCTTCTGATAAAGAAAAGAAAATTCTTTTTTGTTTTTAGAATAGATAAAATTCTAAGAGAGAAATGTTCTCTAATTGCACGAAGACGTGCTTATGTGCATGTTTATATATATATATATATATATTTATATTTATATTTATATATATATTAAAAATAAAAAATAAAAAATGGCTTCAAGAAACGTGGTTAGACCACGTTTATTATTTATATATATAACATATATAATTAAAAAAAACATAGAAATGTGGAAAAGTGGTTTCTTTCTTGTAGTTGTATGTATGTGATATATACACAAATATGAAATTTTGGGGAAATGATTCTTCTGATAAGAAAGGAAAATTCTAAGAGAGAAATGTTCTCCAATTCAACAAAGATTAAGTGTGGAAGAACTTTAAGTTGAGGAGTCGAATTGGTTCTACATCCAATCAAGAAGTTTAGTGCTATCGACCTAATCGGACGATGTTACAATTCTCATTCTTTATCCTTTTGTATATTAAATTACTATAGCTATAGAACGACAGCGAAATTTTGAGAATTTTTTTTTTCATGGTTTCATGCTGATATTTCTATAAATTAGAGTTATTTTAGTATTCTTAAGCTTATATTTTTGCTATAATCTTAGTAATTTATATTAATTTTTCCCCAAATTTATTATGTTAACCCAAATGTGTAAGTTAATTATGTTAATGGAAAAAAAAATAGCAATTTAGAACTAAAATGTGATGAAAATGAATTAAAAATTGCAAAAGGAAATTCAGAGCTGACTTCAACCACTCCTGCGACTGTTACATGCACGCCACTCACGTTTCCAATTGTCCGATCAACCTCATATATGGCCCAGATCGTGAGTGTTGAAACTCGTCCAGCTAGGTGCATCGCTGATCTTGTGTTAGCGAATCCAGTGAAGTGCCAGATCCAGCACTTTGTGTCCCAACGTACATTTGTGCACTTGTGTGCTCCAGCGAACTCCGACGCGCCATGCATCCAAGCCCCAGTGCTCGCTAGTCACTGCTCGCCACTTGTCTCCATAGGGCCCAAGGCTGCTGCGCATTAGCTGCAACAATAGAAAAGGAACAGAAAAGAAAAAAAAAATTTAATTAATTAATTAAAAAAAAATAAAAGGGAAATTGGAGGTTGGTGACTTCGGCAGCTGAGGCATATAAAAGGAGTCCTAGGACATTGTGAAGGGCCCTTTGGCTGTTTGGAACCGAAAACCAAAGAAGAAAAAAGAATATTTTAAATTTTAGGTTTAGTTTTCTACAAAATTAGGGAGAGATTATCTTGAATCATTAAGAGGAGAGGAACAAGAAAATTTAATAGAAGGCTTTGGAAACTTGTGACACCTCCATAATTGAGTTTTCTTGCTTTATTTTATTGTCTTTTGATTTTTGTAATTTGAGAATGATTAGACCTTTCTTTTGTAGATTTCAATTTTTATTTTAAAGTAATTTTCTTTTCTAGGGTTATGATTATTTGAGTTTTTCTATTTTTAATTTATTGATGTTCTATTCCAATTCTATGTTAATCTGTGCTTAATGTTTGTGAATTTATGGCTAACTTTGGCATGATTTGGTATTTGTTTTGAGACTGAGAAGTGAAAATTGAATAAGTTCTTGTTTAATCTATCATGAAATTGTCATTAATTAGAAATAATTATGAAACTTGTACAGCATCATGAATTTCTAGTTCTTGATGAATTGTGATAAATTGTTTGAAACCGAGAGGTTATAAGGCTTATTATAACAAATTTTTAATGCTTGAGAAAGATTAATTAATATATTAGAGAGATTCGCTAGCAACATAGGGAATAAACATTGATTAATTGGATTTAGAGGATTTGAATATGATTAATTTGGTGAAAAAGGAAACCCTAGATTTTTAGTATTTTGAGTCTTTTGTCTTTTTACTTATTTTGTTATTTTCATTTAAAAATCTCTTCTCAGTTATTCAAAGAAAGTTAGAGTTAATATAATTTTGGTAATTAGTAACGACAGTTCTCGAGCGAATGATACTTTATTCGTCACTTTATTACTTATTTACAATATTCTGCACTTGCAATTTTCCGCAACACATGATTCTGCTAAACTTTTAAAAAATATCTATTTTCGAAACCAACATTTGGTATTAGAGCCAACTATAGCCTATATTAATTTAACATATTGATTATGTGATAATCAAGAATATGTATATTTGTGTTTATGATTTTATGAGTAGTCGATGCATATGATGTATGATTTTATTTTATTTTGGATGTTATTATTTGAAATGATGAATGTATGGATAATTGGTTGGTCGTTAATTGTATGGTTCCTTGGATCCGTTGTTGGGTTTTAATGTTTGATTATATCAAAATTGTATAATAGGATTTATTGTAAATTTAATTATCGTAATTATGGAGATTGAAGGACATGTCGGAATTCATCATTCTGCACACCGCCACGACAGCCACCATGCGTGAAGGCACAGCTCTACATCGCACCATGGCCTAGCTGTTGTGCACGGATAACAATGACCATGGCCACAGTGGCCAGCGGCCACAGCCACGACTGCGGTGGCCAAAACCAGTAGCCACAATGGCCTGCAACTGTGGCCAGAGCCGTGGCAGGGCTTTGGCCAACGTTGTTGGGCTGGCGGCTGGGCCGTGGGAAGAGAAACTGTTTCCATTGCAATCAATATGTTCATTGGAAGAGAAACTGTAAGAAGTATCTCAAGGAGTTAAAGAACAAGAAAAGGGACCTAGGTAAATATGATTTACTTGCTCTAGAAACATGTTTAGTAGAGAATGATATATCAACCTGGATAATTGATTCATGAGCAATTAATCATATTTGTTGTTCTTTACAGAGTCTTAGTTCTTCAAGGGAGCTTGCCGACAGGGAGTACATGATGGTCATGGGCAATGGTGCAAACGTTTCGGCAAAAGCAGCGGGAGAAGTTAGACTTCAGTTTAGGAATAAATTTATCGTTTTGAATGATATTTATTTTATTCCAAGTTTTTAGGAGAAATTTCATTTTTGTTTCCAAATTGAATGAATAATAATTTCAAGTTTCTTTTGATAATGAAAAGGTTTTCATTTCAAAAAAATGTTTGAATATTTGTATTCGAAATCTGGAGGACGGTTTATATTTTGTTAGGCCTAATCCTAAAACATCGCTTATTACTAAATTGTTCAAAATTGCCGAACCTAAGAATTAAAAGCAAATGATTTCTCATGAAAATAATACATATCTATGACATTTAAGAGTTGGACATATTAACCTAAATAGGATTGAAAGACTTGTGAAGGATGATCCTTTGAGGGAACTAAAATTTGGGGGTGTTTGGTAACACATCTTAACTCCAACTAAACTGTACTTTTTTATCTCAATTTTTGTCTTTTTTTTTTTAAAAGTCAACAACATTTATAACTATTTTTTAAAAAGTTAATACTATTCAAACTTAAAATTTTCAACTTAACTCAAACTCAATTTATTCACCAAACACCCTAGTGAACTCCCCTTTTGCAAATCCTCTCTGGAAAGTAAAATGGCCAATAGACCTTTTTTAGGCCAAAGGAGAAGAGTCATAGCGCCTCTTGAATTGATACCTTTGGATGTATATGGACCTTTAAATGTCCAAGCAAGAGGTGGATATGAATATTTTGTCACATATATTAATGATTATTCAAGATATGGTTATCTTTACCTTATGCAAAGGAAATTTGAAATTTTTGCAAAGTTTAAGGAATTTAAGGCTAAAGTTGAAAGAAATTAGGAAAGAAAATGAAGATATTTCGATCAGATCGAGGTGGTGAATATCAGAACACAAAATTCATTAACTACTTGATTGAGAGTAGTATTCTATCTTAACTTACCACACCAGGAACACCACAACAAAATTGCATTGCTAAAACGAGAAATCGTACATTGCTTGACATGATGAGATCGATATTAAGTTATTCTTCATTGCCCACTTCATTTTTGAGATATTTTCTCAGAAGTCCAGTTTATATTCTACACTTGGTACCTTTTAAGTGTGTACCAAAGACACCTCTAGAGTTGTGGAATGGCCACAAACCTAGTTTGAGGCACATTCGCATATGAGTAGGGCTATGCACGAAACCAATGAACCCACCCAAACCATCCGATCCCACCCCGCCCCACCAATTTGAACGAGTCCACATCATCACTCATTTGTTTCGGGCTGGTTTTCTACCCACCCGTCATCACTTATGGGTGGCTGCAGGTTCAACCTACCCACCAGCCATTTTTTTAATTAACAATAAATATATTTTCCTTTAATAAGAGTATAAGACTATTTGATAAAGTTATTAGTAGTTTAATTGTTTTTTAGATTTTATAATTATTATAATTATTATAATTATTATTATTATTATTGTTTTTTTTTTTTTAGATATTGTGTTTGCAATCAGAATTAATCTTACTCTTTTTTTTTTTCGGTCTCTCCAAGCTTAACATTATAGCAAGTTCGAAAATTAAATTGAAGTTCCGAGCTTGTTTCAGTAAAAAAAAAATAATTGAAAAAAATAAAAGGAGAATAAAAAAATTACAAAAGTGTTTTCAAAATTATCTATCCACCCGCCACCAACTCACCTAACCCGCCTTCATGGTGGGCAAGGCTAGTTTGGGATTTTGAAAAAAATCATTTTCCAACCCACCCACCACCCACTTGTCACCCGCTGAACCCACCCATGCACAACCCTACATATGAAGGTGTTTGGCACATGTACTAAAAGGTAAGATTGGGAAGTTAGAACCTCAGTAATTTATGCATATTTTTGAGATATCCTAAAGGTACAAAAAGAGGTCTATTTTGTAGTCCTGAAGATAGAAAAGTGTTTTTATCGACAAATGCTATTTTTCTCAAACATGACCACATGAATGATTTCAAACTCAGAAGTAATCTGGCTCTTGAGGAGTCACTTTTCGATCATATAGGACCACAGCCGACAAGAGTTGTCGAACATCAAAAGCAATAGACCACAATGTCTGATCACAACCCAGTGCCACCTCATTGTATTAGGAGGGAAATTAGATTACCAGTTCACTTTTGGGGAGAGGCACAACTTGTCGCAGCTGACAATAGAGTAGAAGGTCTTTTGACTTACAAGTCTACAATGAATGATTGTAATAAGGAAAAATGGCTAGAAGCAATGAAACTTGAGATGGACTCTATGTATTCCAACTCAATCTGGGAACTTATTGATCTTCCTGAAAAGGTAAAGCCCAGAGGGTGCAAATAGATCTACAAACGAAAGAGAGGAGTGGACGGAAACGTGGAGACTTTTAGAGCTACTGGTAGCCAAGGGTTATGCCTATAAGGAGGGAGTTGACTATTAAGAAACTTTTTCTCTGGTTGCTAAGCTTAAGTCCATCAGAATACTCTTGTCTATTGCCGCATTTTATGACTATGACAAATGGCAAATAGACGTCAAGACAACGCTTCTAAACGGCTATCTTGAGGAAAGCATCTATATGGCGCAACCATAAGGTTTCGTAGCTGAAGGACAGGAGCATAAAGTTTGCAAACTACAAAAGTTTATTTACAGACTTCAGCAGGCTTCTAAATCATGGAACATCAAATTTGATGAGGCTATCAAGGCTTATGGTTTTGATCTGGATGAACTATGAGTCTACAGGTATATATATAAAAGATAAGAAGGTGGTCTTCTTAGTCCTTTACATTGATGACATCCCACTCATTAAGAGTGATAAGGAATCAATGTCAAAAATAAAGGACTGGTTAGCAAGCCATTTCCAAATGAAAGATTTGGAAGATGCAAGCTATATTCTTGGGATTTAGATTTTCCGTGATCGCAAGAAAAAGCTTTTGACGATGTCTCAAGCATCATACATGAGCAAAATTCCAAGAAAAGGAATATGCCTTTTAGGCATCATTTTTCAAATTTTGTGTATTCCAAAATTTGTATTTATAATTATAAATATTCAACAATAAAAAATAATAATAATTCAACAATACATGACACTTATCCAATGTCATGGAAATGATTTCCATATCATCTTATGAATGTCATGGTTTTCCAAAAACAACATTCTTTCAATGTCATAAATTGTTTCTAATCACGACATTTTTCAATTGTTGCAATACGTATGAATCACAACATTTAAAAACTGCTATGAGACAAATCTATTATGACATTTTTGAATTGGTGTGATACATACCAATCACAACATTTTTTAATTGTTGTCATATGTAAAGACATACCAAACGGAAGGTAATAGATGACACCACTTTAATGTCGAGGACAAAGAATTCACGACATGGATCACGACATCATAAAAAATGTAATACTTTCTACAACATCACATTCCACAACCTTTTAAAAAATGTCATGGAATCTATTTTATGACATTTTTTAAATGTCGTGAAAGGGCTTTTTTGTTGTAGTGAAAGGAAAGACGATATGAGATGTTTCCCATATGAGCCTACAGTTGGAAGCTTGATGTAGGCTATGTAGTGTACTAGGTCAAACATTTGCTACGTAGATGGAATTATTAGCAAGGTTTAGCCTAATCCAGGATGATCACTGAATGATAGTAAAAAACATTTTCAAGCATCTTAGGAGAACGAGAAACTACATGCTTATATATTCTAGTGAAGATTTGTATCTCATTGGATACACTATTCTGATTTCCAATGGATCGTGATGCTCGAAAGTCGATCACCTTTGGTGGTGGAGCTGTTGCTTAGAGAAAGAAATAGTAGTAATGTGTTGCTAACAATTAAATAGAAGCTAAGTATATGGTTGATTGTGAAGCATCCATGAAAGCACTAAGACTCCGGAAATCATATGGCTGATCTGGAAGTTGTTCCAGACATGGAGAAGCATATAGAGAAATTTGGTTTAAAAGACATCTCTCACATGCTTTAGGGCAAGTGAGAGATTCTTGGGATTTATACCCAAAAGCATGTGATGTTTTTAGATATTATTTATTTTGAATAAATAAAGTGGATTTTTCATTATAATTATGTGCATGTATTTTGAATACTTTATGAATATCATTAAAATTCTATAATTATCTATGTGACCTTAAAAAGTGTAGATAAGAGTTATATACAAGAGGACAATATTTAAGAATGATAATTAAAATAGTCTGCGATAAATAATCAATTATCTTATTGATTAAACAATTAAAGTATAGAATATTTAATTGGATATCACTAGTGGATGTCATTACCATTAAGAATGAAACAATTTTATTCGAACTGTTAATGTAGCGAGACATTTAATGAGTGCATCATAAATAATGTGACTATGTAGGAAGGAGACATGATGTAATATGAATTGCTATTAATTTTTGTTAAGTATAGTGGATTATAATCTCATCAACTGATGGTCATATATATAATGATCTTAATCTTAAGTTACTAAAAAAACTCTTATTTATGAAATCATATCTTTTGTTTTACTCGGTATGAATTTGAAATATCGAATCTTAGTCCTTGTATTTTGGAGATATAATAAAGTAAATAGCCGGGAATATTAATATTATAAGATGGAATACATTCCTTCTTTTTAAAGAAGCAGACAAATAATTCCCTTACATGTTAATTTAGGATTTGAATGATATGAGCGCTCAATTCGTAATTAAATTCATGAATTTATCATTCATTAAATATTCAATGGTACTCAAGGATAAAGATGTAATTAGAGAGGTTAGTGGATCTTACCTATTCTTATTATGAATTATTTATAGTTGATCAATTTATTTGTAATGGCTATATCATATGAACAACTTTATTTTTTGAGTAATTTTATATCTATTGTTTCAAGAATGTAATTCCCAATTTTTGGTATAGTAACTTTGGAATTTAATAAATTTGATAAATTAATTAAAGAGTTTGATAATTATCAAATTTATTGGAACTTGACATTGCAGGTTTATAGTTCCCTACACTGCCTTTCTTATGTAAGTAAACAAGTGTATTAGATGGATTGAATTTATACTTACAAATTGTGTGATATAAAATATAAAAGAGAGTGATAAAATATAAAAGAGAGTGTTTACTTTCATTATTTTATAATCACAAATAGTTGTTTATTACTCTTACAATTAATTATGAATTAATTGTGTTCTTTAAATAATGGTGATTATTCAAATATTAAAATCGGACGATGCTAAGTGAGACCGACTATATTTGCTCTTACTATTAGTGGATGGGACCCACTGATATACATATTATGATCTGTTAGTTTCCGGTTTTTTAAATTATAAATATTTATAATATAATTTTTTTATATATAAAAGGAAGAAATCCTTTTGGAAACGTGCCCATGTGGACGTTAATATATATATATATATATTAAAAACAAAAATAAGAAAATATCCTTCAAGAAACGTGGTTGGACCACGTTTATTATTTAAATATATTTAATATATATAATTAAAAAAAACATGGAAATGTGGAAGAGTGGTTTCTTTCTTGCAGTTGTATGTATGTGATATATACCCGCATATGGAATTATGGGGAAATGATTCTTCTTAACTATAAGAGAGAAATGTTGTCTAATTGCACTCTTTGTTTTTCTCATGTTGAGAACCAAAATTGTTAGTATGAGCTTCATTCCACCAATAGAAACACTTACTCATTCGTTCAACCAAGCAATGAAGATTAGGTGTGGAAAAACATGAAATCAATGAGTCGAGTCGATTTTAGATCCAGTGAAGTTATTTCAAGAAGTTTAAAGTTATTGACCTAATCGGACGACGATACAATTCTCATTATGTACCTTTTTGTATATTAAATTAATACAGCTAAAGAACAACAATGAAATTTAGAAAAAAATTTTGTTGTTCACAATCTCATGCTTCCGCTGAATTTTTAAAATATCTATTTTCAAAACCAACATTTGGCATCAGACCCGGCTATAGCCTATATTAATGTAAGATATTGATTATGTGATAATCAAGAATATGTATATTTATGTTTATGATTTTTTGAGTAGGCGATGCATATGATGTACGATTGTATTTCATTTTGGATGTTATTATTTCATGTGATGAATGTATGGACAACGGGTTGGTCGTTAATTGTATGGTTCCTTGGATCTGTTGTTGTATTTTAATTTTTGATTAGATCGAAATCCTAAACTTGCATTGTTGATCTTCTTTTTTTTTTTTTTTTTTTGTATTTTTTTAATTATAATTTTCAAAAATTGAATCCGATTTTATCTCAGTATCAAAAATATGTTATGAATTTGCTATTTTTTCTGCATATTTCTTATTTAAAATTGCACTATTAGTTTTTATTTTATTACATACTCAATCCGATTAACCAACTCAACCCAACCCTAGTTTAATTGGGTGGGTTGATTCTCTGAACTTTAGGTTGATTTGGAGGATTAAAACTTGTTCCAACCCACCCAACCAACCTGATTTTCTCCCCTTCCCCAGTCGATTGCAACAGAAAACATAAGTTTATCCACCAATTATTTTAAAACATCTTAAATACCCCTCCTTACATTAGAAAAGGCATTTTGCAATATATAGAGTTGAAAATAATGTTTTAACCCTTATTAGCACCCAAAATTGAGTTGGGAGAATGGTTGATATAGCATATTGGATTATAAATAATCAAATAGCATAATTAGATTAAAATAGGAGACGAAAACCCAAAAACACCCCTGACATTCCCATCCCCATCCCAAATCTAAAAGTGCACCGTTGTCTGCAATCCAACGTCGTCGTCGATCGGAATCCACTGTCACGGTTGCCGGCTTAGTTGCTTCGCTGTCACTAGTCACTGACAATGGTTCTGATCTTCCACCAAAAGACGAGATCGCCTGAGGCTTCGTGATCTCACTAGAAGCTCGCAGCCATGACCTCAATCCTCTAGCATGTGAAATCCCTACGGATCCTTGCCGATCTCGGCCTCACGATGGTTGGAATCGCATTGAAATCACTATCTTGACAAGACCTTATTTTTGCAGAGAAATCTCCTGATCGTGATTTCGCGACCTCGCCGAAGCTCCGTGAGAAACAAGCAACGACAAACTGCCCCGAGATTGCTGGCAGTGCCTGTCGCCGAATTTGTCTTCTTCTCTGGCCACGAGCCTGCCTTCTCCAATGGCGGCATGGGTATGATCTAGGTTTTGGGGTGTTTGGTTTTTTGTTTTTTGTTTTTTTTTTTTTTTACGTAATTTGAGATTTGGAGGTTTTTTTGCTTTTATTTTTAAAATTAAGGGTAAAAATTGTAATTAATAACTTAAAAACAAAAAAAAAATTATAGTTTTACTTCAGTAAATAGCTTCATTTCCAGTTAAATAAAAAATTCTTGTAACGAAAAAAAAAAAAAGGTAAATATTCAAATTTATCTGGTTTGATATTTACTATCAAATAACTTGATAATAATATCTACAAGTAAATACCTTCCCTAACTAAGTTATTTATCAAGAATAAGTTATTTATCAAGAAAATAAGTTTATTTACTGGTAAATAAAATAATAATATTTACATAGTTTTGTATCTCTTGATAAATAATGATATTTATCAAGAAAATAAGTTTATTTACTGATAAATATTCATACGTACTAGTAAATCATAATATTAACCTGATTTAATATTTACTAACAATAACATTTACAAGTAAACAACTTTAATTAAGAGTTATTTACTCTGAAAATAAGTTTATTTACTGATTATAATTCATTTACAAGGAAAAATTAATATTTATGTGGTTTTATATCTACTAATAAAATAATAATATCTGGTAAATCCAAATATTTACTTAGGAACAATGGTATTTACATGTAAATCCTTTATCTAATCATGAATTTTATATTTTTATGAATAGTATATCTAAATATTTACTACGTAATTACATGTAAATATATCAAATTTTCATTAGATAAGTTAATAATTTATTACATGTAATTACTTTAAATTTTTAGTAGATAAGTTAATAATGATATTTATACAAAAATCTATTACTTATCTTGTATTTGATACTTTATATTTACTTAATACATATTAATAATTACATATAAAAATTTTCATTAAATAAGTAAATTACTTTTTAAATCAATCTTTCATTTTAAAATTAAATTTACTTATTTACAAAATTTCTTAAGTTACAAAATACACCCCCAAATTATCCTAAATTAAGCTCCAAGTTAATCAAACCCTAACCCTAAATCCCCACTTACCACCACCACCGTGGCCACAGCCGCCACTACTGTCACCACAGTCATATCGTCGAACAATGACCCCCGATACCTCCGAGAGCCGTCGTTTCGCCAAATTGCTTGAGATCCAAGCGCTTCCTGGAGATTGCGAAACGTAGGATCACTGCAACGGAAATAGTTCGCGAAGCTTCCAAAGTCGCCTCCTCTATCATATCACCCAAGACCAAGAAATACGTGTCATCTGCAGATCGCAATTGCATAAAATGTTAAGTTGCCAGTGACAAAGATCGCAACCTTTGTTTCTCCCTCGCAATCGGAGATTCGTTCGCAATCTCATCTCACCATTGACGGCATATTTGAGCGCCACTAATTGAACGAGGACGACGACCACAACGGTCAGTCAGCAACTAGTGGAGACACATGCTTTCCACGTGTGGTATTAAAATTTGATAATTTATAAGATAAAGTTTATAGATTAATAAAGATTATTTTATTAATATTATGTCTAAGAAGAAAAATTGAATATATCGGATAAAACATGATAATAAAAGGAATTTTTATTTTCATCGTTATTAGTTTGTTTTCATTATTGAAAATTACATTACAAAATTGTTGAGAAAATTGTTGCATTAAGATAATTAATAAAATATCTTTATGATGGTCACTTAGAGAAAATGAGAAAATAGAAATGTAAAACAAAACTAATTTCCTCACCCCTTTGCACTTAAAAGCAGCCGGCCCTAGGAAACGAGAAAGAGAGAAAAGGAGAGAGTGAAGTTTTGGGACCGTTTTCAGGCACATCATTGGACTCATGGCTTTGAAAATTGGTCCCCGAGCTCGTATCGTTGTGAGTTTTTTTTATGGCGGTGGCTGTATTTGGCGAAGTGGCTTCATTGGGGTAGATCTAATATCATTTAGATGATGATTTCCAGACGGCTCGAAGGCGTTTTGTGACACTTTTCTCATGTGGTGGTTGTACTCTTATGTGGTCTTGTTCCAAACGGTGGTGGGCTTCTTGTGGAGGTGGTGGTTTCGACTTCGGATTCTGATGGCCGTAGCGCATGTGTTTCATGTTCTGCTGTTTGAAGGCATATTATCAGCTTTACTGCTTGTCCCCCAAGGCATTCCTCCTACTCTAATAGTCCTCTTATCGGTTGCACTTTCATTGAAGGCTTGCAGCGGTCGTGCTTTAGGCTTTAATTTTTTATGTTTTAATCTAATAAAGGCATCAATATTTTTGCCATATAGTTTTAGTATTTTCATTACAATAATGAAGATGGTTCTCCCACTGTTTGAGTTTGTTTTAGGTCCACCAGATTTAGGTCTTAGCAAGTTAAAAATTCCACTAGCTATGAGTCTTAGCGGAGATATTTATAGCCTTGGTACTACATATTACATGCTCTCAAGGAATCGAAAGCTTCCATCAATTGCAGTGATTTCAAAAAAAACCTTATATGTACTCAAATTCATGTGTCGAGGAATTTTCTTAATATTAAGTCTCATTTTGCATCATTTTCCCTATGCTTCATCAGAATTTATTAATTAAATCAGTTTTTATCTAGTGCTTTGTATTGTGTACCACATGGTCATCTGCATGACGTTTGATGTCTGTAAAAGTACCTTTGAATTGAATGAATTTTTACCTTACAAAAAAAACAAAAGAAAATTGTGAAAGTGAAAGTTAAAAGGGGAAAGGAAAAAATAAAAAAAAATTAATTAAAAAAAAACAAGTTAAATAAGATACTAGAAGATTGTGATAAATACATCTAAATGAAAATATACTTAAAAATAACTTTGATAGAGACAAAAAAAAAAAACCAAAAATATATAATTAGATGTCTGATTTTAAGTAAAGAGGTAATAATTAAAAAGTAAGAAAATAGGAAGGAAAAAAAAAGTAAAAATAATGAGAAAGTGGAAAGAAAAAGGCTTTAAATAATTATCATTTAAGGGGAAAAAAAAGGAGAAAAAAATTAAGAAAATGAAGAAAAAGAAAAGAAAAGAAAAGAACCAAAAATAAAAAATAAAAAGATACTGGGAAAGAGTAAAAAAGGGATCTAAATTTTAGTATAGTTAGGATAGTGGATAGTGTTGGAAAATACGTATTTGTAAATTTGAAGACCTCAATATATAACCATAAATTGAAAAGGGCAAAAAAGAAAAATAAGGTAAAATGAGATCCCTATCATCATAATTTTCACTTTGAAAATAAAAAACAAGATTACTTTTACTTCATATTAGGTCGACGAGATCTCACTGTGTCAATATATGTTTTGCCGCAAGGCCTTTTCTGAAGAAGAAGAAGAAGAAAAAAAAAAAAAAAAAAAAGGCGACGGCATCACTGGAGAAATGAATAGATGCGGAGGTTGAGGAGAACACCATGACCACTCCTTTATTTTTTTTTTTATTTTTTTTTTTTTGAAGTCGGCGTAAGATATAATCCACCATGTTTGCATAGTTGATGACAGATTTTTTTTTTTTTTTTTTTTTGTGTTGGATGTAATACAATAATTTACATATGTTATCTTGAAAGTTACAAGGACAAATTACAATTATTTCTTCTAAATTTTAGGCCTTGTCATAAAATATCCTCTGGAATTTTAATTTGTAGCATTCCTTCCTCTGAATTTTGAAAAAGTTTTTAAATTTCCGACCTAATTAAATTTTTGACGAAAAAATGCATGTTACACTCATTGGAAGTATGAGTTGAGGGGTATCAAATATAAAACTATAAAATGGCACACATTAATAGTACTCCTAACACCCATTATACTTATTAAATATGAAATTATAAAGTTACTTATGAGAAAGAGGTGTGAGGAAAAAACAAATAACAATCAGATCTAAATATTTACTTTTTTAACCTAATTATATGCGTAATTTCATAATTTCATATTTAATATCCGCAACTCATACTTTCAACAAGTGTTATGTGTTCTTTTTTTTTTTTTTTTTTGGTCAAAATATAATTGAGGAAAGAAATTCTCAAACTTTTCTAAAGTTCTGAGGGAAAGAATACTACAAACTGAAGTTCAGGGACATTTTGTAATAAGGCCTAAAATTTGGGGGTGGGGGTGGGGGTGGGGGCGGGGGGGATAAATTCTGAACATTAGAATTGTATAAGTTATGATACACTTTTAGATTTTAGGAGAATAGAATAATGTATGCATTTGAACCATAAACTTACGCATTTTAAATCCTAAATTTTTGTAAGTCATAATAAATTTGTACTGTGATAAGTGGCGGATCCCATTAGGGCTCCATTGCAATTTTTTTTTTCTTTTCAGTTCTACCCACAAATATTTTTTTATTTTTCTGCATTAACTCCACTAAAAATTAAAAAATCACATATATCTACTAGAATTAATTCTACCCCTATAATTTTATGATTTTTCGGTCTTTTCCCTATTAGAAATTGAAAATTCTCATTTAAATGTATATACTTTGATCTTATTTAAAAAAAAAAAAAGAAATTTTATATACACCCTTGCTGAAATTTATATATCTAACTATAATCCCTGTACCATGACGGCATCATAAAAAGTAGCTGCTCTCTTATGAAAAATTTTCCCCTAATCTCCTTGTCTTTTTTACTGTCACTTCTCGGTGACATCGTGTAGAAAGAATTTTACTTGTAGAGTCAGATTCTTAACAGATGCTATATGCAGATTGCGTTAAAGGACCAACCATTGAGTGTTGTCTTCTTCAACGCACGTTTTTTAGAAAGAGGTTGGCTGTCTAGAACAGACGTGTTTAAAGATCTTATGATTTATTTGGTATTTAAGTTTAACTATAATTAAATTGTATTTTTTCATCTCAGTTTTTGTCTTTTTTTTTTTTTTTGTTAACAAAATGTATAACTAATTTTTAAAAAATTAACTAACTCTAACTTAAAAATTACATCTTCATGAATGAACCAAATGGAAGCTTAATATATATTAAAAGTCAAAAATTCTTTCTTTTCTTTTGACATATTTCATTGCCTCTTTTTTCTTTCTTTTTTTAAGTTCTCTTTCATTCTTTTTCTTTTTCCTTTTCTTTCTTTTTTTTCAATTGCTAAAACTTTTTCCTCCTTTACTTCATTCAAAAAATTCTCTCAAAATGCCTTTTTTTTTTTTTTAAGGATCATCTCAGATTCTCAACTATATTTTTTATCATAATGTTTGATATATATATATATATATATATATATTGTTGTTTGTTCTCTTTAAACTTATCATTCACTTGCGTTCATGTGTTGATCTCTTTTTTGTATGCTTTCTTTCATTGTTTTAAATTTATATTTTTCTTTCTTTTTTGCTCATACTGAAATAATTTTTTTAAATTCATCCTTACTCAATTTTTTTTTTTTTGATGGCCATCTCAACTACTATTTTCTCATAGTACCACCCAATTAACTTTTTTTATGTAATTTTCTAATCTCTCTTAAATTTCTTACCACTTAAATGTTTTCTCATCATTATTCTCTGAACAACTATGTTCTCATAATACCTCGTAATTAATTTCTTTTTTAACAAATTGATTATGGATGTGCATGGCACGTGCCTACAACTAGTATATTAATCAAATGAGAAACAAAAGAAAAATGAATAATTCAAACCAAATTAAAACTTGTATCATTTATAATTTTGAAAAACCTTTGTTTAATCAATCTATACAATAGTTTATATAACAAGTCAAACCAAATATTCACAGAACGTCCTCTACCACTTTATTCCAAAGACACGAAAAGTTGGCGGAATGATACTATTTTTTTTTGGGGGGGGGGGGGGGGGGAGAGAGAGAGAGAGAGAGAAGAAGAAGAAGATGTCAAGAAGTGAATGGATCCGTCAACATGACTTGTTCTTTTTTAAATAGCTCATATTTTTTTAATTAGCAGCTCACATCTTAATTTTATTTTGAGATATAAGAGCACAATTTAATTTTACAACTTTACAAATTTGTGAAATTCGGAAGCTTAATTTTTACAGCTGTAGATATACGTGTATATATTATCAGTCATTTGTGTTTTGTTTTGTTTTTTTTAATGAATGGTGACGAAAAAAATCAATAGGTAAACCAAGATATTGATATTAGATTGGTATTTCTTTAACACCCTTATCACTTTTCTATTGCTCATATTTATTAATAATATAAATGAAAAATTACAAAAGAGTTATTTTGGATGGGGAAATATAAACAACGAATCAAAAAGAAACAACTTCACTAACGAACCTAGTGATAATAATAGCCGAAAAGTAATCTCATAGGATAAAGCCTAAACTCTCTCCTTGAGAGTAGCTTTCAAGTATGCCTCATTACAAACCCTCTAGGCAAAGCCCAAAGGGAAAAATCATAAAGGGAAAAAAGAGTAAAATCCTAGAGGGGAAAAAGAATACATACTTACCAATATGGTTGGCTGGATGCACAATAAATGGGCATTCCCATCGAAAAAAGTGCAATTTCACCATGTAACTAATTACGAAATCTATAACTAGAAAGACCAACCAAATCTTTTGCTAATACAGCATCACAAAAGGAACGAGCATTAAACCACCAAGTGGATTGTGTCATATGTACGGCTTGAGTTGCCAACTTATCCGCAACTTAATTCCCTTCTCCGAAAATATATGATACATGATAAGTAACTATATCCAGGTAGTTAACTACACAATTCCAAAAAGTCAGAAAACGCCATGGTATCATTTTGCTCTTTGAACTAAGTAGATTAACCACACATATAGAATCACACTTGAATCAAAGGTAATTCCAAATATATTGATTAACAAACTCGATAGCACAAAAAACCCCTATAAGCTCAACTTCACACAGAACTCCAAGTGGAAATGAAAAGCAACCTTTACAAAATCCTCAGTATGTACGAAATATTCCTCCACAACCTGTCATTCTAGTAGATCCATTTGCAACACAATCTATTTTAACATTCAGCTAATTTGAAGGAGGTGGAACCCATTGTGTTTCGATTATCCGGGGAGCTTTAGCAGGCGTTTGGTACATGAAACATCTTGAGAATCAAGAGATCATACACACAGTTATGCATTGTTCAAGAATCTAGGGCATCTGCTTCTTTTATAAGATGCCACAAAAAAAAAAAAACAAACAAACAAACAAACAAACAAAGTAAAGCCTGTTGCGTGGTGCTAATTTTATCTTGAAATAGTCTTGTTTCGAATTTTCCAAATAAACCAAGACATGAAGATAACACCAAAAATCCATATTTTCAAAATCTGTTTGCTCATAGGACATTGAATTTTATCTGGTGCTGGTTATTTGTGTTCTCCATTTCAACATGCATGTTAGCTAACTTTCTTTTTTTTTTTTTTTTTTTTTACTGTTCCTTGTTTTATAGTCTTGTAGTTTAAACGTTTTTCCTTAATATATCTATATATATATTTCCCCCCACTAATCCTCCTCTCTTTTTTTTTTTTTTTTTAAATATGCCCCAATTTTTATTTTTCATACAATTCTCTAAATTATTTTTAAAAAATGTGACCCTATTATAAACTTTTTTAACTAAATTATTTTTCTCTATTCTCTCTGATAATTATGGTAATCAAGTGATTAGTGACATAATTGTATTCATAAATCTCAAATTTTTTTTTAATTATTCTCATTTATGTCTTTGAATTATAAGATCACTCTCATTTTGTCCTTTGAACTTTAAAAGATCTCACTTTACCGCCTAAACTTTGAATTTAATCCCACTTTACCCCTTTCATTCCAAAAAAAAAAAAGAGTTAATTACAGTCATGTGATCTTTTTTCGTTCGTTTTAGCAAAAATCCTAACAGAATAGGCTTTAATAAGACTAATTCTCCTATTTTTCTATTTGTTTGTAACTGAAATTCTAATAAATAGGTAAAATGTGGACAAATTCAAATTCAAATTCAAAGGGCAGCGTGAATTTCTAAAATTAAAGTCGAAGTGATCATAAAGTTCAAGAGTGATATGAAAATAATCCATTTTTCTTGCCCTCCTTTTCAAAGATGCTATAGCGTTTTCCAGTTCTATGATGACAACTAGCCACCCCAACACCTAAATGGTAAAGCAAAATAGCACATCGATTAATCAATTTATTATGGCATTAAAGTAGTTTCAAAGCAATGGTATTTGTTGATGTAATTACGCCTTCCTTGCTCAGCTTTTCCTCTCCCGGAGGTGATCTGAAGAAAGAGAAAGGATATTATTCCGTGTGGCTCCAGAAGGATTTAGAAAAAAAAAAAACACACACACACACACACGCACATTCTTACAGGAATTTATCAAAACACAACAACGTTGTTCCAATGTTTTGTTCCCGAGTTTACCTGATTACGGATTAGATTCGAAACACATCGGTTTGGAATCTCTCATCATACAATCTCCAGTGACCATACCTCTCCGTGTGAAAATCCAACCTAGGGATGTAAAAGTTGGGCCTTTTTATCTCCTTCAAGTTCTTCAGATTGGCTGATGCATTTGCAATATCCCGGCCGGTCAAGTTTACACACCCGAACAAATCCAAATACTCGAGATTTGAACATCCTACAGAAATTGAAGCAAGCCCTTTTGCTGATAACTTGGAGAACCGAAGTTCAAGGTGCTCCAAATGAGGGATGGATTTCCCAATCGCAGCGGCTTCTGCATCCCCGTCTTGAGGGCAGGCATTCAGGTACTCTTCTGGGACGATTCCAACATGTTCGGAAGGATCTAACCAGTTCATCAAGTTCCGTTTCAGGATCTTAAGGTTCGGACAATTCCTTCCAATCAATGCTAGAGATTCATGAGATATTTCATAGCAGTAGCTAATGTCAAGCTCCATGAGCAAGGAACACCGGAAAGCTACCGTAGCCATGGATGCATCGGTAACATTTGGACAGCTCTTGATCGAGAGTACCTCAATGTTTCGGCACCTATTAAAGAAATACAAGGAACAAGTTTCAGTTGGATAATTTAGCTTCTAAAAAACCAACAATACCCAAAACAAACTGCAAGCACAGGAAATGAGTTCATGGGAAACTATCTGAGTACTCTTATTAATTGCTCAAAAAACTACAATGTACAGAGGTTCCTTTTATAGCGCTGGAAGAGAAAACATTATATAGACAGAAAAATTACGGTTTTGCTAATTCATTTACAGCTAATGAAGACAACTTTTATACAATGGTATACAAGGTAAAATGGGAAATAAACTCTCTGTAAAAAGAAGAATCTAGAAGCTTGACAAAACGGTGTAGCGTAACAAAATGAGGGCGTTTTGACCTCGGTTTCCAACAGTTACAATATCCAACTTTCTTGATTTAGTAGTAAGCTATATACAATTGTCAGTTTCCTAAACCGTTGCTTAAAAATGAAGTTTGACCAAAACCCACTACGAAAGAACAAACCAGAAAAGCTCAAATCTTGAACACATGGTTCTAATAGAAGTCAAATATCTTGTACAATTCTGGCTAAATGGAGGTTAAAAAAACTAAAAGCTCATTAGTTACACACCAAGTTTGAGATACTAAGTGGCAAAATTTGATAACATAAATATAAATTCATGTATGGCAATTGGAATTACCCAGTTTCGCCTACAAAATCCCAAATAAAAAAATTTTTGCACAAATAAAAGTTTGAAGTATGCTACCAGAAAAAGAGAGGCCCCTCTTTTTTAATCCTTGTCGTAACAGACCTCAAAGAATGGGTTTGACCAGACCTAGCAGAACTTAGGAGGTGTTTAGCACTCAAAGTTAAACTGTACTTTTTTTTTGTCTTTTTCTGAAAAAGTTTTTTATCTTTTCTGAAAAGTCAACAAAAATTAATATTGAAACTTAAAAATCTTAAACTAAACTCATTCACCAAACACCCCCTTAGAATAGGAATCCCATAATCCCTGGCTCGGAAAAGCAGTTTATTAGCTTCAAGCTCTCTCGTGAATCAACCAGCCTATAGCATCACTAAGCGGGTAATGGGCCCCTTTTAACCTTTTACCCTCCACTTTCCAAATAAAAGCCAGTCTAAACAACAACGAACTCCAGGATGGGATAACAAACCAGAAATGCTCTAACCTTGAAGAGACAGTTAGATTTAGAACTCAAAACACATCATAAGGTTCTAGCCAGGTCGAAGTTAAATCCTGAATAATGACTTTTTTAGCAAATGCATAACTCAATAGTAAAAGACCAACTTCCAACTCTTCTAGGAAGAATCAGTGGAAAATTTTTCAACCCGAAACATGTATCACGTCAATGGCATTACTAGGTTGCACCTCAAAATCATAGACCACTTAACACTAAATTCTACAGAAATGACTCCATTTATCAATCCAAATTTCAATACATGTAAGCATTTCGCACATTTTAGAAATATGTCCCATTTCTCTCAAACACCAGCAGTCGAATGACAAATAAATCCCTAATTTGGTTTACTGTGTGAATTATTTATTTTTTTATACATACCTTATTGACTTGCACAGTAAATTATTAATTTTTGACAAATTTTTCTATTTAATTTAGTACTCGTTTTGCCCTCAATTAGGATATTAGAATTTATATTGTTAGATATCTTTTTCTGTTTCTTCTGTCCCCTCTTTCTTGCTCTCTTTCACTCTTGATGTCCCCCTCTTCTTTTCCTCTTCCTCTCTCCTCTCTCTGGAGCATCAGTTATGTTTGGGTTAGACCGGCATTAGCCTAATCTGACCAAATCCAGCAACTTTTGGTCAAACCCCACGAATCTCCATCGTCATTTTTTGATCTCCGGCAAAGGTAATTCTCCATCCAACAAGGCAGCATCCTTGTGATCTCCCTATGCAGCCAAAAAACCTAGCTACCAGCTCATGCCCTTGTCCAACTCTAGCACTGGTGCCTCGATCTCCAACAACCGCTCATGCCCTTTCTTTTCCTCTTTTCCAACTCTTCTGTGTTCTTCTATTTTCTGTTCTCCATTCTCTATTCTCTCTTTCTTTCCTAACATTCTCAATTAAAAGTGCAGAATATGGCTGGTAAATCAAAGTAGATCATTAGATCAAAGTAAATGATTTAGTCATCATTTGACTATTGCTGATGTTTTAAAAGAACAAACCTTGTTTTAACATCTCAAAAATGCACGATTCTATCAACAAGATTAAGGTATAATCAAAGCCATTTCTGCTCATATTCCTAAAATTCGGGTCAAATACAACTTTTTTCCCTCATCACAGCACGACAAAACATATTTCTCATAACATAATCACATCATTTATACCTTTCAAGCACACAATAAAAAGTTCCAAATTTCCATCACAAAACCTAATATAACTTCTTTTCTCGATCACAGCACAAGAAACAAACTCTAGGATCTTAAACTTCAAAAACGAAATAAAAGAAGAAAACCACTATAAACATTAGGCTATAATTGGGCCATTTCTGTACATTACCTTAAAAAAATCAGCTCAAAAACCGCCTTTTTTTTCGATCAACACCAAACATTACAAAACAACAAACATAATTCTCATAGTAGAATTACTTCGCTTAAACCTTTCAATAACACAACAAAAATTTCCAATTTTCCAGAACAAAACTAAAATCAAAGCTAAAAATTCACTTACATTTCCAAATCGCTAACACCTTTCAATCGCTCCGAAAATTTTGGACCAAAATAAAGGAATAAACCACTATTTTCTTCTCAATCAACGCCCAACATAGCAGAAAAATTAACGAATATTCATCGCAGAATTCGAAAATCAAAATTTCGTGGTTGCATAAATAAGCTAGCATTAATTCCACACCTGACTTCAAATCCCCCACTCCCAATTCAAAAAAAAAAAAAATCAAAATCAAAATCAAAATTCCGGATAAAAAACAAAATCAGGTCAAAAATCCATTTCCTTTTTCTTTCTCGATCAATAATACCAAAAATCAGATCAAAACAGAGTTCCGAATCGCTGAAACCTTTCGGCGGCGAAAGAGAGGGCTTGATTCGAGCAGTGCCTGGTGCGAATCCGGGTGACGGAGCCGTCGCTCCAGTCGACGACGGATCGGAGCATGGAATCGACCCTGCGCTCGAAGCCTGGGGTCCACCAACGAGGCGACTCGCGCTCCGAGTCGAAGCGAGTCTCGAGATCGAAGGAGGAGTGGAGGGACGGGTCCTGGCAGGCGTGGAGCCACGACTTGCAGGCGAGCATGGGGCCTCGCCACCGGTGCTCGAAGCTGAGCCGGGAGAGGATGTTGATCAGGCACTCATGAGTCAACTCGGCCCAGTCACAACTCGGCCGTGACTCGGTCTCGTCCTCTTCGCTCCTTTTCTCCATTGAGCGGTGGTGGTGGTTGTCGTTCGCTCTGGCTTGGAATGGGGAAGGTAGTTCGGTTTTCGTTGCTGACGTGTCCATTTTGGGTATCCGATCATTTTACCTCATTTTGCCACCTGGCATCATAGCGTGTCTGCCTAACCTTTGTCCCTCGTTTGAGTGAACGAATGTTTTTCACGTCGCCGTAATAATATTATAATATGTTAATTAAAAATATATATTTAATTATAATATTATAACATATTAGCGTGTGTGCCTAACCTTTATCCCTTATTTGTATGTTTTTCTAATCGTTGTAATAATATTATAACATGTTAATTAAAAATATATATTTAATTATAATATTATAACATATTAGCGTGTCTGCCTAACCTTTGTCCCTCAATTGTATGCTTTTCTAGTCGTTATAATAATATTATAATATGTTAATTAAAAATATATATTTAATTATAATATTATAACATATTAGCGTGTTTGTCTAATTTTTGTCCTTCATTTGTATGTTTTTCACGTCGTTCTAATAATATTATAACATGTTAATTAAAAATATATATTTAATTATAATATTATAACATATTAGCGTGTCTGCCTAACCTTTGTCCCCCATTTGTATGTTTTTCTAGTCGTTATAACAATATTATAACATGTTAATTAAAAATATATATTTAATTATATTATTATAACATATTAGCGTGTCTGTCTAACCTGTGTCCCTTATTTGTATGTTTCTCACGTCATCCTAATAATATTATAACATATTAATTAAAAATATATATTTAATTATAATATTATATCATATTAATTAAAAAATCATATTAATTACATATATATATATATCATAATATTATTATAAAAAAGGAACATAGATATTAAAATGTGTATTTGATTGGTTAGTTTGAATTGAAATATTTTAGTTGTAATAGTAAATTTTTTTGAATTTTTAGAAAAAAAACAAAAAACTTTTTGGGAAAAAGACAAAAATTTTTTGGGAAAAAGATAAAAAAAAGTACGGTTAGAGTTGGAATGAACCAATGAACCGAACAAACCCTAATAAGAGGACATATAAATTAAATTTACTCCTAATTTTTTCTTTTTTGTTGAAAAAAAAATCTGGACCATTTCTCAATTTGCATGCGTTGTCTTTGCGCAGGACCATAATATTCTCTGCATGGGACTTTTTCCTTTGTTCTTCTTTTAACGTTTTTTTTTTTTTTTTTCCTTGTTCTTTTTTTAACGTTTTTTGTAAGATTTGTTTTCTAGGGATTCTGCAAGAATTATTTGATTTCAATCTTGTAATATCTGCATCTTAGGGATGATAATGGGATGGGTTAGGGGAAAATAACGTTTTTTTCATCTTCATTCCCAGATTTTAAAGTAATCCTCATTCGGTCATTCCTCTTTAAAAAAAAAAAAAAAAAAAAAAGCCAAGAATGGGTTCGAGAATCTTTACTGAAAGAGCCTTCTTCTAATTGTATTAATCTCCATCATAATATTTATAATTAGTAAAATTTCAATAAGTTAGCAAGAAAAAAAAATAATAAGTTGAAAAAGTTATCAACATAAATCAAATGACCTCACAAAAGAAATCAGTAAAATATATGTAGGGAAAACATTAAGGTCATGATTAATACAAAAGTACAAGTTACTAATAACATAACATGTACAACTTTTTTAAAAAATATATATATATGTATATCACGGCAGAGTGAGGCGGGGAGACGTGTTCTTCCTTCTCTGTCTCAACCTCCATCCCTGTCCTGAACTCTATTAAGGAGGTGTTTGGTGATAAGTTTAGTTTAAACTAAACTGTATTTTTTTCATCATGGTTTTTGTTTTTTTCTCAAAAAGTTTTTTGTCTTTTCTAAAAAAGTTTTTTGTCTTTTTTGAAAAATTACTATTGAAATTTAAAAATTTTAAACTAAACTCATTCACCAAACACCCCCTAAATTATTACAATTCCCGCATCTACACTTTATTAAGAATGGATACATGCTATGCTTTGTCCATATGGGAAAAAATGTTATCCCCAACACTCCCTTCAAATTCTTATGGTTTGACATTATTTTTTATTTTTTTTGTTGTTAATTTTTTAAATTCTTTAACAGTAGTAGTTAACACTAATCATTAATTATGATTAAATTTTATAAAATTTGAAACCATTCACATGCTTATTAGCACAAATAATGAATCTCACAACTCCGACGTGGCTTGTACAAGACGTTGGTCCCACACTATAACTTTTATACTCCGTTCGGTGAAACATCTTAAACTCAAATTTTTCATCTCAGTTTTTGTCTTTTTCTGAAAAGTCAACAAAAATTATAACTAATTTTTAAAAAGTCAATCAACTCAAACTTAAAAATTTCAATGCAAACTGTTTCACCAAACGGAGCCTTAAATTTTTATTAAAGTTAAAAAAAAATAAACATCGGGGAAAATAAAATTGGCAAGGAACATGTCTGACTTCGTTGCCAAAATTCATCCCTTCGTTTATTGAAGATTCCAGTATCGGACTGCAGTGATCACTACGTCATCTAAACGCAACTCACAAAAAATAACCAAAACAGGAGGAAACTCATGGCCGGAGGTTCATCGTCCGGCGAGATTATGAAGGTTGAGAAGGTTTGTCGACAACGGCGTTTCGACCATCATGGTCGAGGATTCGTCATCCAATCTCTTCATCCAGATCCACAAGTCAATGGACAGTGGATTCAGATTTGAGCCCCTTTTTTTAACGTATAATGTTTATTTTTTGTTCTCTCATAAAGGATTTCAATGCTTAAAAAAATCCCATACATGAAATAGGCTTAAAATAAAAGAATCATATTCATGGAATTATAATCTAAATCGTATTGTACCCATAAATTAGAGAAGATAGATCAATAAAGGGTCGTCTCTTTTTTTTTTTTTTTTTTGCCTCCAATAATGCATGTGGAAATAAGCCTAAAAACAATTGATTATCCACCAATTAATGCCTTGACAAAATATAACCCTCACACGCGCAACACTTATATTATTCTATTCATTTTTTGGATAGATTTAAATGAAGGAGGTAATTTTAGAGGTGTATTAATCCTTTAGATATGTTTCGAAGTTCAAAAGATATATTGACATAAAAGATGTATTGACATAAGTGCTAAAATTTATAGTGCACTTATAAACTTTATCTTTAAAAAAAAAAAAAAAACAAAAAACCCTCAATAGATTAATATACACCTATAAAACGTGGAATCTTAATCCGACTTCACCAAATATATATATATAATATTGAAAAGTTCAGAACTGCACAATACCAGTCTACTTGCACGTATCTCCCATCGGTATTTCCAAATTAGTCAAGGGTGCTGAATGAATCGAATTTTTGTCTATTCTTTGTGAATATGTTGAAAACTTCTACAATTTTATTTAAAGTGTTTAAAGATCACAAAGTCTGGAATTCGGTACTATATGATATCCGACATGTGAATTTCAGTTGCTGTAAATGTGAACTTCAATTATTAAAAATGTGAATTCATATAGAAAGAAATGTAGATAAAGTAAATGTGAATTCCCCTTATTTTACATTTTTTTCTACATGAATTCACACTATTAATAACTGAAATTCACATTTACCAGATACCATCCGATACCGTATATGAGACAAACCCTTTTAAAAATAACCCAAGTTTTCATTACTATTTGAGAAAGCTCATTTGATCTCTGTTTAATACATCAATGGACATGTCAACCGAGAGGATAAGGGATAAAGATGATTTCACTACGGTAATCAACTCCTTCTACTTTCCTTTTAAGGAAAAAAAAAGTACTTCGACTTTCACTATAGCAGAAAGCTCATTTTTAATGAGAACAAATATGAAAAATTAAAAAAATAATAAAAAGATATGAAAAATTTTTTTAAAAAATTATATCGTATCTCAAGAATATCTTTTAAAAATATTTAACCGTTAATTTTATATTAGATGTTAGTAAATACACACCATTGCTTTGTTTGGATTGTTATTCAATTATTATTATTTACTTAAATGTAATTATATTCGCTTGGCCAGTTTATTACTAGAGTAAATTTGTATGAATATATAATTATTTCACAACAATTCAACTTAAATTCAAATATAATTTTTTACTTTTTAAAAGTCTATGCCACAACTTATTTTTTTACATTTACATTATTTAAATTTTATTTTTAACAAAAACTACCCATTTAATTTAAAAACACAATTTAAATTCTACATTTATATGTAAATATTCAGTTTGAATAGTATTTAGATGCAATTTAGATCCAAACCGATCATGTTTTTATGTAAAAAGCTTCCCTTTCAATAATGATGTTTGATGGAAAAAAATCATGATGATATGTGTCCTAATCTACCACGTGAAAAATGAATCGTAAAAGGACAATACAAGCACACTCTAGACAAAACATTACCGCTTGCCGACTCATGATCGATCTGTCAAGAATTCTAGGCCTATCGATATCAGGTGTTCTTAAAACAACATGGCCTATGACATGTGGATGCCCCGACACCAGGGTTTTTGGTGAAAAAGACTAATAACTATGACACATATTCAATTGATATAAACAATTATTAAATAATAAATGAGGGGGGGGGACGAAACAAATAGACTTACTAATCAACATCATAAGTTAGTAAAAGGGAAAGATCTTGTTAGGTGTTCAAGGAATTGAAACTTCCGTTTGATTTATGAATTGAAACTAAGGGGTTGTTTGGGTGAGTGTTTTCAAAATACTTTTCCATTTTTTTAACCTTTTCTTTAATTTAAAACTAGTTTTATTATTTATATTTTCAAATTTCACTAAAAAACTCATATTTTAAAAGTTTGTAACTTCATTATTTCAAGTCGAAATTAGATATTTTTCTATTTAAAAAATTACATAAAGTTTTGAGATTAACAAATTAAGACCCACATTGATTTTTTTTTCAAATATATTTCAAAATTTTATACTTTTTAACTAAAAATAGTTTTTTTTTTAACCGAATGCACATTTCAAAACTCAACTTAAATTTAATTTTCAATTAAAATATTTCCAAAACTCCGTTTAAATTGTCTCTTCAAATTGGCCCTAAACTCTAATTGAGGTATTTATTTGTTTATAAAAATAGTTCAGGGACTAACTTCTAACAAATTTAAAAGTTTAGGACCTATCATGTCATTAAAAAAAAAAAAACCAATTTTCCCTAAACTATTGATCGCGTGAGCTTCCTCCACCGTTGCCCCTTCCAAACTGCCGCTGCCCAGCGCTGCCAGACGCCCAGCCCCCGCGCGCCGCCTTGCTCGGCGAGCCAGAACCCTGCCAATCCCGACGAGTCCGGTAGGTATATTTATCTGATACCCAGGTATATCAATCTAAGAAAGCAATATTTGTTGTAATCTGAAACTATACGAGACTCAAATTTGAACAATTTCTAAAAGCCCAGATTGCGTTTATTGAACACTTTGAACGACGTTTCTTTTCTGCATGTCGTTTCAGAAATTTAGAGTTTAGAGACTACAAGACTACAACGACATATAGTTAGTCCGTCCCTCCAAGTGTTCGAAGAAATTCCTCAGAGAAAAAATCTGTCGCAGACCACAACATGGGCAAGAGAGGAGGGGCCAGAAAGGCACAGACTTCGGCGACAAACAATAACGTCACGTTGAGAGAAGAAACGACTGGGAAAATGCAAACGAAACGGGGCTCTTCGAATGCCAAGCACATGTTGAAGGTGGAGCACTTGGAGAGGCTTGCGGTTTGGGCCGGTGGGGAGGCTTCCATGCCTTCTTTGGGTGCATTCTTCGGGCACAAATTGGCGTCTGTTGGGGAGTCTTTGGGTGTCCCTCGCAACACTTCTCTGTTTCTTTGCCACAGGTTTGTCTCACTTAGAGCTTTCTTTAATAAAGTTTTTGAGTTGAAATATGCTAAACGGCATAGGTCACACTTGCGAATAAACGGCATAGATCACACTTGCGAATGCTTTTTGAGTTTGAGGAAGTTGAACCAGAAACCTGTATTGGTTTTTATTTAATATGAGGTGGTCAAATTCACGTAATTTAATAATTTGTTTATATGTCATAGAGCTTTTAAGTCGACGAAAACCCCAGTTAAGCAATTTACGTTGTTTGCAGATGTGAAACGGTTCTTCAGCCTGGCTTCAATTGCACTGTTCGGATCGAGAAAAATAAAGCTAAGCCACGGCGAAGAAGTAAGAAACCTTGCACTCCCACTCGGAACAATGTAGTGCATGCTTGTCACTTCTGTTCACATAGGAATCTGAGAAGAGGAACCCCGAAAGGACATATGAAAGAGATATGCCCCTCGAAGATCAAAACCACTGCAAAATCAAAACTTGCTAAACCAAATTCTCAGAAACCTATTAGCTCAGAGAATGTCAGCAGAGAAAACGTCGAGGTTAACAAAACGGATGAGTCAGCTTTACCTCCAATACTTGCAACCTCAGGGACAATTCCTAATACTGATGCTCCTGCAACACCAATTGCAAGAACCGGACTTACATTGTTGGAAGGGAAGAAGAGAAAGAGAAACAAATCTACAGCTAAAAAACTAGCTGAACCGGAAAAGAGTTTCGTCCCTACAGATGCAGATAATACTATTGGCATGTCAAGAAAACGGCGGAGAAAATCATGGACTAGTTTAAAGGAGCTTGCTGAAAGCAGTGAGAAGGGTAAAACCCGGAATCTTACTGATCTGCCCATTCCTTTCTTTTTATAAGGGGCTAATCTGGGCACTGATTTCACAGGTTGAACAAGTTGATTTCTTATTTTATTGCTCTTTCTAGACTATATTTTTAGTTTAGTTTGAGTTAAAATAAGTTTAGTTTAAAAGTTGAGTGTTTGGTAAAAAGTTTGAAATAAAAAGTTTAGTTTGAGTTGATTGTTTGGTAAAAAAGTTTGAGTTAAAAAGTTGAAGAAAAACAAGGGCCCTGTTTGGATGTTGAAAAATTGAGTTAACCAATTTTTTTGATTTTCGTGTTCGGTAACTTATCTTAACTCAAACTAAATGGTACTTTTTCACTTCAATTTTTTCCCTTTACTGAAAATACAACAAAATTTATATCCAATATAAATTTTGACCTCCAACTAAATGGTACTTTTTCACTTCTAACTTATCTTAACTCCAACTTATCTTAACTCCAACTAAATGGTTTTTCACCATTCGTAAAAAAGATACAAATTTCTTTTTCTTTTAATTTATTTCAACCAATATCTAGGAAAATGATTCTTCAATTTCTCATTTTCTCTTCTAATCAAGTCATCCTGGCTGATTAGCCCTTTTTTTTTTACCCAAAAAAAAAAAAAAAAAAAGAGGAGACAGATTTCAGAGAAGGTGAGCTATAGCTAGTTCATATTTTTTCACTATTTCCTTAACCTGTTCGAGTGGCATTTATTGCCGTTTAGCACAAAAACTTCCACAACAAATGAAAGAGGGAAAACGACAACAATTTGTTAAAAGAAGACCAACAATAATGAAATGGAAAAGACCAACAATAATAAAAGAAGACCAACATAAAACGACAACAAATATGGAAGATGGAAAATGACAATGAAATGGAGCTTCCAACATAATGCTTCCTCTTTCTGCGGCCATGGATGGCTATCTGCGGCCATGGTTTCTCGGTCTCACTCTCTCGCACAAATGGCCAAACCGCTTGCTCTCAACACAATTTCTTATTAATGTGTTAATATTGCAGAAAAAAAATTTTCACCCAAAGCCAAAACCCAGGAGAGAGAAACAGGAGAGAGAAAGTAGAGAGAGAAAGCTTTAAATTTTAACTCATCAATGGGGTTGGAGGCCGATTGAACTACGGGCACCGTCGCTTGGCTCACCGGATGAGGGAGTGGCCGGCGGTTGGGGATCAGGCGTTGTCGAAGGGGACGGGGCTGATTTGTTCGTTAGATGGGCTGAGGAAAATCAGTTCAAAGTTTGAGAAGGAGACGACTTGTGGTTGAAGATGGGGAGAGTTTGAAATAAAAAGGGCCAGTACCATCTACCTTGAAGCTCTGGGCGTTTAATCTGCTCAGACAAACTTCCTTCACAGTGAAGGACTACTCAGGAACTGTATAACGGTTCAGAAGCAAGTTCAGCCTAAACTGGACACCAAACGGAGCAAGGTTCAATTTGAACTGAAATATATCAGTTCAAACTAACGCCCCAAACGGGCCCTAAACTTTTTAAATTAAAGCTATTTGACTATTTAAAAATTAATTAAAATTTTTTATTGACTTAAAAAAATAAAAATGAGTTAAAAAATTTTGGAACAATATTCCAAATACTAAATATAAAACACGTAATTGCCAATCTCCACGACTCGAAAGGACAAATGGCTCTACAAAAATCATTTCGATTCATCTGAACCCGTTTTAAGATTGAAAGACCCAAATTTTCAAATTATTTTATAATGAGAAACACCCAAAATTTTGAATTATTTCCTAATGAAAAACACCAATTATAATAGTTGTAAATCTATATTGTTAATGGTCCTCATGCCGTGCCAATGTGAAATGTATCAGAAGAAAATCTCAAACGGCTCGTATGGTTGAGAAAAGAGAGATTGAGTCCGAACCATTCTGAAGCAACTAGCTACTGTTTTCTAAAGAGATATAAACTGGGACATCAATTTTATTTTATTTTTTTACTGGTGCCCCTAACTTCTCGCACAAATGTAATTCTCCTCTTAAATTTTTTATTTTTGTTAATTTACCCTATGAATTTAAAAATGTGTTGCAAAACAGTCCTAATTAATACCAATGTTAACTCGTTAACGGAAATTAAAGTGTGACTTACATATGAGTAGTTAATTAACGGTAGAAAGTAGTTATTTTAATCTTTTCTAATCCAAATTTATTGGTCTTAGGATCTTTAAGTATTATTGAAATTGAAGATTTTGAATTAACTTTAAAATTTGAGTTCAACATTGATTAAAAAAAGACCTTCCACGCTCTTAATTAATGATTCATATGCAAGTTAAAGATTAATTTTATACGAAAATTAGCATTCTTATCAGTTATGACTGTTTGACTATAAATTTAAAAATTTAAACGGTAAATTGTCAAAATTATAGATGTTCCCAAGATAAATTGCAACTATGCAAGCATCAATGAGAAAAAGCCTTCTAAAAAAATTAATAAATAAATCTGAGAGTCAAATAAACTAAGGGCAAGCAGAAAACAAACAGGTTATGCAATCTGGTTTGTGGAGAGAATCTCCAACCATGAATAGGGGTTCTCCAGAAAAGTTTAAAATTCAGGATTTAATATCGCATAAAAAAAAAAAAAACAAAACAAAAACAAAACAAAACAAACAAACAAAGGAAACTAGACAAATACATGTTGTCAAAATAACTAATATGACTTGCTATATTATTGATTCAAAAAAAAAAAAAACTTGTTATGTATCAAGCTACGACAATTTTATTTGTCCTTGCATTTGTGCAAACCGGAACATTTTTTTTTTTCTAATTGCATTATAGATGAATTAAACACAAAGCAAAAAAGCCTACTTTGGATCCAAGGCAGCTCAGCAGGCTTCAAAATAGCAAGGTTTCCACGAAGTTTCGCAGAAAACGACACATAAAAAGAAACGACCAGAAAATATTCAAAACGACATCAAATAAACAAGATCCCCTTGCATCAATTCAATTCTTCCTAAATCCAGATCAAATCATAAACACAAAAACAACAATAAATTCCTCACTAAACGTAGAAACGATTCAATTTCTGGAATTTAAAAAAACGGATAATAGAAATCAGAGTTCATTGTTCAAAGTAACAATTTATCAAGACAATGATCAAGAAAAACACCGTAAATTACTTAATCGAAAACATTGAAACGATCCGATTTCATGTCGGAGGAATCGAATCAAGCAGGTGCGTAAAGAGGTCTCCTGTACTCATCGAAGTACTCGTCGCGATCGATGAACACGATCACGTAGAGAGCGTAGATTATCCCCGGAACATAACCTAAGATAGTCAGAAGCAAGCATATACAGAACTCCACCTGAAATTTCCAAAACTTTCCGTCAGTTTCTCGACAACCAAACAGAAAGGAGAAAGGAGAGAGAAAGAGAGAGAAGCTTACGCTGCAGCAACCATGGCGGAAACAAACCCCCAAGGGAGGAAGCAAGACCGCGAGGAGCAATTCGCAGCAGATCTCGCAGCGACTCGGCATTTTCTTTCTTTTTTTTTTTTTTTTTTTTTGAAGAGATATTTTTCTACAATTTTTTTTGGGTGAACTTCTTAATGAGGAAGGAAACAGATAAATAAATAGGGGAGAGATTTTTGTGATCTGATCTTGATCTTACTTCGCTGACAGTGAAATGTGAAAATATCCAGCTGTTTGACTTTTCTCATTTAAAACGTCGCCGTTTCGGCAACATAGGGAGGCAATAATAAGGGATCGTTTGGACCTCCGTCTCCGACCTTTGATTCTGAGGTTGGTTCCTGAAAGTTCCTACTCCGATTAACTACTATTTAAGTACTTTTTTTTTTCCCTCTCTTCAATTCTCATAAAAATTAAACTTTAAAAATTTATAATTTTCTTATTTTAAATCAAAATAAAATATTTTTATATTGCTAAACTCTCACAACGATGAAGAGAGCAACATAAGATAAATTGCCTGACAAAATATGAACACATTTTAGATTTTGACATTAAACAAAATCAAAGTTTAAACTTTAGCTCAACACATATTTCTAAACAAAACTCTCAGCCTATATTTAGTAAGAATGAAAGAAAATAAAAGGGAGATAAGAGATTTTACTTTTCCTTTCTATTGTTCAGTATCACAAAAGGAAAGAAAAAAAAAAAGTTGTATAATTACTATCATATTTATCTATGCATTTTTTTTTTTTTAACTTTAGAAATAAGGACAAAAAAAAAATATAGGAGGATTGTATTTTCTTCTCACTTTTGAAAAGATAAAAAAATTAATGGGCTTGACAATAATTTTAACCCCTCCTATTTTTATTTTCTTTATCGTTTTCGTCTTATCAAATAACCAATAAACATTATTCTCCGTTCATTTTTTTTTCATCCAACTTTCTTCCTTTTACTCTTTCATGCTACCAAACATAGCATGAGAGAGTCTAACTTCGATCAATTGTCAACGAGCGTTAAGTGTTATGCTTTTTTTTTTTTTTTTTTTTTTAAAGGCCAGCAATTATGAAGTAAGAGAAAAACCTATAAAATAAAGTTTTTTTTTAATTAATAAAGTAAGAGAGAGAGAAACGGATATAGAAGCCGTTATTATAATTTTATACTTGTAAATTGGGGGGACCACTAAGCTACAAAGCAATGCATAAGTTAGATAAAAATCAAGTGCCACGTGAAACATGAGTGATGAAGACCCACCATTTTTTTTAAAAGCCAAAAAAAGGTCCCACAAGTATAGCAGTCCGGTTGATGATTTTAAGATGGGCTTTAAAACAGGCCAGGCCCATCTAGGCCTACAGCGAAATGCAGGCTGTCGAGCGGAGCTGGCAGTAACAAAAGTCCACGCAGCTTTAAAGCATCTCCAATACGACATTAAAGGATCCGTTTAAATATTTCGTCTGGTAATACAGTTTAAATTATATTTTTTCATCCTTATTTTTATTTTATTATGAAAAAAAAATTTTTTTTAAAAAAATTTTTGTCTTTTTTAAAAAGTCAACAAAAATTTTTAAGTCAAACTATAATTTTTCAATTCAAACTCATTCACCAATCAAACCCTAAAAAATAACATATTTGATAAAAATGAATTGTTTGAAATAAAAAATTTTAAAATGTATTTTTAAAAATTTAATATGAATTTTATTTGTTTCGCTCAAATGCTATTGTATATATTATGGATTTTGAAATTTAAATTTATTGTATATATTTAGAAATATAAATAATAAAAAGTCGTTTTGAATAAAAAGAAACAAAAAATGGAGATCCATTTGGAGATATGCCCCCCAACCCCCAAAACTAAGGGTCATCAGCACCTTAGCTGGCAATCTACGTGGGCACGTGGGAGTTCAACATTGAAATTGCTAGCTTTAAATTTGTGTTTTTTTTCTGGTCACTATTTTAAGCTCATGGAACCAACTAATAATAAAAATATTATTTTTCCTTCCTTCTTTTGTCCTCATCTGAAATATTTTTTTTCCGTTGTACTCCACTGGTGATAATGGGTACTTTTTACATTTTGAATTCGTTTGGTGTTTAGATTAATGACTTGTTTGCTTTGTCATTTCATTCCAACTTAAACTGTACTTTTTTTTTCTTTTTTCCAAAAAATTTTTGGCTTTTTCCCAAAAAGTTCTTTGTCTTTTCTGAAAATTCAAAAAAATTTACTATTACAACTAAAATATTTCAACTCAAACTAACGAACCAAACGGACCCTAAGTTTGAGATAAAATATAATTTTTAAGTTTGAGTTGGTTGATTTTTAAAAAATTAATTATAAATTTTATTGATTTTTTAGAAAAAGATAAAAATTAATATGAAAAAGTAGAGTTTACTTAGAGTTAAATCTGGATGCTAAATGTGAGCTTTGTTTCTCTCTAATTATTGGCAGAACACATGAACTTTTTTCCTCTAAGTAAGGCTTTTATTTCTACTTAGGGTCCGTTTGATTCATCAGTTTGAGTTGGAATTTTAAGTTTAAATAGTAATTTTTGTTGACTTTTCAGAAAAGACAAAAAACTTTTTCAGAAAAAGACAAAAACTAAGATGAAAAGTTTGAAACGGATCAATGAAATAAACGGGGACTTATTGTGTTTATTTTAGATCTCTCTCTAATCTCTATTATTTTCATTTCTCTTCTACCTTGATCTCTCCTTTGTTATTCTAAGAATAAGAAAATAAATTCAATCTCAAATGTGTGTTATGGATCCCATAACGTTTCGTTTTATCACTTGAAATGAAAATCAATAATTTTTTTCTTCCCATTTCAAAGTTCGCCTGCATGTTATTTTTATTTGTTTCTTTTACGTTTTCATAGAAAATCTTAGATTTTTTTTTTTTGAAAACATAGAAAATCTTAGATTTTTTTTTTTTGAAAACGTAGGTCTTATATATGTTAGAATATATTGATATTTAAATACAATAATAATGACGTAGGTATCAAAACTTTTTGAGGTTTTCATATCATCGATATTTCTTTGGAGTCTTCTCGACATATCCTAAAATTTTGCACAAATTAAATTACGTCTTTATCAAAATGACATTTCAACCAATATGCGTTGATATTTATCAATATTCCAATATTTTGACAAAAAAGATGTTAAACTCAAAAAGTATTTTGGCACCTCCCTAAACCAAAATAATTTCATCCAAAATTTTGTTGCTATTTTATAATATGTTATGGAGTGACTTTTCACAAATTGAACTTAAAAAATTGAAAACGAAAAATCAAATAATATAGAGGATATCAGGAATTTTTGTCGCTTGATTTTTTAAAATGAATTTGACAAGTTTAATTTGTAATGACTCGTACCTCTCTTTGATATGATATTATCCACTTTGAGTCTCATGTTCTCACGATGTTGTTCTTGAGCTCACCTGAAAAGACCTCATACCATTAGAAGGTGGTCTCTTTACTTATAAACACAATTACATATATCTATCTCCAAGCGCTGTGAAATTGCACAACTTATCCTTTCTCCTTATAGGGACTAATAACTATTATAATCACCCCTCCTTTTCAGGCTCAACACCTTCGGCGGCCACACTTCCGGTTGGATATAGACTTTGATACCATATGTATAACCCATGCATCCCTTTGGTATGATATTATCAAATTATATCAAGTTCTACTGTGATCACGGTCACTGGAAAAGCTTATTCATGCGGACTAGACAAAGGATGAGATCAACCCAAAAGTGGTTTCAACTCATAAGTAACAAAAAATTTCCGCAACCTGAGATAGACATCGCCAAGCTAATAAGTCTTTGCTAGCTGATTGTCTTCTTCACCACTTCATCAAGTGCTAACAAGCACTACGAAAACCATCAAATCATCAAAAACATCTCAACCATAGAGTTTTCTGAAGATTGTCTATGATTTTAACATATTTCAATGAACAAGAAAAAAACTTCATTTTCAAAAATTAATATTGGAATTCAGATTGAATCCAACAATAATTCTAAATTACACCGTTAGAAAACTGGCTAACATTTTGTTTAATGGCAACGGGCTAGGATTTTAACTAAACAACCCCACTTCAAATCCAAAGCTATCTCTGTTTTTAATGGTATAAGATAAGAATAATATATATGGCTTCTAAAGCCAAATCTCTAAGTAGTTCCACTAAACCAATCCCACAATGCTTCTAAATCAATACTGGAAAAACCGGCTAACATTTTTTGTTCTGGCAAGACCTAGAGGCTTTTTCCTTTTTCATCTATCACAAGACTCATAGTGTTAGTACCTGTCCCCTTCCTTCGGATCGTACATTATGCGAATAATGACTTTTTTTTTTTTTTTTCCCTTCAGAGACTGGGACAGAGGATCTCTACCAACATGTTGATATTACCCGTTTGTTTTGATAGTTTAAACTTAATGTTTAAATTTAAATTTTTATCTTTTTTTTCAAAAGTTTGTTGTCTTTTCTGAAAAAGTTTTTTATCTTTTTTAAAAAGGCAACAAAAATTACTATTCAAACTTAAAAATTTTAACTCAAACTCATTCACCAAACAGACCCTATAGTTGCACAAAAATGGAGGCAGAAGTTGTTGAAAGTATTCCCTTTGGATTCGGTAAAGACATTCACAACAATTTATCACTTTGGGGTACATACAGTGAACTAAAAGGAGCTAACTCAATAAGTTCAAATTACTATATACGATTATAGTCCAACTCCCACTACTGCCATGAATGATATACACATACACACAAACACACAAACACAGACACACATGTATATAGCTGTAACAATTATGTGTACAATAACATCCAAGGAACACAGATATAGTAAAAGAAATCCAAACAATATATATATATATATATATATCTTTCTGCCCCCTTGGTTAGTTGTAGTATTCGACCATGGCGGTAAAAGTAGCATTCAAACAGGAAACACTGAAAAAAAAAAAAGTAAGGATATCATTTTTGCATCGCAACCACATTAATAACTAACAAGAAAAGCAGTCAGTACAAACACCAACAACGTATATTGTCGAAACAAAACATGCCTAAATTATGTTCTACTAGTTCCTAGAAGAAAACATGCCTCGTGCATTAAAACTCGATAGGAAAAACCTGGACAAGAAACGAAAAATGCATGATCCGAAGCTTAAAGTAGACAAAAAAAACAATTAAAAGCAACAAGTACTTATAATCTCCAGAACTTACGTTTATTTAGTAATTTTGGGCAACTAGAAATTTCAGTCTTCTGGTTTGCTTGAGCACATCCTTTCCAAGTGGTTTGAGAAAAGCCTAACAACAAAATGTATGAAAGGAAAAATTAGAGAAAAATACAAAAAACCAAAAAAAAAGAAAAAAAAAAAAAAAGAGGTCATCTGAAAATCTTCCGTTTTTTATTTGTTCTATTCTGCATGAATAAAGCATCAATAGAAGAGTATAAGAACCAACAGATTAGGATAAGACTTTAATCCTTTGGGGCAATTCTACAATAGGAATACCTCACTATACTCTATCAATGGGGTAAAAATTTTTTACCGTCCGATTGGTCTTGAGCGGTTGAGATCGAAAAGATTCACCAAATTAAAATAGAGCATTTGCATAGGATCACATAAAAAAAACCAATAAATAAAAAAATTGAAAACAAAAACAGAAGAACAAAGCCGTCAAACTCGTCGGCCGCTCACCGGCACCCCATGTCATCTTGCCACCCTCCCACCGCACTACCCACCAATGCTGAGCTGGAGTCGCCAACCCAGATCCGGATCTCTTCACGTCTCGCCGCCCAAGCTCCATGTCTCGCCCCACCATCCAAGCCTCACGTAGCTGTCACTCACACTCTTCTCTCCCCCTCCCAAGCACCGGCGAAGAAGTTTCATTTTTTTTTTTTTTTCTGTCTTGTAACCATGTGTGGTTGAGCACATAATAAAATTTTTTATGTACATTACATGTAGACCATCAAAATCACATAATGATAAAAAAAAAATAAAAAAAAAAAAAATTTACCCCATTAATGGGGCAAAAAAGTGTGCATCATTGTAAAATTTTAAAATACTAGACTGGATAACTAATATACAAACCCAGGACCAAATCCCCCTCAAAGGGACTAACCTATATCCCCCACTTGTGCATGGGATTATGCTATCCTTGTTGAGGCCCAAGAATCATTAAACCCTGCAACTTGTTCTTGGGCTGAGTATATTAAATTGTTGCATTTTAAATTTTGTCTAATAAATTTTAATTAAATTTAAAGTTTAACATTTCGCTTAAATGTTAATTTTTTTTAATTAAAGAAAGCATAAACTTCAATCCTTTCCTATCATGACATTTATCACCAAATATAGGATATGATTAATTAAAATCCAATCCAATCCAATCCTTTCTTATACAATCTATCCAAATCTCTAATACTATCGTGTCCAATGTAGTCATATTCTATGTACCCAACAGACCTTTTATAGTAATAGGATTTAGACTAAAAAAACAAAATTTTAGGAGATTAGTGACATTTAAAAGCCCCCAAAATATTATCATTAAACGTGATTTTTGTGTTCATTACTAGTAGACAGAAATAAAAAGAAATTAAATTGGGAAACATAAAACAAATATTCATGAATAAAATCTGATAATTACCTCATAAAAGTTATACTCCTTTCCATGCTCACAACTTAAACGGATGGATGGCACATGTTGAACAATTAGATAATTGTGTCCTCCATTTGGATCCATACTTTCCATTAATTCATTTGGTATGTTCACGAACTGGAGCATCTTAAGATTTCTCAAATGTTGGATTCCCGATGGCACCTCCTGCAATTTTGGTGTTTTCAAGTAAAGCTTTTCAAGAACAGGCAGTGCTCCTTCCTCTATTCTCACCGAATTCATCCCTTTCAAGTCATGAAGGTCGAGTACCTTCAGTTTTGGGAAGCCACCTTCTTCAAAGCGCAGTTGTTCACCAACAAATGCTTCATTCCGGATCCAAAGCTCCACTAGTTCGGGCAGAATTCCAAAGACTTTTAGTGGGTCATCTCCCAATTTTGAGCACTTAATTGATACCATGGTCACATTTTGAAGCTTTGTTATCCAGTTTGGCAACTTTCTTAAGGGCCCAACTAAATAGAGACGCCTAAGAAATTCAGGGGGACAAGTCATGGACTCCAAATCAATGATGTCTTCTTCACTCGTTGAAGATACATAGAGAGATTCAAGGCATTTCATTTTCTCAATGCAGCCATACAGACTTCTTCCGTTTTCACTTCTCAATTTAGCGATGCCTAATGTTCTCAACTGCGTCAATGGCCCAAGCTCTTTACACATGTTGAACTCGGCATTGTTAGCCTCGATGTGATATAACTTTTGCAAAGATTTTAAGCTCCCAATTCCCTTTACTTTCATTCCTCTCAGAGAGTTCATAGGAATTTCCTTCATGTCCAAATAATTTCCAAAAAGATGTCTCAACTTGATAAGTTTATTGATCTCAAATGGAATTTCATAGATCAATGACCGCTTCAAATCTAAGGTCTCTAAGTTGACCAATTTTTCTACGGACTTTGGGAGATATTTTACTCTAGTGCCCCGCACGCTCAAATATCTCAAGTGAAACGAGTTCCCAATATCCTTAGGGAGATGATCTAGATGCGGAAAATTTTCAAAGTCAAGTTCTTTAAGAAGCTTGAAACTTGTAGCAAACTTACTGATAGTAGAATTAAGCATCTTATCTTGACTGGAAATAGAAAACCAACGAATGCGTGAAACATCAATGGTCGACGGAATCTTGTTTGTGCTGCCAATAATTGATAAACGTCGGGCAACTGTTCTAAAATTTGACAACTCATCTCCTGAAAAAACTTGACAGAAACTCAAGTCTTCCATCTTTTTGAAGATAACGTCATGCAAAAGATCATGAATGTGACAAGTTTTAGCTTTTCCTTCACCATCTACCTTTGAAATTTCAACCAAGCTCCTATCTACTAGCTCAGTTAAGTATCCCTTGGCAACATCTTCCAAAGTTTTACCTCGCTCAGATTTCACAAAACCTTCAGCAAGCCACTGTCGAATTAACCTTCCACATCTAATTGAAGAGCCCTTAGGAAACATTCCAAAGTACAAATAGCAACATTTGAGGTTGTAAGGCAAGCCGTTATAGCTGAGCGATAGTATTCTTTCCATGTCAGAATGGTTCAACATCTCTGAACCGAGGCTTTCGAGAAATTTTTGCCATTGATAGACAGTTTTTTCTTTAGTTGAGAGAAGACCAGCAACAACTACAATTGCCAGAGGTAATCCTTGGCACCGAGAAACAATTTCGGCCGACAGATTCTTTAATTCAGAGGGATGGCAACCTCCATATTCAAATTGAAAACTCTTCTTGCAAAAGAGTTCCATGGCCTTATCAGGAGGCAAATATTTCATACTGTGGATAACGACCCAAGATGAGGTTTTACAATTATCAGCAACTGCAATATTTCGCGTTGTGACTAGTATTCTTCCACCACTTTCATTGTCAAGCAAAGCATGTTCTATGTCACCCCAAAACTCATTGTTCCAGACATCATCAAAAATGACAAGATATCTCTTCATATGCAAGTATTCTCTCAAATGGGTTATCAGTGCCACCTCATCCATTGTCTCAATAGCATTTTGAGTTGTTAACTCTAGACCTCCTCCACAAAACTTCTTCATCAAGTTTCTCAACAAGTCCTCAACCTTGTATGATTCCGACACAGCAATCCAAGCATGACAATCAAAGCGTCCTTTTATGCGATCATAGACTTGTTTGGCAAGAGTAGTCTTACCCAACCCTCCCATCCCAACAACTGAAGCCACAAGCCGATGGGAAGATGAGCTTTCCAGAACTACAATCAATTCATCTCTAGGAGATTCAAGACCGATGACTTCGGTTTCCTTGAGAAATAGGGACGCCTTCCTGGGGTCATGCCGCTTTCTAGTAGTTGTCGGTGTTTGTTGTAAAGCATTGAAGCCATACCTTTCCCGTCTTTCAGTAATTCTTTGGACAGTTTCTTTGATCTCTTGTATCTGCGCAGCTACTTGATGATGCGGTTTTTGTTTATGGAGGAAATCAGCAAACCGATTCCGTTTTGGACGCTGAACTGTCATGTGATATGTATACTCATCAACAACATCTTCGATTCTAAAAGCGACTTCCTTCAGATCTTTCACCCACGCTTTAACACCTTCAGTAATGTCACCATCGCCTTCTGCCTTTCGATCTGCATCCTTGAGGAACGCCCGAATGCTGTCAAGTTCACTCTTGATTTCCGAAACTTCGCCATGAACACCTCTCAACAAGTTCACTTCTTCAGTCAAAAGTGGAATTAGCTTGTCTATGAGATAGCAAACAGTTGTCTCCGCCATCAATCATTAAACTTTCCTCTGCGTGACTTTATGATCTGCATCGCAAGCAAATATATATTCATATATTTACAGTCTTTTAGATATCCAATGCAACATAGTATAAACTTATTCTTTATTTAATGATTCTTTCCATGTAGTCTTGTGATTATGAGTTCGCTTATTCTTAATTTACATGCATTTTCAAGTCACACACCTTGGGATGAGGTGTGATTCTTATGGTCCGTTTGGTGAATGAGTTTGAGTTGGAAATTTTAAGTTTTAATAATAAATTTGTGTTGACTTTTCAGAAAAGACAAAAACTTTTTCAAAAAAGACAAAAAACTTTTTCAGAAAAAGATAAAAACTGATATGAAAATTTTAAGTTTGGAATGGGGAACCCAACGAAGCCTAATTACTTTAATTAAGCTTTTTTCAATTGATTTTTCTTTTCCTTTACGCAGAGAAATGAAGCTGTTTTTGTTAATCTTTACAAATGAAAATTATTAATGGATATTAACATGTAGGAATGTACCATGTCCTTTCCTTATAAGGCGCCCTGGTCTGTTATGCCATCAGATTGAAGTTCTTTGTTCTCGTGATCCTTTAAAATGCCCAAAACCTGGAAAATCAAATACGACATACTGAGATCTTGTTATTGCTAAGGTTATAAAACACTTACATATATATATATATATATATATATAAAAGTTTAAGAGAATTAAAGAGTGAGAGAAAGAACATACGATACAGTAGTAGAATCAGTTTCGCATTAATGCACACCTCCTGGAATCATTCCCAGTTCACAGTGCGTTTAGATCTGTAAATTTTATCAAGATAAGAGGAAAAAGTAAAAAAAAATAATAATTAAAAAAAAAGGTTAATTCATTAGTTGATCAGATTTAGCAATTCTCATATTAGTAAATTAAGATTCTATCTCTATCTCTATAACTATATATGATTTATATATACAAACGCACACTTGATTTATATATATGTAAATTTTCAATTCAAACGTAGGATCAAAACGAGAATATGATAAATGAAAATGGGAAAAGTAAATAGAAAAAAAACATAATTTCTGATTCAATCCAAAAAATAAAATAAATCATAATTCTGAACTGAAAAAACACTTGATTACCTTCTCTACAATCTTGAAAACTAGAGTGGTTCAGAAGATGGAACGACACCCCAGGTTAAGAGAAACGAAAATAAAGTAGAAGAAGTGATCAACCGTTAAGCAGAGAATTAATGAGAGAATTGTTTACACTGAATCCCATTTCCAATATCTTGCTATTTTAAAAAAATGAAGAAAAAAAATTTCAGAAGTATGTTTTCATGAACAGAAGTCTTCGTTAAGGAGTGGTTGGAAAAATAAATAATAAGAAAGCCAACGAATTGGTCCAACGTTTACAACTTTGGATTCCTCTGATAGACTTCAGCGAAGAAAAAGCAAATAAAACAAAAATAAAATCAAAATCGAAAAGCTCAATTATTGAAGGAGCATGATTGCTTTTTGTTAGCAACTGATGGTTGTGGCTTGGCGACAATTAAGGTATTTTTAGAGCCTATTAGGTGTTAGATTTGAGTTCTGATTGCATGTAGAGTTTAGTTTTTGACAAGAAAGTATCACATGTTATTTGCGCTTAAAGGATGAGATTTATTAGTAAAGATCTAGGGTCATGTTACTTATCATCCTATTGATGCAACCAGCGAATTTATCCAATAAATACTGAGACGGAGATATGAGGACATCGCCGATCCCTTTTTCTTCAACCAAAAATGACTGCATTCTATTTTTCAATTTCTTTTTTTTTTTTAATCTGTTTCTCGTTTAATGGTTTGAAATACGACAAAAGGTTGTTGTTGTAGTATGCTAGCCACAATATTGATCTAGTTGTGTGGTGTAGTCAAGATGACGTTTTTGATTAACATATCATAAAATTGTCAACGAAACATATAAAGAACATGAATACTGAATAGTCTCTGGCTATATGGGGTTCATGTGGTTTTTTAGTTGCTTGTAATCGGGTTGTTTTATTTTTTCCTTTTCTCATTATTTTCTTTTTTTCTTTTCTTTTCTTTTTAATAAAGCAATAGGATTGGTAAATGAAAAAGGTACTAAAGAAATGTCAATATAATTGAGATGTCTAAGTGTACCTTCTGATAGCTATTACCGTCATTTACACACACAAAAAATAAATAAATAAATAAATAAGTACATGAAGAGTAGAATACAACATATATGACTTTACCTCTGGACAAATTTCTTGCCTATATTCAAAAGAGCCAATGGTCAGGCATTTCTTACTTGCCATATGGTTGTCATATTATCATCGCGTGGATTTTTTGTTTTCCTTTTACTTTTGTTTTATTTGTCTATTCTGTATACGCAAAACGCGTGTCATTTAACTAGTTGAACTTAAAAAATAAAAAACAAAAAAAATTAAATAATGAGTTACATCGGCATTTTTGTCCCCTAAATTTGACAATGAATATGATAAGATATCCCTTAAATATTTATATTTGATTAATTAGGCAATGAATTTAATAAAGTACATGCATAGTGTTCTTTTTAATTGATGACTATCTTTAAAATTAAAAGGTAAAAAATAAAAAAATAAAAATGAAGGCTCAATCACTCTAACAAGTAGAAAATAAGTGGATTGAAGGCATACAAACTCGTGTATAAAATAATAATAGTAATAATAATAATAATAATAATCTCAAACCGTTGTGAAATATGGTTAAAAAAGGTGGGGTAATCGGTAGGATTCATAAAGGACTTCTTTAGATTTTCGCCACAAGTATGTCAGTTATTGTTTTTTTTTTTTTTTTTTTTTTTTTTTTTTTTTTTTTTTTTGGCCTCCAATTAGACAAGTAAGGAGGATAAAAATCCAAATACAAAGCATAAAACAAAAACTACCTATTTGGATGGCAATTTTCACATCGAGCTGTTAACCTACGAAGACTCACCTTAAAGGGGAACCGATCTAAATGGGTTCAAGTTATAAAAGGTTACAGGATGGGAATGAGTTTAGGGGTCCCCAATCTTATTCACCGTTTAGTCATATATAACTTTTATATTGAGTATATTATATATGATGTTTTATAATATTTATAATTTTAAACATTAAACTATAACATATTTGATAAATGAAAATTTGAACATTATAGCTATACTTTATTTTAACTTAAAGTCTCCTATGTGTGCATTTTAATTTTTAATTTTAATTTTTTATTTTTATATGATGAAAATATATTAATGAGTAAACGAGGTACTCCTGACCCTACCTGAGACGGGGAACCCGTCCAGTTCCCATTATTTTAAATGGATAATGGGCATGGAGAGTGTTTTTGTCCATGGAGTGGGTAGGCTAGAAGACCAGCACACGCTTCTAGAATCCAACGCATTGCCATCTCTAATTTTGACGTTGTTACACAATTTTCTCAAAATGTCAAAAATTTAATTAAAAAATCTATTTTTTCCTGCTCATTATTTTACTAACTAATTTAGAATATTCTCTCGTCTCTCCATAATTTCGACCGCTCTCTTATTTTCTCATTAAAGAAGCTCTTTCTTTCGGATTATCTCTCTTTCTTCCACCCCTCTCTAAAGTTTCAAGCTTAGGAAGTGTTTGTTTTTAAGTTCATTTTAAACTAAATTGTACTTTTTTCTTCATGATTTTTGTCTTTTTCTGAAAAAGTTTTTATCTTTTCTGAAAAAGTTTTTTATCTTTTCTGAAAAATTGTTATTGAAACTTAAAAATGTTAAACTAAACTCATTCACCAAATACCCCCTTAAAGTTTTCAAATTTCTGGCTCTCTCTGTCTCTCTAAATCCACCTTCTCTCATCCTCCTCAATTCCTAAATCTCTTTGATCTTCCATATATAATGTCTCATTTCCTCACTTCTTAATCCTTGCTGCTTTCATTAGTACTCTATCGATCATCGCCACCACGAACATATTTTTTGGATCTTTATTGTTTTACTTCGGCTGCAGGGCAGCTTAGTAATACCATACAATTAACAGGGGTGTATTTGTCCTTTTGCAATTGAGCAGTCAATATTTAAAAAAAAAAAATGAAGTAAGATACCAAAAGAAGAGAGAAAAAGAGAAATTAGGTGAGGTTGGACACCTTTTTATAAAAATGACCATTTTTATGGGACAATGATTGATAATCCTTAAAATAATTTGGATGATGTATCAATTATTAAATCGACCAATCAATATGGATTCTCGAGTTAAAGTGACTGACCGGTATTCATGATGGCATTAGTTAAATACTGATTTGATATAAGTAATTATTGATAGATTATTAAGGGTCAATCATTTATGACCAATCATTTTTATCAAAATAATTATTTTTCTAATTTAACAATACTTGTATATTAATCGAACAATAACAATAAAATAAAAAAAAAAAGGTAATTTTCTCACATATACCAGAGAGAGAGAGAGTATTTACAAAAAAAAAAAAAAAAAAAAAAAAAACATGGGATGCAGTAATATAACCAATAGCCGAATTTATGCAAAATTATACAACAAATTGCCATTTTATAAAATATAGGGGGAGAAAACAAAAACAAAAAAAAGAAACAGTTGCTTCATCTCATACGCTTTCCTTTTTATTAACAGTATGAGTGGGAAGTTTACTATGAAACGAGGCTATTAGTAGAAATTTACTAGTTTTTTTTTTTTTTAATATTAGTTGTTCCATCTCATATGCACTATTAGAATATTTTCTTTTCGTTACATAAATGATTTTTCTCAAATATGGTATCCCAAAAGATAATATGTATTGGTCCCCCTCTTATCAATCTTCTTTCTCTTCCACTAAAAGGGGTAAAGTGATATGTTCTTCTCTACAATGCTTAATATGTAACTTCAAGACAATGTTGTCCAGCCATGATCCAAAAAACAAAATTACATGATAAAACATTATTTTTGAGGGGGTCTTATTTATTTATTTATTTATAGGCTAATTCTTCAATGGAAAAATTTTTTGACCATTCAATTATCTTTAAATGATCAAGATTAAAAACATGCGTCATGAAATTACAAAATCTTGGATTAATTTTAAGAATGCTCCTTGGATTATATACCCTATTTCATTCACTAGTCACTGGTCACTGGCCGATCTTCGATCACTGATCGTCGGCCACCGACAGGTCACTAGTGGCCGACCAATCACCGATAGAATACAAAATGAATTATGATAGAATGCAAAACGAATTCCGATAGAATGCAAAATGAATTCTATCATGCTTGTATCAGAATCTAAGAAGGCAAAACAGATTCTGATAAAATGCAAAATGGATTCTGATAGCATGCAAAACAGATTTTATCTGAATGCAAAATAGATTCTATCATAATGCAAAATAGATTCTACCAGATTCTAAGAAGGCAAAACAGATTCTGATATAATGCAAAACTTATATACAAAGAAAAGTATTTTGAAGTTTCTACTTTGAAAATTAATATAAATTTCTTTTGTTTTTCACTTTGGTTGCATGATTCGACAAACTATGTTCTCTATTTAGTGCTGTATATTATATAAATTATATGTACACACTTACTTACACCTATACATATGCACATATATGTATATAATTATAGACAAAATCAGAGAGATTTAAAGAGAGAGAAGACCCTAGTTTTTTAAGGATTCCATTGGGATCATTAGTCACAATCCAATCAAGACGCCAATCAGGTGCAGATCATCTCTTTAATACAAAACCAAGTGTAATAATAGGCATAATGAATTTAATGATTTTAGTGTTGTGAACTCTGGAAGAGTACTTGAACGTTTCGATAGAATCCGTTAAAAGCATATCTTATTTTTCTTGTGAATGATTTGCTTGTTTTCACTGGTTTGTTTAGTGAGAAAATTTATTTTTGTTGGTTTGGTTTATTTTTTGGTAATATGTTTGTTGATTTCCTTGCTTCCGTTTGTTTACCGGGAAAATTTTTGGTATTGTAGGGTGAAAATAAAAGCGTTAACGATTTTATGTTTCAACTGGATATGTGAAAAAAAAAAAAAAAAACTATGAAAATCCGTTTTGAATTCGATCATAATCCGTTTTGGATTTGATCAGAATCCATTTTGCATTTTTTTTAGAGTGTGTTTTGCCTTCTCGGATTTTGGTAGAATCAATTTTACATTATGATATAATCTATTTTAGATTCTATCAAAATCAGCCCGTTTTACAGTCGATCAAAATCCATTTTACCTGCTCTAAATCCATTGTGCCTTCTCGAATTCTATCACAATCCGTTTTACATTCTATCAGAATGTGTTTTGCCTTTTATCATAATGTATTTTGCCTTGTCGGATTCTGCTAGAATCCATTTTGCATTCTGATATAATCTGTTTTGTATTCTATCAGAATTCGACCATTTTGCATTCTATCGAAATTTATTTTGCCTTCTCAGATTCTAGTAGAATCCATTTTGGATTCTAACAAAATCTTTTTGACTATCGGAGCTAGATACGTCCGACCATCTTTGTTAAAATCCAAAAAATATATATTCTGTTAGAATTCATTTTGAATTCTAATAGAATCTCTACAACGACCAACATCAACGCCGATTACCGAAGTTAGAAACATCCGGTCATCTTTCGTTGAAATATTTTTTAAAAAAATTTCCGATGACTGGCGAGTGGAGTAGGATACATCCAGTCATCTTTGTTAAAATACAAAGAGAAAAAAAAAATCAACGATTGAAGACCAGATACCAGCCTACGATCGGAGACCGACTAGTAACCCGAGACAAACCGGCTACCGACAACGTCCAGTGAATGAGTCTGAGATATATAAAAAAATATTCCAATAATTAAAAAAGAAAAGAAAATAAAGAAATATAGGTATTTTTTGTCTATTTACTATTTTTTTTCATTTAATTATTTAATTAAACATTATAAAATGATAAATTTATTAACTTTACTTTTATAAATAATAAAATTATAAGGAAGTGTCAAATTTAGAGCATTCTTACAAATCCCCTTTTGTATTTTTATTTTTTTTAAAATAATACTTTCCCTTATCTAATTAGGCTTATGTGACTTTTTATACAATTGAATTTAATTCGACTTTCCCTCATTTAAGTAGTGTTTTCAATTGAAACCGTTTTCATTGTTTTATAATTTATTTTTTATTTTAATTATTCAGTATGCATTAGTTTTTTTTTTTTCCCCTTCTTCTTCTTCTTTTTTTTCCCCCTCTTTTGCTAATACCAATTAAAATCTCATTTTCATATGTCTCTGTACTCTACTTTTTCTTCTAATTACTCTTCCTCTCCTCTAGAAATCTCTCCTCTAGAAACGACACAAAGATGATGAAAAATATCTGGTTGTGGCAATTTTGGGACCATTTTTCTCTTTCCACTCAAATCGTCACAAGAAAAAAAAAAAAAAAAAATCAGATCTAAAGAGAAGGCCGCAAAGCTCCCCGGTGCCCAGAAAATGCCGATGGAGCTGGTAGCTGACAAAGAAAGAAGGAGGACATATTTGGATCTAGAAAATAAGATCAAATACAAAATATCAATATCATTATTCAACAAAAAATTATAATTAATTTTTTAAAAATCAATAAATTTCAATCTAAAAATTACATGTTGAACCCGAAATCGGAACGTATGCAAGATCTGGATTTTTGTTTGGCAGTAGACGTGGCACTTGGGAGGAAAAAAAAAAAAAAAACTTTTGCAAATTAGATTGCCTTTGCATTTTCAGTGGGTCCCACCTAAATAGCCAATTAGGATGCTAATGGTCTTCAGTGACGACGGTTAGCTTTATCCTAAATATTGTGCTAAATTTTAATATTTAGATTTTTAAAAATATTTTTTTAAATATAATGTTATTTTGATGTTAAATTTGATGCATATTAAATTTAATACTAAATTTATTATAAATTATAATTAATGTCAAATTTAATATTTGATTTTTATTAATTGATGTCTTCACTTTTACATATAATTATTCTAACATTTTTCTTTTTTAATTATTTAAATACTAAAAGTTTACTTTTACAAGTTATAAAGCATAAGAAGTAAATATAGCATTCCATGTTAGAGTATAATAACTTAAGATAATTTAATTTTTCACTCTTTTGTAACAAATATAAAATTGACATAGATGGATCATCTCGAACATTGAAAGAAAGAGACGGGCCATGACTGGTTTATGTTTACAAACTCTATACCAGGCTTTGTTGAAACAAAACATAAAAAGCATTTCTTTTAAGGGGGGAAAAATAGAGCATCAACATAAGTTAAGACTGTCTTCAATGTATTTGTCAATATCAATGTTATAGTTGTTATAAAAGAGTACAAAAAATTGCATATATAACCATATGCTCCAATGGATCATGCTATTTGTGGCATTATTATACTCTAGAACTTGTAAGAGTAAATTTTTAGTATTTAAATATATTTTAAAAAATGAAATACTGTCATTATTCATAAAATGTGAGAACAACAATAAATAAGAATTAAATATTAAATTTAGTATTAATTATACCTTAGTGTAAATTTACTAAAAAATTTAACATATGATAAAATTGACATCAAATATAGTACTTTATTGGAGAATTTTTTTTCCATCTAAATACTAAAAATTTATCGTTGGCATAATAATTTAATATTGTATTAGAGACGTTGTATCGACAATCTATTATAGATATATGATGGAAAAGCGAATACATGACACAACTCATAGAGAATGTGGATGTTGATAACCTGCCCGATAATTTCGATATTAATGAGAAACGAATGTCTACTTCCAACTTCAAACTAAAAAAGGCACTCCATCAACTCATAAGATGCGTAAGTGTCTTTATGGTCATAAATATGGATGATATTTTTTTACAAAATATTGGGAAATGTAAAAGAAATACCGGACATTTTGATGGAAATTTCAGTTTGGAAATCTCCGAAATTTTGAACTTATATAGTTTTTTTTTTTTTTTTTTGAGCATGTTATAGTTATATTCTTTAAGGTTTTGTTTGATATAATAATTTAATTTTAACTAAATTATATTTTTTAATTGAATTTTTATCTTTTTCTGAAAAATTAACGAAAATTAAACTAGTTTTTAAAAACTTAATTAACTTCAATTTAAAAATTTTAACTCTAACTAACAATCCAAATGGATGCTAAAAAAAATAAATGGTAAGAGATATAATAATTAACATGTTATAATTATTTTATAGAAAAAACGATTTAGAAAAATAAAACAAAAGGCAATACATAAAAGCTGAGAGAATCTATTCTCCTAGACTTCTACAAACTTTGATTAATTTCATTTTTGTGAAAATACATTGGAAATAGATAAGAAAACCTAGACATAGTAAGTTCACGATTATATTCAATTTTATTCAAATAACACATCATATATTTTGATATTAAGATATGTAAGTCATAGTATATTTTGTATGTGAAACTTGTGTATATATATCTTTTTAGTATTTGTGTTATTTTAAAATATTAGAAATATATTTTAAAGTAAAATTTCAAAATGTCCCTAATTTTTTTCAAAATTTCTACCGATATCAATAATATCTCTAAATTTTTTATAAAATTAGACTATTAATATTTTCATCGATATCAATATTTTTATCTTAGAGTGTCCCCGAGCACACATGTTCTTTAGATGTGATCCAATCAAATCATCATAAATCTACTATTGTCATAATTGGTCAATTCAACCATTCTCCAGGGGTGGGATCATCGCTTTGAGGGAAGTGAATTGCCGACGGTGGCATGAGCGAATAGTTATGGCGGCTATGGTAGAGAGATGTAAAGAGAAAAGAGATAAACTCAAATGCAATCTTTCTTTGGTAAGAGGGATGAAAAATAGAGAGGAAAGAATAATAATACATTTCGGTGAGGAAATTATAAAAAAGGAATGAGATAGGTTTTCTTTTATGTTTTTTCTTACAAGAGAGAGAAAAAAAAAAAAAAAAAGCTTGGGTCCGTTTGGTGAATGAGTTTAAGTTAGAAATTTTAAGTTTCAATAGTAATTTTTGTTGATTTTTCAAAAAAGATAAAAAACTTTTTCAAAAAAGACAAAAAACTTTTTCAGAATGAAATAAAAACTGAGATGAAAAATACAGTTTGAACTTGAATACCAAACAAGCCCTAATCTAACATATTTTATAATTATATTATTATATAAATTCGAAGACACTGATACAATAAGATCAAAATAGTTATTTTACATATCATTTTATAGTCACATTTTTTCATCCTTTTTTTCTTTTCTTTTTCTTTTTCTTTTTTATTTTTTTCCAAAATTGGAAGGATTAAAATCTGGTAGGCCTAATGGTTTTGCAACTTCATTACTTCTCATTTTCCACTCTACCATGCAACCTAAAATTCTGTTTTCCTCTTTAAAAATTCCACCTTCAACTTGGCTCCTCTCCCTTTTTCACTCTACCAAATATAGGCTAATAAGTATTTTATTTCATATTCTTTTCATGATCAAAATCAATTTATTAATGATCAGTTATCGATTGACCTAAAAATTATTTATTGATATTGTGATAACCCAAAGATTTATCATAGTTAGTAATTGATTTATCCTAATCAATTATTTATTTACTGAATTAGATTAATGGATTCAATTCGTAGGCTCAGAAAATTAAAATAAACAAACTAACTTATAAAATAATTCAGTGGAAAACAATTTATCACAACACAACCAAATTTAAGTCTATCATAATAGTTCAAATTCTAGCACTATGATCCCTTACCCAAAAAAAAAAAAAAAAATCAATGTTAAACTAAAATTAAAGTGTTCATCACAAATTAATATTTCTTTTTAAAAAATAAATATTTAGATATATGTATGACTTGGATTCGCGAATTTCAATCCTCAATCCCCAATTCCTAATCCAATCTCTAACATTTGGCCTACGATTTTCCAATATCCTAATTTAGTTCAATCCGCTTGATCGAATTGAACTAATTGAAAAAATTTTATGGATTCAATGAACAACCTCTGTAAGATGTGTAGGGAACATGAACGGGTAAAAAGAAAGAGAAATAGGAGTGAGGGCTTGACCGCTAGATAAAATACGAAAGATAAGAAAAATGTTTAAGAATACCACCGATATTAAATACTACCACTAAAAGACAGTATATCTCATATGTGAACCCCATATTGTGATATCAATTTTTTAGTAGTAGATGTTGTTCTATTAGGGATGGCAATTTCTTAGTTAACCCATTAATTTGCAGGGATATGCCACTACAAGAAAATCAATTTTCAGTTACCAAAAATTCGGTAGTTGAAAGTCCTGCTTTTGGTAACAAAAAGTTTTTGTTACCAAATAAATTTGGTAGTGGAAAGTCAGTCGCAAAAAGTATTTGCTACCAAATTTTTGATAGCAAAAACTTTTTGTTACCAAAATTGATTTCGGTAACAAAATGTATTTGGTAGCGAAAAATGTGATATTCCATTACCAAAAAAATTTGGTAACAAAAGGTATTTGGTAACAAAAAGTCTATAATTTCAGGTACCAAAATTTTGGTAACAAAATGTATTTTGGTAGCGAAAAGTAGAAGATTCAGTTACCGAATTTTGAGTAACAAAAGGTATTTGGTAGCAAAAAATACGTGATTTAGTTACCAAATTTTCTGGTAGCAAAATTTATTTGATAGCGAATTGTACAAGATTTTGTTACCAAATATTTGGTAACAAAATGCATGGGATTTAGTTACCGAATATTTGGTAGCAGAAAGAATTTCATAGTAAAAAACCTGTGATTCAGCAACCAAAATTTTGGTAGCATTATGTATTTTTGGTAGCAAAATATACAAGATTTAGGTACCAAAATTTGGATAACAAAAGGTATTTGGTAGCAAATTCTTATGTTTTAGTCACCAACTATTTGGTAGCAAAAAGAGCAAAAAAATTTCAAAATTTTTGGTGCCGAATTTTGTGGCCACCAAAATTTAAACAAATTTATATACCTATATTTTTCCCCAAAATATATGTATGAAATTCAAATTTAATAGACAAAATACCAAATATTAATTAAACAAAATATAAAATCTCTCTAAATATCTTGATACATATTAGAATCCAAACAAAATACTAAAATAGTAATACTTAAGCAGATCCAAGAGTCACGGCTTACTAAATATTGTACTAGTAAACACTTAATCTTGCAAGAAGAAAAACCTCTAACAAACTAGGGCCGGAGCTGGCGGTGGTGACGGATCTTCATTGCTTGGGAGGTTCGGTCCAGGATAATTTGATGGCATATTAAGCCGCTGAAGTAGCATCTGAATGACCTCCCTTTGTTGTTTCAAATGGTCTTCCATTTCTGGCATGCGAAGTTTGCCTTCCCAAATTTCATTTTGAAGGCTTTCATATCTTGGTTGTCCCGATTTGTGAGTTTGTGATGTTTTTCTTGGTATAGGACCTATACCACGCTTGAAACCATATTTTTCATACTTCGCGCTTGATAAAACTTGAGAGTAAATTTCTTCCTCCGCATCAGAGTCAAGTTTTGACCCCTCTAGTACTTCACCTAAACGAGCATCGCGAATCTTGATTATTTTTTACAAGGATAACGACACTTTCCTTCCTCATCTAGGTGATTGCATGCTTGTTCAATAAATTTTTTCACTCCACTCCTATACGTCTCTTAAAGTCGATTCGTCACAAAGATCCAACTCTTATCCATATCTAAAACCAAACCATAAATCTGAAATCCAACAACAAAAAAAAAAATAAATAAATAAAAAAACAACAAAAACAAAACCTACATTGTTTACATATTCTTGGTTTACCGAAAATGAGTTAAACCAAGAGTAACATCTAATCCAAAAATTAACATTTGACTGCAAAGCAGTGGAAAAACTTCACAGAGTGATGAGGAATAGCAACATAAACTACTTAAAATGATTAAATTAAACCAAATGAAAACCTTTATAACAATAATTAAAGTTGAAGCCACATTAAGATATTCAAACATCCCAAAATATATTTGCCAGAATTTTTCATCCCTTTGATGTCGTTTTTTGACTGTTCACAGAGAAATAAATAAATTGAAATTATTTGAATCTTCATTAGGGGATTTCATATAAATACTTGTGGGTTTTCAGTTGAGATTTTTACCTCTTGAGCTTCCCCTGATATCCGTTGATGGAGACGTAGAATTGCAACAAAGCCAACCTAATAGCGTGCCCCTCCCACCATAGCACCTTGCCACACAGCAATAGCAAACTACCCAAAACAGCCCATGTTAACACATCACCTTTGCCAGCAATGAAGTGAACACTTGTTAATAATTAAACGAGGCCAAACAAAGATTGTTAATAAGTTGAACCGTAAGTTGTCATGGGTGATTCAATTCATTAACTTGCCTCAGAAAAAAAATATATAAAAATATATATAAGTATGGGCTAGAAGAAAAGGGAGGAAAAAACCTCCTAGCATGTGTCATGCAGGAAAAATCTACCACCAACCATCAGCCAATTGGAATACAGGATCAAAATAGTTAAATCTTGCATAAAGTCTACTGGATATTCATCTTTCATATTCCCTAAGCACAAATTTTGCGCTAAGAGATTCCCATATCAATAGGACATTCCCCTCTGTAAGATAACTACTGTCATTCCAAATGCGTGGAAACCATTGTCAAACAGAATCTGATCCTTGGAAAAATATACAGAGACAATGTTATCATCGACAAAAACAACACACAGCACTCATTCACGAGTCCTTAAATTACTTGCTTAGCAATTTGTTCATTATCTCAAAAGTAACAGTAACCAATGCACATGCCAAGGTCCCGTAATTTCAGACACTGTTCTTCCTTGCTTATTCGATACTAATTTCATTTCACCTAATAAATTCACTAAATTTTCAGAAAAAATATATAGATCTGCGTCATACCTTAATCAATTTTCCATTTGCTATCAAAGTCTTCAAGTTTGCTGACAATAGCCTTTTAAAGTCCGGAGGAGCCCAATATTGTTCCTATAAGAGAAATGCTCAGAAGCTCATTCCATCGAGGGGGGGGGGGGGAGTAATATACACACATAGGTCAAGAGTGCTCAGAAGCACCGTTCGCCCCAACGAAGGTGCGAAGTCCAGACCTAGCTAGAGAGAGACAAAGGTCGAGAGTTAGAGAGAGAGAGTTAAAGATAGAGAGAGAGAGTTAGAGACAGAGAGATAGAGAGTTAGGGTATTTTGAAATTATTTGAATCTTCGTGAGGGGATTTCATATAAAAACTTGTGGGTTTTCAGTTTGGCTTTTTACCTCCTCAGATTCCTTTGATTTCCGTTGCTGGTCACTGCATTTTCGACGCCAGCGACTAGAAAGGGTTGGCAACTGCGAATCTGGCAACGGCGTGGAGAGGGGACGGCGGAGATGGTGCCGGCGCAGCTATAGGACGGCAAAGGCTTGCTGACGGCGCGACGGAGGTCTGGTGCCAGCGCGGTGAAGGGAGGACGCCGACTGGTTTCGGTGGGGCGAAAGAAGGCGACGTCCAGCTAGAGAGAGACAGAGGTCAAGAGTTAGGGATAGAGAGAGGGAGTTAGAGACAAAGAGATATATAGAGATTTAGTGTATTTGAAACATAGGATGCCTTTTTTAATTTGCTAAAAGTAGGGATATATGGTGAATAAGTTATGGGTTTGTATTATGTATAATTAAAATATAGATAGTTATCAAGAATATTTTGGGGAAAAAAAGCATTTATTTTACTATCAAATAATAATTTAGTAGTCAAAAGTATGTATTTTATGACCTTATTTTAGTATGGTAGTCCCAACCCGTATTTTTTTTTTTTTAAATGCTAAAAATTTTCATTTGATTATTAAAATTTAATTCAAATCATTTTTTAGCACCATTATAATATAAAATACAACTTTGACGATGATATATCTTATTCTATATAGTATGGTAGTCCCGCCAACGTTTTCACAACCAAAATAGATTCGGTAGCAAACTTAATATATTTTGCTACCAAAATTTTGTGACAGAAACCCATTATCTGTTACCAAATTTTGGTAGCAAAATGCACTATTTTACTACCAACAAAGATTTGGTAGCACATGAGTTAAGCGGGAATATTTTTCGTTTCCCACCAACATTTTTGCAACCAAAACAAGGTTGGATTTAAAATAACATATTTCGCTACCAAAATTTGATAGCAGAAACTTATATTCTGTTACCAAATTTTGGTAGCAAAATACAATATTTTGTTACCAAAAAATTTTTGGTAATAGATGACATTAGGGGGAAATTTTTGCCTACTTCCTAAAATTGTTTTCGCTATCAAAATGTGTTTGGTAACAAACTGTACGATTGCGCTATCAAAATTTTGGTAGCTGAAATATATATTCTACTATCAAAATTTCATTTGATAGCAAATGACACTACCGGGGAAAATTTTGGCCTACCGCCAATTTTTTTTGCTACCAAATAATTTTGGTAGCAAACTATTACAATTTGCTACCAAATTTTGGTAGCAAATTTTAGCATTTTGTTACCAAATAGTGTTTTGGTAGCAAAATATTATCGGCAGGAATTAAAATTCAAAACCCGTCCTGCCATCTGTTATCAAAAATATTTGGTAGCGGATTATGTCGTTTTTGCTACCAAAATTGGTAACAAAATGTGTACACCTTTCAACCACCAAAATTTGGTAACAGAAACTCTATTTTCTACTATCAAATTTTTTTTGGTAACAAAAACTTTGGTTTCTTAAAGTCACATTTCTTGTAGTGTGCCTTAAATGGGGAGGGAATTATGATTCAACCGAGTTAAAAGTTCCTGTTGCTAGTTTTGAGATGGGGACAAATTTAGGGGTTCTCAACTTTTTATTAGTAAATAATGTTCAATTAGGGATGGAAATTTCTCAGTTAACCCATTAATCTATAGGAATACGCCTTAAATGGGGAAGGAAAAGTATGATGCAAACAAGTTAAAAGTTTAACCCGTTATTAGTTACGAGGCGAGGACAAATTTAGGGGTTCTTGACTCTATTCTCCATCCCGCCTAGTTTAATTATTTAATTATACATAATGTTGTACACTATATGTGATTTTAAGTTTAAAAGTTTAGCACACATGATAAATGAAAAACTAAATATTTAGAAGATGTTTGGTGAATGAGTTTAGTTTAATGTTCTGTTTGGTTTACCAGTTTGAGTTGAAAATTTTAAGTTTCAATAGTAATTTTTGTTGATTTTTCAGAAAAGACAAAAACTGAGATGAAAATTTTAGGTTCGAGTTGACGAACCAAACGGGTACTAAGATTTTTAAGTTTCAATAGTAATTTTTCAGAAAATATAAAAAACTTTTTCAGAAAATGTAAAAAACTTTTTCAGAAAAAACAAAAATTTTTTCAGAAAAAGACAAAAATAATAATAAAAAAAAGTATAATTAGTTTAAAATGGACTTGAAACCAAACAAACCCTTAATTTATTTTAAAGTATTTTATTGAAGTATTTTTGTTTTTTAATTTTTGTGTGATGAAGATATATAATCGGGTAAATAACTAACCCGAAAGTACTCCGAACTCGCAGCGGGAAAAACCCGTCTTGTACCCATCAATCTAGACACGTTACAGGACGGGTTTGTGGAGTCTTTTGGTGTGTTTGGTGGAGTAGTTTGAGTTGAGATTTTTTAGTTTCAATAGTAAATTTTTTTGAATTTTCAGAAAAGACAAAAAACTTTTTGAGAAAAAGACAAAAAAAATTTTAAGATAGGTGTTTTAAGATGGTGAACCAAACATAGTTTTTATTCACAAGACGGACTGACAAGAAGACTATCTCGCCTTGTTGGCATCCTTATACTCAACACGACTGTATGACTAGTCCTGCATTTCGCACGTGTAAGTACCGTCCTAGCATTGGCGCTGGCTTTGAAATCCTATTCCGCACAATTGTCATCCTCATGCTCAACACGATTGGACGACTAATCCTGTATTTGACATGTGGAAGTGCCGTCCTGACAAGGGCACTGGCTTTCGTCGAAGTTAAATAATAAACTGGCGCGAAAAAAAGAAACTTCCTATTCACAAAAATAAATAAATAAATAAAATTTCAAGCCAAAAAAAAAAAATTCCTGACTTGTCAGTTCTTCTCTATCCACACGACACTTGTATCATTTTCCGACATCCTCGATATTCGCATGTTAGCATTAATTTACCCACCACGCGCATCACTAGCGCGTGCTTCACAAAACCCCTAATTTTTTTTTGCATTTTTCATTTTTCATTTTTTATTTTTTAAAAATTGGTCAAGACTTAAAAATGTCTACACTCTTCTCTCAGTCCACTCTCCAGCTCCCAATTTCCCTTTTAACCAAAAACCCTCCTTTTCTTCCATAATCAGACCTTCAAAAATCAAATAAATTAAACCCTAAATTGTAATCTCTCTCTCTCTCCTCTCTCTCTCTCTAACTCTTTCTCTTTCTCTCTCTACAACTCAATGGAGTTCAAGTTTCGCGCTGTCGACGACCGGCCTCCGCCGTTTCCTTCGCCGACGTTGAGCTTCGACCGCTCCGATCAGCCATTACCGATTCCAGGTACGAATGTCCGTCATCATCAGCGTCTTCAGTTTCCGGAAAACGAAGGAAAATTTGGGAAAAACGAACTGTGGTTTCTCAATGCTGTGTTCTGTTATGAATTTCAGTACTTTATTTGAAAGTATAAACCTCGAATTCTAAGCCCATTTGTTTTTCTTTTTCTTTTTCCGTTACTTTCTCGCCATCCAAACAGATCAATCCAGTGCTCCCTTTCCGAATTTCTCGCCATTGCCGTTAACAAATTTTCAGTCAGGTTTTCCAAGGAGCGATCTCGGGCCGAATTCGGGTCTAGTGCGAAACCCTATCGGCATGCAGGGGTTTGTAACGCGAGAGTTCGAGAAGGAGCGGATAAGTGAGGCGGTGATCATGGAGGAGATCGCTCGGCGGCGCGATCTGGAGGCGATGGTTCGCGGGGAGATCATGTTCTTGGAGCGGGAGATGGCCATGCGGAGAGCGGCTATGGGAGCAATGCCCTTCGAGAATGGATTCCCCTCCGCAATGCGGTTCACCCCCTTCGAATTCTCGCCTCGCCCCGCCGCATTCAATCCGTTCCCGGTGGCTCGGCCTCTACCGGAGGACCATTCCCGGGTGATCAAGGCCCCTTCTGAGCCTAACAAGGATAAATTGATCGTTCTGGTTAGTCTCTCTTGAATTTTTCAATTATTATTATTTTTTTAATTGTCGCTGTAATGTTTATTATTTAGGTCCATTGTTAAATTCATGCATTTGCTTGATAAATGCATGTGGGCTTCCATTGGGTTGGATCATATAGATCAGTTGAGCACTTAGCTATGATTTTATATAAGATCAAGTAGATCATATTGAACCGAAAAGTGCCATTCAGTAAGAAGATCATCATGCGTGTTTCTTCAAGTTCATGGATGGGAGCTATGAATTCACGGACAATGTCGTTCAAAATCGAAAGATGGAAGGAATAATAGAAAGCTATTTGATATAAAAGGAAATAATGGAACAAGCACCTTAGGTCCATTTTTGTCCTCACTATAGGAGTAGGAAGGTAGAGAGTGGTTTTACGCGTTAAAGATTTCAAGATTAAGAGAACAATTCTCGGAGATATTGAAGTTAGAAGTGTGTGAAGAACTTACAAAAAAGTATGTATTTTAGTTTTATAAGATATTAGCCGCCTTAGGCAGGGCTGGCTCAAGTAATTTTGGGGCCTACCCAGAAAAAAAATTGTGGAGGCCTTTTCTACAATAGAGATATCTTACTAATTTTTAGTGTAAATTGTCGCACATTAAATTTTGTCAAAACCACACCAAACTGAAAATGTAGCTAGATCTCTTTGTTTTTGTTTTTTAAGATTTAAAGTATAAAAATAAATTTTTGTATTCAAACTTATTCAATAATATTGTTATTACATAGTTTACCTTGAATAAATTTTATAAATACTATGGAACAAATTTAAGGGTCTTCAAAGTATGAGATTTGAGAATTCTATACGAAAAGTTATACAAAAAGTTGTTTGTTTTCAAGCCTATATTTTGTTTATTATATATTCCTGTGTGGCATGATTTTGAAAACATATTTCTATAAGTCTGTCAATAGTCTGTAAATGTATTCAAATTAGTGGTTAGAGAAAAGAATGTAAATAGGCCTTAGTTTTGAAGTTTAATATATATATGTATGTATATAATATGTTATGTGAAGAAATTGCAGGGGGCCTTACATGGCTCAGGGGCCTTAGGCGAGTGCCTAAGTAGCCTTGCCCTTGAGCCGGCACTGACCTTAGGTATGTCCTACTTGTGTCAATTTTGAGTAAGTTATTATGATCTACAGCTCGAATCAACTAACTGGAGTCCTAAACAGAATCATTAAGAATCTTTAGTTGTGAATCCTTTTTGACAAAATTTCTTGTTCAAAAGGACTATTAAGTCTTATTCCAATTATTGTTGTCACGACTCAAAAGGATTCTTGTTGAATGTCATTAGGTTTTGTAAGTTATGATTTTGGGCTGCAGCGTAATTGAACTAATTATCATTAGGAGCTTAGTTGTGAATCCTTTCTGACAGAATTTCTCGTGGTATCAAAGACGTTTTCAATCATTGGGTAAGCAAAACATATTCAACACTTAGAAAACACTTTGGATTACATTTTACGATTTTGTGAGAGAATAAACTTTTGACGGTTCTTATCTTCTGTGTGAAAAGTTATGTTATTTGTCTTTTCTGTTTGCTTTGTTCTTGAAATTCAAGGTCTTTAGAAATGTAGCATCTTGTTCAGACTAGCATGTTGATGTTTATTGATTATTAGTAATGAAATTGGATGCAAACCTACGAAGAAGTTTTAGTTCATTGCTGATATCGAATTCACTTGTTCCACAGCAGTGTCCGCTCGTATATATAGTAACTTAGATTTAAGATCTGGAAAGTTCTTAGTAAAATTGGTACTCCTATTCGTGATTATTTTATGTTTGTGGCTTGTTTTCCTCTAAATTCGTAAAAGAAGAAGGTGAAGTTCCCTTATGAATAGCCCTGGAGAGTTTAACTGTTTTCATGAGGGTAAATTATGAAACATGAGAACTTACTGTGTATTTTGTACTCTATTGCAGGCTAAGCCTGACCCGCGTCGTTCCCAGGCAAAGAGAAAAGCTCTGGGACCCCCCGATGATGCTAATGAGGTCCATCCATTTGGTTTGAAGAAGAAACCCAAAGAGGAGTTCAGTTGTGCCATATGCCAGGTTGGCGCAACATGTGACAAAGATTTGATCAATCATCTTCAAGGCAGGAAGCACAAGCGCAAGGAAGCAGCACTTAAAAAACAGAAGATGGGAAAGAACCCCAAGAAGGCACCGTGTCGAAAGAAAACTGGGAATCCATCCGAACCAAAAGAGACCAACAATACTGCAAACTCAAATCCCAAAGAAGGAAAGTCTCTTAAACAAAATGAACCCCAAAATGGTTCAGACAAGAAAAAAGAGGATGCTAAAGATTTAAAACCTAAAAACGAGATGCTAATGCAGAAAGACCAAAAGGCTGAGGAATTAATCAAGACAAGTGGATTGGAATTGGTGCATAAAGCAGATAGCCCTGCGGAAATGAAAACGGTGAAGAAGACGGGAAAAATGTTTAAGTTTTGGTGTGAAATGTGTCATGTTGGTTCTTTATCTCCAATAGTGATGGAGCAACATAAGAAAGGGAAGAAACACCAGGCTAGGCTTCTTGGTTTTGAACCAAAAAGAAGAGCTAAAGCCACTCTCCAAGTTACTCAAACGTCAGTGGCTATTCATGTAAAGACAGAAGACCCAAATGCCGTGAATCAAGCAAGTGGGAAGACTGCCGATAAAATGTCAAATACAGAAATTGTTCATGTAACGCCAGAAAACACGGATGTTGCAAATCAAGCAAATGGGAAGCTGACAGACGACAAGGCAACCACAGAGGCTGTTCATGTAAAGACAGAAGACCCAGATGCCATGAATCGAGCAAATGGGAAGACTGCCGATAAAATGTCAAATACAGAAATTGTTCATGTAACGCCAGAAAACACGGATGTTGCAAATCAAGCAAATGGGAAGCTGACAGACGACAAGGCAACCACAGAGGCTGTTCATGTCAAGACAGGAGACCCAGATGCTGTGAATCAAGCAAATGGGAAGACTGCCGATAACATGGCAAATACAGAAGTTGTTCTTGTAAAGCCAGAAGACACAGATGCTGCAAATCAAGCAAATGGGAAGCCAACAGATGACAGGGCAACTACAGACCCCGTTCAAAAAAATCCAGAAGACACAGGTGTTGCCAATCAAGCAAATGGGAAGACAACAGACGACATGGACGCTGTTCGTGAAAATCCAGAAGACACAGACGTTGCAAATCAAGCAAATGAGAAGACTACAGGTATGTGGAAAGTACAGATTAGTCGAGTCCAGCTCCAGAGACTCCTGATGTTAAGTAGTGTTGATGGACAAAATTAGAAAGTTGAGCCTCTTGCTCAAAGGTACTGCCTTTTTTCCTTGTAGTAAATTTGGTCTGTAGTTGCGAGGACTCGGTTATCTTTTAGACTGCGATTTGTACGGTCATAAACCCGGTCGGCAGACTTTTCTTTCATGTCTTAAGTTCAATGTTTAAGCCACAAAAAAGGGGAGAAAGGAATTTCAATTTGGTAAGTTTTCACCAAAATTCCCCTGGTTTTTGTGCTAGAGCCAACCTGGTTTTCTAGATTAGTGTCAATCTCATTTAGTTCCTCCTAACTTAGTCTCTAATTCATCTAATAATAGTTTTTAGATGGGGATTTATAGCTAAATAATCTTTTTTTTTTTAAGAAGTTTTTTAATAAATGACTGAGGTTTTTAAAAGTTAGTTAGAAAGCCCTTTTTCTTTTAATGGTTAATCAATGGTTCACTAATTGATCACGTAATAGTCAATCAGTGATTGACTTACGATGAATCACTGATTAACCATAACATAAATAACTAAATTTTATAGTCAATCATTGATTGACCATTAGTCAATCATTAATTTTTATATGAAAAATGACAAACGGTTATTTTTTTAAATAAAAAAAAGTTGGGCCATATGTTAGATTGGGCGATTAAAAAAGGTCATCTAACTTAATTTTTCTTTAAATATCACTTTCAAATAAATTGCTTGAATTATTATTAGGATTTTTGACACTGTTTGTCCTTGAATTACTAACATTATGACAATTTCTTTCCTAAACTTGTCTTGTCTATGAGAATCTGTTTGGGACAATGATTGGAGTTAGAATTTTGGAGGTTGGTTTAGAAATGTGTTTGCCTGAAGTGTGAATTGTTGATGAACCGTTATATAGAGAATGATATAGAAATGTGTTGGGAAAAAAAAATGTCACATGGATCTTGTTTCGTTCTCTTTCATTTTGAGCTATTAAAAAAAAAAAAAATTCAACTTGTCATCAGTTTAGTGTTAGGATCAAAACTCCAAGGTATAATTTTAGGAATCAAAACTACGAATGGCAAAAATATTAATAATAACAATAAATTAAGTTAAATATTAAAGTGTCACTTCTTAAAAGGATGGATAGCAATTCCTGTTGGAAATTATGCGCTCTACATTGTGAATATGTGGTGTCCCATTAAAATTTTATTTTCTTCTTCAAGTCAATTTCCTTCAAGGAGACATAATTCAAAGGGAAATAAAAAAAATTATATTATAATATCGCCAAAGGAAAAGCTAAAACAGGAGAAAGAGAGACGTACATTAGCAAACAAAAACTATGGCTATGGTATGAACTCATTTTGGCCAACAACAAAAAAAAAGTCAAAAAAAATAACCCAAGGATTGTCTCCCTTTCAAGTTGCTCTGTATGAATTTGACGGGGCACAGCATTGAAATTCGTTAATTGTCGATTTCCCCACCTCCCCCAGTTGCAATTTGTCGGGACAAACTTTGTTCAAAGAAAAAAAAACAAACAAAAACAAGAACTCCGGAGACAAAGGACCGTGGAACAATATTAAGGGACCCGATGATGTTCAACACCACAATTAAGAAAAAACGACACCACAACTAAGAAAAAACGAGTCAATTCAAGAGTTGTCAGGTCATTGCAGAAGTTATTTTTCCTTCTGGTTTTACTAGTAACATTTTAGTGGAATTTTAACGCCTCGGGGATGCTTCACAGTTTGTAAACTTTTACAATGCCTCGTTGGAATCATCTAAAGCCGGTGTATAAGAGATCCATTTCGTTAAAATGTGAACAAAGAAAGATTTTGAAAATATCTCATAATCAAAACCAAACGTTCAAGCAATGCAAGCTTTCCAAAATTCCTCCCTAAATTTATTTTCAGCACAAAACTTGTTTAGGAAACAAGCAAACTAAAAACAAAACTAAAAATCTTGGATTTCCTTAGCATCAAATCCATTTCATCTATACAATCACTATATATAACTATCTTTCAACTTTACAAAAGAGTAGTAAGAAATAAAGTAAGTCTAGAATATTAAGAAAAAAGAAAAGGTAAGAATGATAGTTAAAACCGTTGAGCGATACAAGGCAAGGCAAACTTTCCAACCCCACCAAACTCTTCAATATGAGATGCTTGTTTTTCGAATGAAAAATCAAACCCTTAAAGCCACCTGGTCTTGCCAGGTGATCTTCCTTTTCCCCGCCCGATTCGGACCGTTGCCGATGTTCCTACAAACTAGTAACTTCATATCATTGTGCTGATCTTCGGTGTTAGCATTCCGAAGCAAACCTTTCAATGGCTCACAGTTATTATCCTGCAATTCTTCCTCTTCTCCCTATTAACACAAAATGCAAACAACTAAGTAAAATTTCCCTCAAAATTCAGAAGCTCATTGTGCAGAAATCGAATAGTTATTACTATATTACCGATATTTGGTTCAAGTCGAAAGATGGGGTGTTTTTCCTCTTTGCGGCCTCTTTCCCACTGTGAATCCTCTCCTGTTGATTCAAATCGAACATAGGTCTGGAATTCTGCAAAGGAACAGCTTCCTTTGCACTGAGGATTCTCACCTTCTGGTTCAAGTCCAAAATTGGAGCAGACTTTTGCAATGGGGTTTCCATTCCCTTGTAAGCCCTTTCCTTTTGGTTCAAGTCTAATGGCGTTGCAGGGCACCGGAAAGCAGATTCCTTTTTGCTGTGATTTTTCTTCTTTGCGATGCTAGTACTTTTTTTATCATAAATTTGTAATTGGGTATGTTCTCGTTTCGGTTGGTGGTTCACTGACGGCTTCTCAGTTAAGTACTTGTATCTTCGCCTCAAAAATCTACAATCCAAAACACAAATATAACTCCATTAAGAGCCATAATTTAATGAAAAATTGCCACGGTTTGGACGAATTATACCTGACTTCAGCCAAAAGGGTTAGCTTCTTCTGCTCCATATTCTGTAACCGGCTCTTCAGCACATCAGTTTCCTGAAACAATAGAGAATAAGAAGTTTAATTTAGTTTGAACACCTTGATCTCCACACTCTAACCAGCTTAAGAAAATTCAGAAAAATCTACAGAAAACCGCATATTTACATAAAATTACAAACATCAATTCAGAATTTAACAAGCCAAATACAAAAGGAAATAGTGCAAAAACTAACAACAAGAATTAAGACGAGTATTTGAAAAACAGCCAAGACTCTGCAGCAAAATTGAACCAATCTTGTTAAAATTTAGGCAAAATTTTGAGTATGAAACATCAAACTAAACATCATTTTTGATACCCAAACAAACATGAATTCAGAAAGCGTCATAGACAGCCAAACTCGTAGTAAATACTTCGCAAAATATGAACACTCTTGTGATATTACACAATTTTGGGTATAAAAGATTCAAATGAACAGCTTTTTTTATGCCCTCAAAAGGGTTATTATTCTCAATAAGAACCCTAAAAATCTCTTATAGACAGAGATCAACGGTTTCCTCAAAAAGGGTCAACAAGAATCCTAAAAATCTCAAAACACAGATCAACAGAAGGAAAAATAATAATAAAAAAACAACACAATTTTAAGAAACCATGACCAAAGTCACAAAAAAAAAACAGATCATTAAGATTTCGTTTAAAAAAAAAAACAGCAAATTAGATACCAAACAAGGAACCAAAATACAATTTCCCATGTTCTACAAAAGTTTTAGAAAAGATTTTTACTGAATCCAAATCATCAAATTTCCTTTCTTTTTTTTCCCCAGATTTAGTCTCTCTCTCTCTCTCTCTCTCTCTCTAACAACGAAAACTAGAGATAATTCAAAAACCCAAATGAAAAACAGAACCAAACATCAGATCTAACAACCGAAAAAGATACAAAAATCAGATCTAAAGAAAACCCAGAAAAGTTAATTACCTTCTCCAACTCTTGATAGTCTTGCTTAAGGCTTTGGTGCTTAAGCCTGGCCCGAGCGTCCTCATACACCGCATAAGGAGGAGCCTCTAAAGATACAACCTTTTTCATCTTCTTCATCTTTGAAACAAAAAATCACACAGAGAGGGCAGAGAAGAGGAGAGAGAGAGATGAAGAAAAAGAAGAGGGGAGAGAGAGAGAGAGAAAGAGAGAGAGGCAAAGAAGAAAGAAATAATAATAGAAAGAGAGAGAAAGAGAAAGGAGAGAGGGAGAGAGAGAGAAGGTTCTTGCTTTCCTGTTTTCTCTGTGAGAAACTCTGACCGAGACAAACAACAAACAATAAAGGAAAACACCCAAAAAGCCCACATAGCTTCGGTGAAAAAAGAAAAAAAATATATGTTGTTTTTTGAGAAGACAGTGATGAAGATAGCGGATACTTGCAGAAGGGTATTTGTGGCAAACATGTTTTTAATGAGAGAGAAAGAGAGAGAGAGAAGAAGAAGAGGAGAGAGAAAGGGGTTTTGTGAGGTGGGTTTGGTTGGAGGACATTTGAAGACACATCTATCTATCTATCTATCTATCTTTCTTTCTTCTCTTTCCCAATTTCTTTCCTTTCCTTTCTTTTTTGTTTTTCCCCTTCTCCAAACATAAATTTTGGTCCAGCTGGGCCATTGAAGAGAGAGAAAGAGTTAGAGAGAGAGAGAGAGAGAGAGAGAGAGAAAGATGGTAATTGGTGTTTCGGTGTGGACTCTTCCTTTGTTTTTTTGATGATGGTGTGTGCGTGGAACTTCCTTACAGTTTCTTCTCTCTTTGAATGTGTTTTGTGTTTCTCTCTCTTTCTCTGTGTGCTGAGAGGAGAGAGAAAGAGATTATAGTTTCTAGAGTGAAAAAGAGATGGAAAGGAATAAATAATTAAAAATAAGGAACAAAAATATATATATATATATATATAGATATAAACAGAGAGGCCTGCCTTCTGTTTTTTTCTTTTCTTTTCTTTTTCTTTCTTCTGATGTGGGTGTTGCAGTTATTGGGTAGTACCTCATTTTTAGGCTTTGGTGGCCTTTGGAGTTTGGGATGGTGGTTTGGTTGTGTTCAATATTGAATGAAACGATGCTTTTTCCTTTTCCCACATTATTATTATTATTATTATTATTACTATTTTGTTTCTGGTCAATTTCATGTCTATTTACCAAAATACCCCTCTTTTTGGGGTCAACTTTTTTGATTGATTCCAACATTAAAAAAAAAAAAAAAAATTTCCAAATGATCCTCTTCTCTCTCTCTCTCACCCCTTTCCCTTCCCCTCATCTGTTTTTTCACCACCCCCAGCTTTCTTCTGTAGCAGATACAAAAAAAAAAAAAAAAAAAAAGCAAAAGAAAGAAGACTCAACCATGACCCAATTTGGCTTATATAAGCCAAAAAAAAAAAAAAAAAGACAATAATCTCCCTTTTTGTAGATCCAAAAAGGGTGAGCATGAACCTCTTCTTTTTCACGAGGGTAAAATAGTAAAATCATATCATACACTGCTATTCAATGGAAGGTGTGCCTTCCAGGGCATTTCACACCTACCTTCTGCACTTTGTGAGACCACCCAAGGCAAAAACATATAGCTTCCTAGCCACTATAAAAAAAAAAAAAAAAAAAAAAAATTTGATGATGGAACCCCTCAATAACCAACAAAATAAGTCAGTTTTTTTTTTTCCAATTAAAAAGAAACAACAAACTCTTTTTTTTTTTTTTTAATTTTATAAACCCTTTTTCTCTACCCAAAAGATTCATCAATAAAATCTTGAAAATACCCATTTCAATGGTTTGGGGAGATAGAGCGTAGTTTTTTCTTTTTTTTCTTTTTTACTCCTTTTCTATATCAAAGAGATTCAACAATTAAAATCTGTAAAATGCCCATTTTAATTGTCAGGGAGAAAGAATATGGTTTTTTTTTTCTTTTTTGCCCTTAATGGGTTTGCTTTTTTTATTTTTCTTTTTTATTGCAAACCTATATTTTTTACTCTGGCTCTTGATGGGGCTGATAGATAGTGGAGGTACACTGGTAATGGGAGAGAGCCTGAGAGCCCTGTGGCTTTTCCAGACAGGGTGAGCAATTTCTGTCTATCACCACCACTTTTAATCCTCTTCTTTTATTTTTTTTTTTTCTCAACCAAAAAAAAAAAAAACCAGTTGGGTTTTGTTCTAAAATCGATGTGGTTGAGAGATAGAGATGGTTTTGGCTGTATGTTATGTACCTGTTCAGAAATTAAAGAAAGAAGAGAAAATAAAGACATATATATATAGAGAGAGATACATATATATATATATAGAGAGAGAAAGAGAGAGAGAGAAAACTACTAAGGAGGCACTTTTCCCAGTTTCCTTTAATATTTTCCTACAACGTTACAGTGCTCACCAGACGTGGAGTGGTGTCCAACATGCGATGTCGACATGTGAGACTGTTTATTAACCATAAACATAAAACAAAATTATTTTAATAAATAATAACACAAATTAATAAAAATGAAAGAATAAGGGGGTTTTTTTTTTTTTGGTTGTTGTCTTTTCACACATTTCCTCTTTAATTTTTTTTCTTTTTTGGGTTTCTTAGGCTGTAAAACCTTTTTCACTTTGTTACTTAAAGGGGTGTTTGGTAAATGAGTTTAATTTAAGATTTTTAAATTTTAATAGTAATTTTTTAGAAAAGACAAAAAAAAAATTTTAAAAAAAAACAAAATTTTTTCAGAAAAAGACAAAAATCATGATAAAAAAGTACAATTTAATTTAAAATAAACTTTAAAACAAACACCCCTTAAGTTTCATTATAGCAGAATTCCGCAATACTCATAGTCATAAGAGTTTAGGGATTGAAATCAAAGTCAAATCTTACCTAAAATAGTGTCTCCAAGTAAACTTGTCAATCGTGTCGTACTGAGCCGGCTTGATCTATAACTGACCGAGTTCATGTATACTTTATGTCGTATTAGATCTAATTCATCAAAGTTTCGCACTATATTTATGTCAGCCAAATATAAAAATCTTTAGACCTGATACAGCTCATCAGTTCAAACACATCTCATGCTCGTGATGTGTTGTGCTCATACTTTTATCGTACTTAACCTAATAGGATTATGGACTAATCCAGTGATAAAAACACAATAAAAAAAAAAGGTTCAAACACAATTGATATAACTTAGTTTGGTCAATTTTTATTTATTTATATTTTTAGGTTGTCAGCTCTAAACAAGTACTTGATCCCAAAATGAAGCATTTTATACCCCTTGCATAAAGTTTATATTTTCTTAGCAAAAATTTTTTAGAACATGACACCAAAGAATATAAAAACCGCCAATCAAACCAATAAAAAAAGGAGGGTGGTGGGGGGTGGTGGAGACTTCGAAATACAACCAAGTCAAACACAATAAAAATTAAAAACTTATATAACTTGGTTTTTTTTTTTTTTTTTTTGGGTCATTTTTAAACAAGTACTTTTATACCAAAGTGCAGCATATATACTCCGAAACTTGCATTAAGTCTATATTTTCCATTCGAAAATATTTTTAGAACTTGACACCAACGATTATATTACAACATCTAAGTTGGTAAGCCATTTTCTAATGAAAATTTGGATGAGTAAGAGAAGAATGGAGAAAGGTAGAATTTTTTTTTTCTTTTTTAATATTTAATTAAAAAAAAAAAAGCTTGTGAATGGCTTAATTTTCTTTTTTTCTTTTTCTTTTTTTTTTTTTTCTGATAAGAATGTGTAAACATAATTAAACTAATGGTCCCCCCCAATTGAATGGGAAGGCATTGAACGTCATAATCCCTTGTTGAGAAGTAGTTGATTACTTTAAGGTCCCAACAGAAAGGAGAAGGAAACCAAGACAAACAATGTTTTGAAAATTATGACCCAACACCACAATGTACTATTTGGCTTTGAACAAGTCAATCAAACAAAATTCCATGAAAAAGAATGAGAAGCACTAGTCATGCAATAAAAAAAAGCTTGCCCCCCCACCCTCCCCTTTTGACAATCTCCCTTGTATCTTCTGCACATCATAGACTGAATTTCACAAGGGGTGTGAAGATGGGTAAAATATAGTAATGACATAATGACGAGAGGACGTTTTATCTGGACCCTTCATTTCTATCCTTTCAGATTAGGCAGTAATAAATTCGAAAATTTTTTTTGGTGTTAATAACTATATAGACAAAGTTTGGAGGGGGAGCCTATAAATTAGATTTTTTTTTTTTTTCATTTTTAAGGGGATTTTTATGCAATTTTCATGTATGGACTCTAATGTACACAGTGGTACATACAAGAGAGAGAGAGAGAGAGAGAGAGAGAGAGTTAGAGGGAAACTGTTAAAAACTCAAGATATATATATATTTTTATATAACTTTGGTTTCATCATATATTTAATAATTAAATTTGAAATATTAAAATAAACACTAAGCGTTCGTTTGGTATTCGGATTAAGTTTGAAATCAGATGAAATTTTTAAGTTGAGATTGACTGATTTTTTAAAAACTAATTATAATTTTTGTTGATTTTTTCATAAGAAGATAAAAACCAATTGTAAAGTACGGTTGAATTTAAATTCAATTGTATCACCAAATGTGGGTTAATATTTTTTCTCTTTCTCTCGCACCTTCTCTCTCTTCATCCACCCCCATTCTCTCAGCTCTCTCTCTTCCAACCACAACTCCAACGAACTCTCTCCCCCATTCTCTCCACTACCTTGTCGGGAAGATGTCGCTGCCATTGTTGTTCCCATTCCTAGACTTCCGGGATGGCGATTGAAGCTCCAAGAGTGATCGGAGCTCCAGCTAGT